>VXAK01013805.1:124378-152170 GCA_013399435.1 Arenaria interpres | reverse complement strand
ACCCCCCCCGCCCCCCCCCCCCAACATGCACACCCAGGGAGGCGTGCGTGCCAAATCTCCTGGGAAATCACATTTAAAGCATTTAAACTCTTGCAGCTCTCTTGTGCGTGGGTGCAGGATGGTCCCTGGGCGGGTGGGGGGCTGCCGGGGCTGCGCTGAGANGGGACCCTCCTTGGGGCTGCCCCAGCCCCTGCCCAGTTTGTACCAGCTGGAGATGGGTCTTGCAAACTCCTTGACTTGTTGTTAAGGTGAGGGGAGGTGACGGCTTCGAATGCGTCTTGTGCTGTTGTTGGTGGAAATAAGCTGCAAAACCAGTCTGGGCAATGGTAGGCACCGGTAGCTCTCCAGGGGAGAGGCTTTCTGGTTTAATGGGTTGCCTAAACCAGAGGGAATTAAAGTATTCCCCTTGAGCTGGAATTAGGAACAGGATTGTAGCAGTTGGACTAAAGCTGCGTGGATTATATGCAGGAATCTGCATCTTCTTGGCCTCAAGTCATCTGCGAAGGCCTCCCAAGTGTTGCGTGCAGATGCAAAGCCATTAAACAATGTCCTTGGGGTTGCAAGTCTTTTCCTGAAGAGGGGTTCAGGTGCTTTTCTGCTGCCTGCTCTTGGCCAGCTTGTAACTTCGCCAGTATAATTTCCTTCCTAGTGGTTTTTACTGACTTGGCACTGAAGCTGGGCAAGAACTGGGGTGAGATAGTGATGAGACTGAGCTGTGTCACCCCACAGATGGCCACATCAAGGCCGTGCTCTGCTTTTCATGGCGTCACCGGGGACCAGTGGTGGCTCTGATGGCTGTGATTTCTCCACAGGGCGTCTGAGCTCCACATCCAGCAACAGCTCCTGCGGCAGCTCGGAGTACTCTGGGGAGGTCATCCCCCACCCCCCGGGTAAGTGCCACCCATCCTGGCTTGGGGCCATGCGGGGATTCTGCTGCCGGCCTCTCCGGTGCAGGTCTTACTGGAGATGTCCCAGCATCTCCTGTGGGATGAGACTGGGGTGGTAGTAGTGCTGCCCAGGCTGCACTGACCTGGACCTTCCCTGGCACGGGCTGTCCCCCAGGTCTGCCCAAGTCTGACCCCGGCCACTGGTGGGCCAGCTTCTTCTTCGGGAAGACTACTCCCCTGGCCATGACAACTGTGTCGGAGTCCCCGGAGAGGTGAGTGCTTTCCTTGGATGTGATGAGGGAGGGGAGTGCCAGTGTGGCACGGTGGGGGACATCCCTGCTCTGTCCCTCAAGGTGCCTCCTGACCCAGTGGTGACATCTTGGTACCCGGGGCGCACCCACTTTTCTGCCGCAAAAATAAATGCAAGGTGACAACGTGTCGCCTTGGCCTTGGCCTGACCCTTCTCTCTGCTCTCTCTTGCAGCTTGGGAGCGCTGCGGGTGACAACAGGACCCATGGCGTGTGGCTTGGTGCCGGTCCCAGGAGGGGGCCGGCGACGCCACGCCAGCGAGCCCAGCTCCGGGCCCTCGGCATGAGCGGGTGGGCTGCTGGTCCCCAAACCGGCGGGCACAGCCCCTTCCCTCTCCCCCCTCCCACCCCGTAGAGTAGGCAAAGGTTGCTCTGAAGCAAAGGTGCTGCTTGGTGATCAAAAAAAAAAGCGCAGCAACCCCCCCCGATGATTTCCCCCNACCCCCCCCGATGATTCCCACACCAGCCTTTTTACTCTTTTCTTAACGCCCTTTCCGTGCGGACTCGGTAACATGTTTTATTTACCTTGTACTTGTACAATGGCAACTAATAAAGTCGAGCAGCCTTTTAAAACCCTGCGGGTGGTTCTTCCTCCGGGGTGGGAGGGCAGAGGGGTGCTGTGGGGGTCGGTGGGGCCGGATGGGGACACGGCCCAGCGTCCTACCGCAGCAGGGTCTGGTAATGGTGGTTGGCACGGGGGGTGCTGGTGACTCACTGGTGCGTGTGTGTTTTGCACGTGAGCAGGATCTGGCCGGGCTGTGGTGATGCTGCAGACGCCTCCCCCACCTTTTCCCCCTCCCTGGGCTGCACAGCCTGTCCCTGCTGGCACTGAAGTCCCTTTCCTCCCCAAAGACAACACTGCCCTGCCCTGCTCCGGAGCCTCCCGGGGGGACAGGAGTGAGTGCCTGGGTCTGCTCGGGGCCGGGGGAAGGATTTGGACACGGAGTGAGCCCTCCCATCCCCAGGAGGGAGATGCGGTTTGCTCAGGGCTTGTGTTTCGTGGGTGTGATGTCCGGCTGGATGGTGCTTCGGGGGGCGCATGGAGCTGGGCAGCCCCGGTGCCCAGCTGGCCCACGTGCTGTGCTGCCCCAAGTGGTGTTTTGGCTGATTTTTGCCTTGAATTAGTCAACTTGGCTGTTTGGTGATCAGCCCCAATAGCTGGGAAGTGCTGCTTGATAAAAGCACTGAGAAAACAAGACACTGCAGGTGCCAACACACAGGGAAGGGGGCAAGGTCCCAGTTCCTCTGGTTCCTGCTGGAGGCAAACAAAGCCCTGGCAGGGCTGGATTTGAAGGTGCCAAATCTTCCTGCTCTGCTGTTTTTAGCTGTAGGCAGCCCCTGTGTGTACCAGGTGCTCTGGGGGCTGCAGGACCCCTGGGTGGTGACTTTGTCCCCCCAAATCCCATGCAGGGAGGGGCAAAGGGCAGAGATGGGTTCAGAGAGCAGCCGGTGGGGGAGGTGGTTGCTCTGCTTTTCATCGGTGCTGCGGAGGCATCCGGGGTCACTGCCAGCTCTGCTCCTTGTTTCTGGAAGGGAAAAAGTGTTGTGTAAGCTTTTTCCTGAGCTCTGTGTCTCCAGGCAGCGGTCCTTGTCCTCAGTGCAGAGGGTCTGTGTCCCTTCTCTGTCCCTAGGAGGGGCTGGGGCAGCACTGGGACCTCCACTCCCCTTCTGGAAGTGCGTGCCTCCAAAGGGAATGGCTGCGGGGGGTTTCCCAGGGCCAGCAGCCTTGGGGGGTACGGTTTGGACCCCTAAGGCTGCCAGCACCCTGTGGGGTCACCTCCATAGCCACAGCAGCACATCACCCCATCACTGATCTGATGTGACTTCCAGTCGGGCAGCAAATGGGTGGTACTGGGTGGGTGGGGAGGGGGCTGTGTCTACATGCATGTGGCTGTGTATCACAGGAGGCACGTGGCAGCCTTTAAACTTTGCGAAAGACAAGAAAATCGAGGAGGGGGGGTGGTGATGGTGGAATAAATTCCTTTCTGAGTAAGGCAAGACGAGGCGTGCTGTCTGGCTGGTGAGCTGGGAAGGGTGGCTGCGGGACCAGCTCATTCCAGTAAGCGTTGCCCCAGGGTCTTCCCGTGCCAGGGCAAACCCCTTCGGCTCCTGCTTGCCCCCGCGATGCCTCGGGGGAGCAGCAAGGTCTCATCTGCTGCTGGTTCTCAGCAGAAGCTGCAGATTTTGGAGAGATAAGTATTTTTTTTTTTCCAAGCCTCAGAGGCTGCAGATTAAAGTGTGGGCACACAAAGGTAAAGTCAATACTGCTGTATTTGCTTGTTGGTCTCGTGATCGCGGAGGGCCAGACCCAGCGAGTGTCCCCAGGCACCCCCAGGGGAGGCTGTGGCAGAGCAAAGGCACCACTTCTGCGTCCCTAGTTTTCGGGTGGGGGTGAAAAAACAGGGAGAGCTCCCCCTTCACCTTCCCAATTGTGCTCCCGGGCAGCTTCATGGCATTGCTGAGAGCGAAGACCTTGGCATCGCCTCGATTGCATGGGGTGCCTGGTGCTTTGGGGGCCTTTCTTGCCACTTCACAGCACTCAGATGTGTTAAGGAAAAGCACTTGACAGCCAAGCACTTTGATTTTAGTTAGTTAGTTTTGCTGTTTCTCTCCCCGCTGCTGTGGGGGTCAGTCTCTTTTTTTCGAGAAACAAGTGATAGGATGAGAGAAAATGGCCTCAAGAGGTGCCAGGGGAGGTTTAGGTTGGATATTTGGAAAAATTTCTTCACTGAAAGGGTTGTCAAGCATTGGAACAGGCTGCCCAGGGAAGTGGCTGAGTCTCCATCCCTGGAGGTATTTAAAAGACGTGTAGATGTGGCACTGAGGGACGTGGGTTAGTAGCGGACTTGGCAGTGCTGGGTTAACTCCAGGATCTTACAGGTCTTTTCCAACCTGAATGTTTTCATGATTCCAGCTGGTTTCCCATGTCTTGGGTCACCGTGCTGCCCTGCTGTGGTGGGGTAGCAAGGGGTTCGTTGGGCAACAGAAGTGAGACAAGCAAAGGGGCTCTTTATATACCATACCCTCCTCTAAGCATCCCCTTCCCGCCGGGAGGGGCAAACACCCCCCTACCATGGCACCAACCCCCACGGGGAGGGATGTCCCGTCCTCTGCTCCCCAGCTGCCTCCTGGTGCCCTGTTTTGACTGTTGATTAACTCAGGTATTTGAGCAAGAAACAGCCGGTGCTTTCCGCTCGCCCTCGGCCCTTGCAGCGTCCCTCGTGCCACCCCGCCGCCTCGCAGGAGCTCTCGCAGCAGCCCCGCCGTGAGAAATGTTTCCTTTCATTGCCTGCCACTTGCTGCTTGCGGAATTTCAATATTTTTTATTTATTTTTTTTTTTTGGTCCCCTCCAGCAGTTTTTCTTCCCCCCTCACCCTTCAAAGGCCAGGGTGGGACCTTAAAAAGAGGAACGAGCTCTGCAGCCCGACCGCCTTGCCTTGGCCTGATGCTGTTTCCAAATGCCGCTCGGTCAAATTGAGTCCCCAAACGGGGCACGTGCCAGGCTGAAACCAGAGCAAGCAAATGCCTTTAACGACATGTGTTTGCAATGCCCACCTCCCAGGGGTTGGGAAAGGAGTGGGAACCCCGCGGCTCTGCCTTTGTGGGATGGATTTTGGGAAGAGTAGGGGCCCTGTAACGAACCCAGTTCTGGGGGTGCCGCAGTGCCCTCCCCAGGCTGAGATCCTGGGAGAAGATGGGAAAATCTGGGCTCCCCCCCTCGACTCTGCCTGCTTTTAGCAAGCAAGTAGTGACTCAGAGAAATGCCAAACGCCAGCAGACCGTGCTGGAGGGCAAACCCAAGCAGCAGATCGGCTTTTAATGGAGTTGTGGAGGAGGAAGGAAAAGCTGCTGTGGGCAGTGCCAGCGTGGCCCGTGGCCCCGTGTCTCCCCTCCACAGCACCGCTGCAGCAGCCTGGGCAGGTTTGGGGCTGTGTGTGTGATGCTGCAGCCCTGCCAGCCCCAGGGGCTCCCGGAGGGACCCCGGCCATGCCCCACTGCTCCCCACGCCAGCCCCACCACCCCGGCCACCCCACGCACACCCTGCTCCTCCTGCTTAATTTTTAGCTCCATCTGGTGGCAGCCAGACCTGCAAATTGAATATCTTGCTGCACCACGCGTGTCCCAAGCCCTTTCTTGGGGTGCAATAAACCCATCACCTGCCGGACACGGCTTCAGGCTTTAGTTACTCGTAGGAGGGGACCTGGGCTGTGCGCACGTATCCTCTCTGCCGGGGGGTTTGACCAGGCTGTGAAATGCTTTGCAAGATGAGGGTTTCCTCTTGCAACCGTATCCAAACTATGTGGCAAAACCAACCTTTTTTAGTGTTTTGGTATGAACAGACAAACCCTGAGCTGGCACCTTCCCCGGAGGCACCGCCGCAGCTCCCGAGGGCTCGGCAGCCACCTCCCCCTTGCTCGGGCTTCAGAGGAAGCGTGGCTGGATCTGAATTTATTGCACATCTGAACGTTGTTCCCACATCCCCTTTCCAGGCCCCTAGAGCCCGGAGACTCGCTCAATTAACAGCCAGGCTCGATTTGGCTGGTTCGCACAGCGCGGCCGCTGCCCGGGCAGGGCCAGCATTGCATAAACTGCATTAACTTGACGTGTCCCAGCTCTGCTGTGGCTTCAGCCCCACCGGTCACCCCCTCTCCTGCGAGCAGACAACCTTGTTGGAAGGAAACCTAAACCCAAGCCGCCCTGGCTGTGTGAGGTGGTTCGCCCACGGCACGTTGTTCTCCCACCACCAGCGTCCCGAGCGCATCGGTGCTCGAGCAGCCCCTGCCCACGGCTTTGGCGCAGCTCCCGGTGCCGCTTTTCAGCGAGTCCTTCCAGCACTGCCAAGGACAGCCTGGCCCCCCCATAGCGTGCAGGGGGGACACAAAAGGTGCTCAGCTTAGAAAGGCTGAGAGAGCTGGGACTCTTTAGTCTGGAGAAGAGAAGGCTGAGGGGAGACCTTATCAATGCTTATAAATATCTGAAGGGTGGGTTGAAGGAGGAGGGAGCCAAACTCTTTTCAGTGGTTCCCAGTGACAGGACGAGGGGCAACGGGCACAAGTTGGAACAGGGAAGATTCCACTCAAATATGAGAAAAAACTTCTTCACGGTGAGGGTGCCAGAGCCCTGGAACAGGCTGCCCAAGGAGGGTGTGGAGTCCCCTTCTTTGGAGATTTTCAAGACCCGCCTGGATGCCGTGCTGAGTAACGTGCTCTGACATGCTCTGGGCAATCCTGCTTCAGCCGGGCAGTTGGACTAGATGATCTCTATGGTCCCTTCCAACTCTAAAAATTCAGTGAAATTCAGTGAAATTCAGTGAAATTCAGTGAAAAATGGTGCAAACGCTCCCCCTGGCTCGGGGGGGACAAGGGGTCAAGGTCCTGCCATAACGCCCTACCCCGGGAAGGGCGAGAGGGGCTCGGCAAGGAGCTGGGGGTGGTGGGGGCATCTCCTGGCTTTGCACCACAGGCGTGAGGAAGAGCAAAGCAGCGTTTTGCCAAGTGCCGCCCGCACCCGGGCTAAGCAGGTGTTAAATATTTGAACCCAGACGTACATTTTCCTTGGAATAACCACACGATGGTGAGGAAGACAACGAGCCAGAGCCGAGCAGCCCCAGCAGGAGCTGCCTGGGCAGGGTCCCCGGGGCATGCAGGGGTGATGCCTGGGGAAGAGGTGGCAGAGGCACGCAGTTTAACGCACATCTTTATGAACATAGACCCAAGAGACACAAAAATGGTTGTATCTGTGGTTGCAAGAGCGGGACTGGTTGCAAACCACTGCTTCCTGGGCAGGGAGGAGAACAGCTTGGTGAGGGCCGAGGGTCCAGCGATGCCCTGCAAGGACTCAGGCGGCTGGATGCACACACATTTATTGATAAATACACCGGACACACACTACAAGAAAAATCAAGCGGAGCCACAACTGAACACAAACTAGAAACCTTCACGTTGGTGTGGGGAGCGGCAGGGACCTCCCACCTTACTGGCTGAATGAAGATGTAAACTCTGGGTGATGCCTTCACTACCACGGGGCTTTTCCAGGCTGCTACACTGCCAAGTGCTCCGTGACTCGTTGCCTTTTCCCTTGGCCACCTCTCCTGACCGAGAGGGGCCATGGGCTGGTTTTTTTTTGAGGGGGAATGTTCTTTCCTTGGAGTCCTGACAGAGGGCAATCCAGAAGGAAGGAGCCGCTTGGCAAGAGCTGGCCTGGAGGGGCTTGTGCAGGAAGGACAGTGAGAAGGGAGTCCCTCAGGAGAGGGAGCTGAGCAGCCGTCTGTAGATGAAGCCCAGCTTCTCTCGGAGGGCCAGGAAGGTAGGACGCTCCTCCGTGTTGCCACTCCAGCACTCCAGCATGATGCTGTAGATCTCGGGAGGGCAGGAGCTGGGCCGGGGAAGGCGGTAGCCCCTGGTGATTTGCCGTACGGTTTCTTGGTTTGTCATTCCTGCAAGGAAGGAGAAGACGCCCCTCAATCTAATGTCCCCAAAGAACGCCCTGAAGGTACACCTGCAATGGGACAAGATGTCAACTGGTGCTACTGTGAACTGGTGTCTCTGCCACGAGGTTGGTAGAGGAGAGGCTGTGGGCGATGATGAAGCTTGTACCACCTTCCTGCCCCCAGCTCCTTTCAGTGCAAGCACTGAAAACCCCTCTCAGCCATCCCCAAAGTGGACAATAACTTGCTCACGCTCTAGAAGCTGCTTCCACAGCCCTTGTGGAAGGAACAATATAACAATTCATGACATTTTGGCTTTTGGGGACCGTGGGCAAGCTGCACAGCATGTGGATGGAGAGGCACTGGAGGGATCCCCTACCTTCATACGGGATCTGTCCATACGTGAAGACTTCGTAGAGCAGAATCCCGTAGGACCAGACATCGGACTTGAGGGAGTAGGTGCGGTAGTTGGCTGCCTCCGGGGCTGTCCACTTCACTGGGATTTTGGTGCTGCTGCTGGTAGAATAAATGTCATCCTGAAAAGCAATGGGAGATGGGTCATGAGGGACGGTATGATGAATACAGCAGCTGCTTTTGGGTCTTTGCTAGGGCTGCAGGCTGGGAAAGGGGGTGACGAGGGAACGGCTTCAGCATGTGGCAGCTTGGTGGCCTGGGGTGATGGGAAGGACCACAGCATCCCGCTGACCAACCTTGAGGAGCCGGGCAAGTCCAAAATCAGCGATTTTGCAGGTGAGTTCCTCTCCCACCAGGATGTTTCTGGCTGCAAGATCCCGGTGGACAATGTGCTTCTCCTCCAGGTACCTCATCCCATCTGCCACTTGGCAGGCGATGTTGAGCAGGTGGGAGGTGCCCAAGGACTTCCCTTCAGGACCTGTTAACCCAGACAATCCAAGCATTGGGTGCAGTCTAGAAACATCTGGTTTGAGTGTCCTCGTTTGGAGGAAATGCTGTGCGGACAACATGGGACCCAAGGAACACATAAAACCTCGAACTGGAGGTCCTGCCTAACCATCCTGGTTGTGTCATGTGGGAAGTTCTGTACAGCCATGGGCTCCTCAGAAATGGGACTGGGGTGAACTCTGAAGAGCACTCTGTGCTGCAATGAGTTCACAGACATCCACAGCTTGTTCGAAGCTAAAGGTGACCTTCTGCCATGCAAATCTCCAGCCAGGCTTCTCAACCTGTCCTGCCTGCAAGCTCCAGCTCCTCAGGCACCAAATGCTGCTGGAGGCCCAGTCAAAAACAAGGTCAGTGGAGGGGAGGATGGGGGTGCACCCAGTAGAAAAACAGGTCTTGGTGGGAGCTGTTTGTCTTGTTTCCCTTCAAGACTGATTACTGAGTCAGGAAAAGAAAGGCCAAGAAAAATAAACTGATGGCCAGGTGATGAGTGGACCATGCCCTCTAAGCAGCTCTGCAGATGAACAAAACTATGCTGCTGGACCCAGGGAGAGGTTCGGTCATTTCATTCCTAATGAAGGTAGAGCTGCCTAAAGACAAGAGAGGGGTTTCTCTCTGCCTGGCAGCCCACAGGTGGGTGAAGAAGGAGGGATAAAGGTCTCTACAAGCACAGCTGGGCTCCCAGGGACGGAAATGGACTCAACCCATATGGACACCAAAAGGATCACACCAGACTGTGCCTTTGGGTCTCGGGTTCACGCAAGACCATCTCCACCAAAAGCCCATGGATTTCTCTGCATGACAACTCATCTAAGTGGGATGGAAACCAGGCTTTCTCTCTCTTAGGGTCCTCAATTGGGTTTGTAGGGCCATTCCAGAGCATGGAAAGCATCTGCAGAGCAGCGCTGCCCCAGGAGCCCACTCCCCGGGGTGCCAGCTCCGGTACTCACTGTTGAGGTAGCTGTGGAGGTTGCCTTTCCGCATGAGTTCAGTGATGATATACACGGGCTCATCTAGTGAGCAGACAGCATGCAGCTGGATCAGCTTCTCATGCCTCAGGCGCTTCAGGTTCTGAATCTCCTTGGTGAAGTCTTCTGCTTTCATGTCAGCTGGGGGAGAGAGCCAACATGACCGTTGTGAGCTACTTTCTCATGTGGATGTTGAGGCCTCAGCACCTCCAACTGGGATGAGGACCATTTTACTCCTCACAGCCCACTCCTGCTCTCAAAGTTCCTGTCTGCACACTCTGTGTCTGAGATCCAGACACCCAAGAGATGTTTTCCATGGGGCTTTGGATCCTGTTTTCAGGATCATAGTTCCATCGGGACTTGACATCACAAACCCATTGGAAAGATCCATTTTATAAGGGTGAAGCCCAAGCTCAGGGCTACAGAAGTAGTTCAGTGGCTACTTGCCAGGTCCTACCACAGTTTGCTTGATAGGACAGACACAATGACCAAGAGGACTCAGAAACAAAAGGGGGTGAACAACGTGGCAGTGAACAGGAGACCCAGTTGGCCACTGTTAACATCTACTCCTGCACCTACCTTTTATGATCTTGATGGCCACTGGCACCGTGTTCCTCCACAGTCCTTCCCACACCTCTCCGAAGTAGCCCTCTCCCAGCTTCCTTCGCAAGGTGAACTCCCAGCGTGGGCGCTCCCAGCCATCCCTCTCGGGTGGAGTCTGTGAAATGGGCATTGTACGCTTGGACCAGCCAGGCAGGACCTCCTGGTGGAGCCTGCACCAGCTCTTGGTGTCCTCCAAAGCCTGATGGCCACAGAGGTGTGAGCAGGACATGGTGCTCCACCATCGACATTGCACCGGGGCTACAGCCTGGGCATTGCGTTCACCTCTGCCAAGTGTTCATCGGGGGCACAAAGCACGTGGGGCATCCTCTGCTGGGAGCCAACATGTGCAAGGGGGCAGATTTTTAGAAATTACATGAAATATCAGGAATTCAAGTCATAATTCCCTCCTCATCAGACCTCAAAGGTGGCTTTTCTCCATTTCCACCAATAAATAGAAATGGGTAAATGAATATTATTGCATATTATGGCTGATTTAGACTTCAACTCATTAAGGATGTCTTTTATCTTACTCCTTTTAATTTCACTCTCGAATTATTCACGTTTAATTGTTATTTCTAAAGCATAATTGGTGAATGGAATTCTAATCAGGAAATGAGTCGACAATTTGGGATTAATACTCTAATTGGGTTTATGGGTGCCACACTAATTGGCATGTCAACTATATAAAAGCAATGTGGTCTAGGAAAAAGCAATTGGAAGCGCAGGTATTTCCAGATTCAGTATCGGAGGGATTTGTAACAATGTGGTTTCTAGCCTTTGAGATGGAGAAGACATCTCAGAAAAGCCTGTGCATTTTGGCTGGTAAAAAATATATATAAATGCCATGACTGGCCCTAACATGGTTAATAAGAGGTGATGCTGGCAGCTATAATAATGGTGTATCTAAAATTTAGTTTAATAAAGCTCACATCCCAAATGGATAGACTAATTATTTCTATTTTTCCCCTAGTTTCTCTTTCCTGTTTTTCCACCCTGGCCATCTTTGGGAGCTCGGCTGAGCCATGCCGTTGGCGTACGCACCGCGGGGCTGCAGGGCTGCAGCAAGGGGCTCTGGATGACTTTCCAGTGCTTGGTGTAGAAGGCCAGGAGCTCCTCCATGTCTGGGAAGGGATGTCCCTTCTGGATGTAGAGGCTGCCCCCGGGGCTCTTGCAGATTCGGAAGTGGCTGACCTTCGTGTGGTTGCGAACTGTGGGGGAAGCACCGGAGGGGGAAAAATCAGCTCGTGCCACCACCGGCTCTTTCCCACCTCCCTGCTGATTCTCACCCTCTCTCCTTTCCAGGCACAGGGTCTATTAATTCCCCCTAAAGTACCCCAACTCCCCCCTGGGGTATTACATCCCCCTCCCCATCACCCTCTTTGCTCCCACCCCCTGGCTCAGAAGACTCCTGGCCACATGGGGCTCATTTGGACTGGGGAGATGATGCTTTATTAAGCAGGGCTAATTCCCCACACAAATGAACTGCTTGGAGGGCGGCAGAGTTGGTGGCTGCTGGAGGTGGATAAACCAGGGGCAGCTGGAGCTCCCACAGGCTGCATCCCTGGTGGGAGATGGGCGGGATGCGGGATTCACCGTGAATGTCTCAGGATTGATATTATGTGGATCAGACCATGTCGTAACGGCGCTGCCTGGTCCGAAACTCCCTGAATTCCGATTTCTGTACGTGGGAGCAGCCCAGGCCCTGGCAACCAGGAGCAGCCGCGTATTTTTAGACAAGCCTCAGATGACAACAGCCGTTGGAATGAAATCCTGGGAGTTGGTGCCACGAAACCATCATTAAGCCGCTGTGAATTGTTTATGGCTTTCATACCCTGGACGGGAGCAACGTACTTTCCTTTACCTCCATAATTTGGCAATCCATACCTGCATCTATTAGCTTTCCCCCCCTGCTTTTAGAAAGCAGTCAATTCACTTGATGCCATAAAGCGCTTTAAACATCTTTCCGTCTTTTTCACCCTGTGCTGACCAAGCCAGGAATTGCCCCTAAGGAACAGCCTGCTTCCTTTCCCTCAGCTCATTTTCTCTGGCTAATTGCCACGAAATTACCTGAGAGAGAGTACTCGCCCTTGCTGCTCTCGCTGTCCCGGACGAGGAAGGAGCCGTGCCTGTTGGGAGGCGAGAGGAGGAGCTGCTCGGCTTCGTTTCGGCTGATCTTGCTGAAGTACCAGCTGGGGGAGCAGAGCAGAGGGGTTAAGAGATGGTGCTCGGATGGTTCCGCATCCGTCCCAGGAGCTCCTACACCTTCTGAGTGCGAGCAGCTCCCTCCCACCATCTAGTCACCCCTGGTAGCCACCGAGCGAGTGGCCCGGTGGCCAGCCCAGGGGCTCAGAGCCTGCCAACGCGGCTGCCAGCACACACCACGGCCAGCCCGCATGGGGGGCTGCTTCACCCCACTGGTTTTGCAGGCACATGTCGCGTTTTATCGCAGCTTCGCTGACTGCAAACCATTTCCTCCAGCAGTGTCTGGTCACTGCCGCGTCGAGCTGGCCAGGTCTCAGCCCTGTCCCAAAATCAGGAGGTTTTCACCCCGTGGCTCAGTGGGCTGACAGCCTGCGGTGAATAAAGCACCCAACAGCCTGGTGCTGAGCAGAAGATGCTCTGGTGGGGTTGCACCCATGTTGCCACAAGGGCAACAGCTCAGGATCGCTTTGCACTTCTTGACCTGCGGGTCATGGACACAACCAGCTCTCAGAGCAAATCTCATCAACGAAAACATCTCCAGGAATTGCCCTTTGCTGCTCCAGATGTGGGGAACCTCAGCAGCACCGAGCCAGGAGGGATGACCCAGACCAAACCCCTCTTCTGTGCCCGATCGATGCCGAGATTCATCACCGAATCTCCAGCAAGAGAAGGCAGGTTGGGTGGCTGGGTCCCGACGCAGCAGGACACAGGGGAGCACGGGGCTGCTTCCTCCAGCCTGACACAGCTGGGAGGCGAGAAGCCGAAGGTTTCATCATCAGCTGGGATGGCCAGCGTCTGAGAAGCCGTGCAGGAAATTATACGTGATGGGGTTACACAGCCGAACAAATTACCACCCAGCTCCGACCTGCGGCTCCGCAGAGTCTGCGTGCTCCCCGCTCGCCCTGGCCGCCACGCTGCGCTTGTAGCTTGCCTGATTGTTCTGTGCCGTGGGGCCAAAGCAGCGAGCCAACCCCATGGTCCTCACTGGTGTGGTCCCAGCACAGTCCAAACCAGATCTGACCTGCCTTTCTCCAAAGCACACGTAGGGAGGGTCTCTCCCATCCCGCCAGCTCACTGCCCCTGCATTTTGGGGCCCCTTCTCAGGCTCCCCCTGCCCCTTTCCGTTTCCCCTGTGCCCGGGCAGCGCAGGACGAGCACAGGGGGAGGCTGCAGGGCGATCACACCCATCCCATCCCTGCCTTCCCCATCGCCGGCCGTGACTCAGAGCCTGGCACAGAGGGAGCAGCAGTGTCTCGGGGCACTTTGCCTGGCGTGTCAGGACCAGGCTGCCTTATGCAATGATGAGGCTGGGCTTTCCCCAGCTGAGCAAGGGCTGAGACATCAACCTGAGCTCCACGTTGGGTGGGAGAAGCACCGACAGGGAAGGAGTCCCCAGCCCCAGATGAGCAGCGGCCAGGCAGCAGCAGTGGAATGGCTTGGCCCTACAGAGCTTGGGGCTTCCCAGCAGGTCCCATCCAAACTGCTTTTCCCGACACTCCTGGGCTCTTTGGAGCCAGCAGGGCTCAGGCAGAAGCTTCCCTGGGTCCCTCCTGCCTCCCCTTTAATGCAGGGAAAGAGGGAGAGGAGCCAGAACAAGCAGGAGCCCGTTCATTCAGCACCCAAACTGCACCGGAGCACACCATGGCACCACATCCCAGCCCGGAGCCACCTCATCCCATGCAAGGGTGATGCACCCAAGAAGGGGGACCAGCATCTCTGTTCCCCAGTACATCCCCAAGATGGGATGTGCTGAACGCCCCCCACCCCACTGCTGTGAGCTGCAGGAGCTTCACAGCGGGGATGCTCAGGGGAAGGAAGGTCCCCTCTCGGTCCCATCACCGGTGGTGGCAAAAGCAGGGGACAAGGGGCTCGTGCTCCCCGCCAGAGCAGAGGGCAAGAGCTACCTTTCCCTGGGCAGGGACATGGTCCAGCCTGGTCCAGGCTCCATCCCCCTGTGGGTCCAGAGCACAGGGTACTTACGGCCGGTGAGTGGAGGTGCCCTGGCTGAGGTTGGCCACGTAGGCAGCAGGAACGTAGCCCATGGCCGGCTCCCCCAGCAGCCGCCGGGCTAAGACATACTCTCCTTCTTCTCTGAGGACACGCAGTTTGTCCCCTGCGCTTACGCTCAGTTCCTCCTCGCTCCGGGCTGTGAAAGCGTATAAAGCGATAAAGAGAGAGGACTTGGGGATGAAGGAAATGGAGTTGGGCTCCGAGTGCAGCGAAACGGAATCGGAACCAAGATACCCCAGCGAGCAGCTCTCCGGCACGGAGCGGGGACGGAGTTTATTCCAGAAGGAGGTCAGGAAGGTCAAACGCTTCCGGACAAACTGCTCCATCCCTGGCGGGTGCGGTGGATGGGGTGGTCTATGCCACCGCGCTCCTCGAGGTGGGAGGAAGGGGCGATCCCGGGCTCATGCCGCCGTCCCGCGTCCCTCGCGCGCGTCTGGGCGCTCGCCAGCCCTTCCCGGCCAACTTCCTATTTCTGAAAGTGAAACTGGTTGGTCTGGTGGGACGAGTCTGCAGGTGGGATGAGTCTGCAGGCAGGAGTCCCACGCTCAGACCCGCGGGCACATCTGGGAGACGGGCACAGCTGGAGCCGGGCTCCTCGCTCTCGAAGAAGGAGAACGGCTTCTTTTTTTTTTTTTTTCTTTAATTATTACGTTAAAGTGTGCTCTCCTGCTTCTTACAGGAGCACCGGTAAACACAGCTCTCTGTTCTTCAAGCAGCTCTTGTGACAAGTGGCTGACTCCAGTTAATAGTCTTGATCTCACTTGTGTGGGAGGGTTTTTTGTTTGGTTGGTTGGTTTGTTTTTTTCCATAGGAAAATAATTGCATCCACAAATGTGTGAGAGTTAAAATAGAATTAAGGAACTATCCTTAGAAGAGATCTGAAGTGATTTGGACATTTGTGGGGTTTATAACACAAGATCCTTTTTCCTTTTGGTCTGCAATGACCTCCCAGTGTCACCCCACTAAAACGTTTGCCTCCTCCCACAAATTCCCCATTGCAGAGGATCTCTGGGGAATCCACTTCCCAGATCCGCCAGGACCTGATGCTGGCTCAGCCTCCAGCAGAGACGGGTCCCCCTCAGCATCAGGGGGTCCTCAGCTGGTGCAGGGTCTGGATCAGCCCCAGGTGGCACCCGGAGCCGAGCCCTGGCACAAAACCCCCAGCTCCTGCTGCCGTCAGCACCCCGCGCTCCTCACTCCTGGTCACACTCCGACACTGACACATTACAACCCTCCTGCCAAACCCCAGCATCCACAGGGATTGGCCAAAAGATGGAGATTTCCATCTTGCACGTGTGCTTCAAGCTGCCCGAAGGTCGCTGCTCTGGTGAGAAACTCCACCTCCAGCCCCTGCCAGCCCCTGCCTGGGTTTTGTCATTTAACTGTTCCATCTAATTAGTGGGAGTTTTGTGTCTGGCATCTCCGCTCCTGGCCTTGGGCCCATTATTTGGATCCTCCTCTGCCTGTAATTGGTCTGGGTGAGCTCGTTTTGGGTGTGCAGTTGGGTTTTGAAAGAGGTCACTTTAAAAAAAAGGAAATGGGAAATTAATTGTGGGAGGTCCAAGCTACAGACACCACAAGGAGTCTGCAAAAGCTGGTTTTCAAGGTCTTCTCTCACCCTCTCCCAGGCAGAGAAGCCCAGGGCAGAGGGCAGGAGCACACAGCCCTCTGTGAGTGTGCCCTGCACGTTGCTTCAGATGGGAACTGGGAAAAAAGGGAGCCTTTAATAAAATATTCTGCTCCCTACTTACCAAAGCATAAACCTGAAGATATAGATAATTCCCCCAAGATTTTCCCCCACCTGCCCAGCACAGAGCCTTGCTCTTGGTGGAACGTGGGGATGTGTAATATCTCAGGGTATTTTTCCCAATTTTGCCCCATCCCTGGAGGGGTTCAAGGCCGAGTTGGACAGGGTTTGAGCAACCTGATCTGGTGGGAGGTGTCCCTGCCCAGGGCAGGGGGGTTAGAAATACATAATCTTTAAGGTCCCCTCCAACCCAAACCATTCTGTGATTCTATGATTCTATGGGGAGAGGAAGAGATGGAGCGACGAAGGGTTTGCAACACATGGGGAAGGGACATCCCCTCTGCAGCGCTTCTGACACGTCTGTGCCTCACGTCACGCTCCGTCAGGAGGAAAATGTGCTGCTTGGTTATGCGTTTGGAGATTATCTGGTTAGATTGAGCACTGAACGTTTATGCTTCACTGTTTTGAATGAGGACTTGGCAAACTCGTGGTTTGCAGAAGGAGACTGGAGACCAATTTACCTTTATTGACCTTTGCCAGATTAGATTCTCTAGTGGTACAAGCGATAGACAAGTGCAGCTGATTTATAACACGCAAGGCTTTGGATCTTGATTTGCACCTAAATGAAAGAGCACTTCAAAATGACAAACATCCCTGAGGACTAAATACTGCCTCTGAGCTGAACTTGCCAGACATGCATAACACACACTCATCCCTGCAAACCCCTGTCTGCCTGGGACACACACGCACAGCTCAGAGTCCCACGCCAGGAAATAGCTGATAAATCACCACCTTTTTCTAGTATCTTTTGTTTTATTTTCCTATTAAGTTCCAGGAGCATCCCTGCTGCTTCGAATCCCTTTGGTACTATAAAACACCTAAAAATAAAAAAAAAAAAAAAGAAGAAGAAAAGAAAAAAGAACGTGTTCATAAAAGTTTCTGGTCCTTGCAGCGTGGGAAGGAAGGTGGGAGGATGCAGGAAAAGTGAGAAAGAGAAGGAAGGCACAGATATCTGGTGGATCAAGTATTTTATCTTTAGTCCCCGTGACCAGCTCACAAGGATGTATTAAAAACCAACCTGCCCCCAGATTTGGGGCTGTGGTGGGGACACAGGGACTTTAGTTCTAGCACCACTAAAAAGCACCTTCAAAGAGCAACAAAACCAGGAGAGCTGTTCCGTAGAGGTGGTTACATGGTCCTGGTTTAGCTGCAGAGCACCTGGGAGCAATGAACACAAACAGCACTTTGCATTCATCCGCGTGTCAAACACTGCACACCGTGTTCTCCCGCACTAATTGACAGAAACCAGCAGCTCCCCCCCACTAATGAGAGCGCCCATTACATCTAATTACTTGAGGTTCTGTTCCAGGTCCTGTTACGTTTGCACTCAAAATACATCTTCCAGCACAGAGCCTTTTGGGGGAAAAAAAAAAAGGGGAAGAAGGAAGAGAAGCATAAATCAAATTAATCCCCCCCAAAGGGGGAAAAAGTTGGAGAATGTGGGTCGTGCTGAGGAAAATGTTTTTTGAGCAGCGGGCACATAATGGTAGGTCACTCGCAGGGCTGTGTAACCGAGGGCACGCTGCTCGTTACCCAACGACTGGCAAAGCACAGCGGCTGATCTCAGCATCGCCGGGTCTGGCACCCTGTCCTGAAGCACCCAAACAGCCTGGAGACTTCCCCGAGCCTTGGGTTCACCTCCATGCTGCTGGCAGGGATGGCGAGCCCAGCCCAAAGGGTGCTTGCCAGAGCCCCTGGCAAGTTCCTCTTGCTCTTTCTGTTGGCATGAGAAGATGGCTGGGGGAGTTGTTTTGGGTTCCACAGTTATTTTATTTTTTTTTTTTCTTTTTTTTTTTTTTCTTTTTAGATTTCTCCAGATGCTTCCTGGCACCACAGTACATTTGAGAAATTCTTGCCTCTTAACGAGTTGTTTCAGTCGGGTGCCCGTGGGACGTTTCAGACAAGGGATGGTGGATGGTGACAGCAGTGAGTGGGAAGAGGAGGAGAGAGGAACGCTGGCACGAAAGCAGCTCCAATTATTCTTCGTTTCCTGGGGACCATGGAAGAAAGAGGTGTCTCGGCAGACTGCTGGCTCTGTCCCCATCCCCAAAGGGGAACGATCCGGGGGCTGACGGGCTCACAGACAGTGCAGAGGGTTCGATACAGGCAGAAGTACAGCTGTCCTGGGACAGGGAGAGGTACAGGAGGTGTGAGGGAAGGCAGAGCATCGTGGGGACTCGTGGCTGCTGTTTCTGAGCCCTGTAGGAGTGCGTTGGGCTGGCTGGTGGAGAGCAGGAGTGCAGGTCACAGGGCACCTGCGATGGCAGAGGAAAGAGAAAAATTCTATGGGAGGCAGAGAGAGCTGTTTGTACAGTGCCTGGCAGGTCTGGGGCAGCACAAAAGCAGCAACAGCCCTTTAAAACCGCAGAAATACTTTTCAGGGACCCTGTAAACCCTAGAGTGCTCTGCAGGGATCTGCAAATGATGATAAGGAAAAGCCAGCTTGTGTCTGACACAGTGATTTATGTCAAATTTCTACAGGAGAACCGCTGCTCAGCTGGAAAATCTGTACGGACCGACACACCAAATCAGACTGGAAAACAGCATGACCGCTCTCCAGGCTTCCCCTTCTGCTTTCTGCTGAGATTATCAGCACAGAGCAGCCTCTGCTTGCCCTCTCCTGTAATCTCCCTTCCCGAGGAGATGCTCCTTCTAGTTCAGACTGCCTGCCAGAGCAACGCTTCTGCCTAACTCTTCTGCCCCTGTCCCTGCAGTAATCATCTGCGACGCGTAAAAACCATTAAACACCTCCTCCAGACTGGCAGGTGCCAGCGAGTTGTGCGTCCTCTCTTTCAAGGCTGCAGGGATCTCCACAGAAAGTGGGCTGAGGAAGCTCAGCCTGTGCTCTCCGTGGCCCTAAACACAGGGGACTAGAGGTCTCCAGGCTGGCCCAGTGCTGCCAGTGACCTCAAACACGCGCCTGAACATCCTCACCCCCTCGTCTGGAGCCGAGCAAACAGAGGACTGGCGCTTTCAGAAGAGAGGTACACAGTTACTCAGTTGTCGAGGGGGAAGTCTCTGTCAATATGTAGGCAAATGATGGATTGCTCCACCTGCCCAGATGTCCTGAGAAGGAACCAGTCCATCTACTCCATCACTGTGCTCCGTGGTATCTCTCCCCACAAAGGTCCTTTGCAGGCTGTTGGATTTGGGGTTGGGATATTAGGTGTTGCTAGAAGAAACCTATCTGGAGTCCCAGGAGAATAGGCCTGAGAAACCTCACCCAGTCCACCTCGTCCATCCTATACTTATGTCTTTCCCCATCTTTGCCAAACCAGTTCTTAAAAGACCTCCAGGAATGGATACACCACAACGTCCCCAGACAACCCATTCCAGTGAGTCACTGACCATTACTGGTAGGAATGAGTGTCTCACCTGCTGTGTTTAAGCCTATTACCTCTTGTCCCATCATCACCAAATTGCTCCAGTCCTTTCTGCAACAGTTCTCTTCTGCATGTGAACTACTCAGATATCCCACCACATTGATTCACGTCTTGGACCCCAGCCCAGAAGAAACACACTGACCTAATACGAACAGGCAACGTGGTCATCTTTTTCTCCATTTCTCTCCAGTCTTCTTCCCCTGTCCGTGCGTGCTGGTGTTCCTGTGGTGCCACCTCAGCTGGCTCTCTAGTGCATTCACCTGGTGAGGATGAGAAAGCAGCAGCTCTAAGAGCAGCCTGCACCCTTGCACAGATAATCTCTAACCTGTAACAAATACAAGAAGAAAGCACCACCCCAAGTTCCCTCTGTTGAGGCTCAGACTCGTGTTTTACCCTGCAACTGTAGAGGTTTCAGCTCACAGAGCTCAGCTTCATCTCTCCTCTCCCTACTCTCCTTCTTCTCTACCTGCCACTACTTCCCTCTGATCAGATGGTTCCTTGGCTTTGGACGGCACAGAAGTCACAGAGGCTCCCATAGAAAATAGCTAAATCCTGCTCCTGGGAGTTGGGGCACGAAGTTTTACCTGTTTCCGTAGGGAAGCAACTGTCTTTTCCAGTTCAGCCACAAGGGACTCGAGATTCTCTCTGGAGGAAGGGCTTGGAGAAGGCGCCTCATTTCTGGGGTGAGGGATAAGAAGCAAAAGGGATTATGTAAAGAGAAGCTCCATGGAAGATAGAATCGTTCTGCCTTCTCCAATCTCAGCCTCCAAGTAAGCACCAAACAGAAGGGCCCAACTCCCAGATTCACCCGCCAAGAGATGCCAACTAAACAGCCATCCAGCCCAGATATTTAAATATCAGTCAGGCTTTGCACTGAAGTCTTGGAGGACTTTGACTGAGCTCAGCATCTATCTACAGAAATGCTCCTGACCTCCGGACTTCTGCAGAATGCCCATTTCAAACGCCTGAATGGACTGAGTTATTAAAACCTTTTCTTATGCTTCATCAAATGGAGGTAAAAGAAGTGGTGATACTACACCTGGGAAAGGCAGCCTTATGCTTGGCAGGGTTTTCTTCTGGGTAGCTGAAGCCAGGAGACCTCTTGCTTCGGAACCGCTGAGAAAGAGCCCTCAATTGCCCACGTGTCTGGCAGTCTTGGGAAGGAAGGGAAAGTCTGTGGTGATCATTTGTGTTTAAAGCAGAACCGTGTGGATTGAAGGCAGCACAAGGCAGCGCTTGCCCTCCTTCACCATCCACCCTCAACACATCTCTCGTGTGGGAGAGGAGGAGGCAACAAAGGTATGTAATAGGGCATGCATCATGCATGTATTCCCACGTCTCAGCTGGACATCTGCAGCCAGAATATAGCACAAAGGGACAATCTGTGGTTTAATGGCAGAGTTATACAAGCTTCAAACTGAATCTGTAAAGTGATATGTGGTGGGGATCACCATGCCTACGTCCTGGTCCAGCATGAGCTATTGGCTGCTGCCAGAGACAGAAGCCCTCAGCTAGGTGGACCTTTGGCCAGATTCAATGAAGCTCATGGGCTTCAACGAGAGCTGGTCGATGCCCCATAACTGTCAGTGTTTAAGAGGGGTTTGGACAATGCCCTTCAAAATTTGCTTTAACTTTTGGTTAGCCCTGAAGTGGTCAGGCAGCTGGACTCCTGGATGCATCTATTTGCTGACACACAGTTCTCATGGTGTACCACGAAACCAGCTCCTGGCATTGCCTATAAGCTGGTGGCATGTGACAAATGCCACCCAGAGCCATCCCCACATCGGTCGGTGGTGGAGCAGCCTCATTCCTTACCCTCACAACAGTCTTGCCACAAACGGAGGTCCAGCGTGGGAATCTCGTCACAGCTGACCATGCCCTGTGGGTATGATGCCACCAGGAAGACATCTTTCTGGAGCTGCTGGATGTGGTCACTGTTGTCACAGAGGACACGAGCAAGGGACGTCTGTCTGATCTGAGTCAGCTGCGCCGGCGTGAAGACTCCAGGATTCTCATACCAAAATCTGCAGTGGGTTGTAATCACGGCATGAGTCAGGAGTAGGAGAGGAGGACAGGGTCCGAGGCTGGGAGAGGGACAAGATCTCCCCTACATCTCTGTGGCAGCACCCACACCCCTCAAAAGGAGCTTTTATTCTGGTGTCAGGCGAACACAGACTGCCCTTTTCTGAACCCATGGATCCCTGTGAGCGGCTGGTCAGAGTTGCAAGGTGCCACCACCTGCAGATACAGCCCCTGGCAGGGGAATCCTGGGGCTCAGACAGCTCTGCTGAAGCAGATTGGGACACGGGTGAACAATGCTCCTGCCCTAAGTGCATCATCAGGCAAAGACATGTATTATTCACACAAGTAGAGTATAGGAATGAGAAGGAAGGTCCTGCAGATATTTTCTAGCATTTTCAGGAGACATTGGGCACATCCTCAGTGTCCTGCAGTGAAACGAGAATCATTATATCAGGAAAGGACACATTGACAGTAACTGTGATGAGTCCTTTCACAAATGCACTGGACAGAGGAGACCCTTCCTCGTATCATAAGACAAGAAATAATAAAAAATTACGAATTCTCTTCCTGCTCACAGGGAGCAAATCCCCCCAAACAGAAGAAGACTTCTGGTTGACTCTGATGATAATACCTGTCTCCATCCCTCAGCCTTCTGAACTGCGTCGTTAACAAGCACATCAGTGTTGGTCCAACTCTGGTGCCAGGGACAAGATCCTCCACCATCAGTGCTGGGAACAGGTCAATATTTTTAGTAGTTCCATATAAACTGCAAGAAAAGAGGTAATAATAAAAAAACCAAAAGTTAACTGACTATTGAAGAGTGGAGATAAAATAAATCTGATCACATCATAGGAAATTTGTATGTAAGGAACTCATCTGGACAATATTTATAATGGTCTTATCTAAAAGACAATGGGTAAAGGCCTGCCCTGGAAAGAGGCAGCCAGTGCAGATAGGGTGCAGTTTAGTCTCACTGGAAAATAGCCCCAAGGCTCAATCTGCTCCCAGACTACACCACAGCAGTGCTTGATGACGTTCCACTCAGAACCAGACCGATCACTTGGAGACACCTCATTTGTCTTACCCCATTCTTAAACCACAGCTATTACCCTATCTTAACATCTGTGGGAAGAAATATCTGGGAAGGTTATTTGATGGGTGCCCTGGGAGGAGCAGAAACATCTCACTGACTGATCTCCAGTCATTTTGATACCTCCAAGTCCAGGCTACAGTACCTCCTGAGCTTTTCCCTGATCTCCAAGTTCTTTATCTCATTTCTGAGGTCCTCAAACTCCTGTGCAGATGAGAGGTTGCAGAAGACCCTGAAGTCGTTGTAAGGTGGGATGCCATGGTCTCGTCCTCTCTGGATGTTGATAGCGGCCAAGTCCAGCGAGACAGAGTGTGCCATGGAGAAGAGTTTCTCCGTCAGCTCCATGTTGAGGAGTTCGGAGGGGACCCTCATTTTCCCAGGAACCCCAAACAGCCCGCGGAGGAGGGGATCGATCCCACCCTCCTGGGTGATCCTGAAAGGGGAGAAGAAGGCTTTGTGCAGGGGGACGTGGCCTTGGCGGATGGGCTGGAAGGTTTCGTTCAGCCGGTACAGGATGGGGTTGATCAAGGTGTGCCCAAAGCGGAAGGCAGCAGTGGCAAAGGCGTTGAGAATCCCCGCATTGATGTTGGGGTTGTAGCCTTTGTACTCACCCAGCATCTTCATCCCAGCTTCCCCAAGGACCTTGGGGAGCCACTGGGCATAGGTGATGTGCTGCATCTGGGCACCCACAATCTTCCGTGCCTCGTGATACAGGAGGTCTCCATCCCAGTGGGGATTGAGGACCGACAGCTCGGTGGCAATGCGGTTGTGCTCCCGGAACCAAAGTGTGTGCATGGCCGTGAGACCCAGCTGCTCGTTGGCACGGTGGTCTCCAGCCAGGAAGCACGGCACGGGGCTCTCGTTCTCATCTCTCATGCACTCAGTGGGTGGCCCTACAGCAAAGGGAAGGAGATGCTTCCCCGAGCTCGGCACAACTTGCCCTTGCTTCAGCAGCCCGTTTTGGCTGCTCAGATCCCGCAGCTCCCTCGATTCCTGCTCTGTGCTGCCGTAAACATTGGAGGCATCGATGTAAGATGTCAAGTGGTTGATCTGCTCCCTGGCATAGACGGAGTTCATCAGCAGGGAGGTCATCCCGCTGCCGCACACGGGGCTCGAGCGGACGAAGAACATGCAGCGCCCGTTCCTCACGCGGGGGTCATTGGCGGGGACCATGACGGAGAAGCACGGCGGGTCGTTGCTGCACACCTCGCTGCAGGGTGCTCCGTCTGAGAAGCGGGACATGCTAATGGCTGCCACCGTCTGGTCCATGTCGTGGTCCAGAAACTGGCCCCACTGCATGAGCATGTGCGTGAACTGGTCGTCGGGGGTGATGGTCTCAGTCCCGACCATGGCAGTGGAGACAAGGCGGGGTAGAGGAAGGGGCAGGTCCCTGGCATCTTCTGCCAAGGAAAAACCCCGGGGGAGGTTAAATCCATTCTGGTAGGCGGGTTTGAGGAGCCTCTGGAAGGCTGTGAGTGACGCACCCCACATCGGGTGCTGGAGGTTGTTGCAAGAGCCATCGTGGGTCCTGTACTTCTTGTGGAAGCAGATATCCGAGCAGTTTGGCGTGCGGCGGTGGGCAGAGCAGCCCGACAGGTTGGCAATCATGTTCAGGTAGTGAGGGGACACCAAGTCATTGTACCGATATCCTGCCAAGGAGAAGCCAAAAGCACCAGGTCAGACCACGGCTGCTGCAGCCATCTGGTTCCCACCACCCCGTGTCAGGGCTCTGTGTGAAACCCACTGCTGGGGCTGTCAGGATGGGCACGGGAAGGGCCAGGTCTCTGATCGTGGTGTTGCTATGGATTTGATGGAATAAATGAAGCCTGGCATTGTACCAGGCCCACAGGGAAGAAAAGAAGGGGGAAAAAAAAGTTCAGTATAAACTGCACGGAGGTGGAAACCAGAAATGTTATGACTGGCAGACCAAACTGTGGGGTGGTCTCGGTCTCCACCCTGGGTTTATTTTACATCTCTCTGGGTTGTTCCCGCCACCTGGAGCACCGTTGACCACCCAAAACCCTACGCGACGGGCGGCAGGGAAGCTGTGGGTGACTGCCAGGGCGCTGCGCCATGCGAGAGCGCTGAATAATGCTGGGCTGTGCGGATGCTGGCAAGGCGAGGAGGAGGAGAGGCTGGGAGCCCGACCAGCCCAGATGAGACCTGCAGCCTGGAGAGAGACTCCTCGCAGCCAGGAATACATGCAGGCAGGCAAAAATATTTACGGGCCCCGAACGTACATGCCTGCTCCATGGTGACTCCCATGTATAGGTAGAAACACGCAGGAATGCCTGTTGTATAGAAAGGCAGTCTCAGCTAGCAAGGTTTGGCATCCAGCTGCTGGATGCTTGGACCTCACCGGGTATTTTTGGCATTACATTGCTTTATTGCTCACTATCCTGCCTCGATAAAAGGAAGCTGAGTGGCTGGAACCCGTCTGGGTTTGTAGTGAAGAGGTCAAAGCAGTAGAGAGACAGAGGAGAAAGTCAGGAGTGATGTTCCTCTGTTACAGCACCCAAACACTCCACAGTTTACAGTGTTATTCTCATGGCCACCTGGAGGGCTGGAAACACCTCTGACCATGATGCTGAGGGACTGAGCCTCAGATCCACGAAGGTACTGTTTTGTGAGTTAAATGGCTAAATATTTTTAAAGCTTAGGGCGTTCATAGCCAGTCAAGAAATCTCTAGCGAAACGGGGAAATGAATCACTTTCCTGAGTACCGGGTAACCCCAAGAGCTCAGGACGTTATGAAACCCATGAGGTGGAAGAGAGCATTGCAACCCTGACACCACGTTTCTAAACAGACCCCAAACTGCACTTTTTTAACTTTCTGGATAACTACAATTGTTGCTTCAATTTAATCCTGCACACAAAGTGAAGAAGGGAAATAAAATCTTTCCTACCTGTGACGTTCATATCCACAATCAGACCTTGCTGCACGTGTTCCTGAATCAGCTGCAAGGTCCTCTCAAAGATCTCACCAGCCCTGGCTGTTTCAAGGGTGTAGGGGTCCCGGGGGTAACGGAAAAGAGCCAGCAGGTCATTGGGCGTCTTGGGGCGTCTGTTTCGAGGAGTTAGAAGTGATGCGGGAGCATTAAAATCCACAGTTCAGGGCAATGAGTCTCCACAGGCAGCAGGAGTCAGGCTCTAAGCCTGGTCTGGTACTCGACCCCCAAAATCAGTGCATAAGAACAAGGTGACTTGCCTGAATATTGCGGATGATTAAAGAAAGGATATTTTTCCCCAGCAAAACACACATATTTAATTTCCTCAGCATCTCTGTTTTCTTCTGCTATAGTAATTTATTTTTCACTTTCCAACAGCTGAAACCCAGAGGTTTTAGGCTTAATACAAACTGTCTTCCTTTTCAATAAAAACATATATTGGGGTGGGAGAGAAGGGAATTACCATTCACTCAGGAAGTCATTTTTCATTGAAAAAATCATTAGAATTATTGTATTATTAGTTCTGTTCACCCTCCACGAAGTCAGTTATGTTTATAAAATGACTATGGTGATTATTTTCTTTTCTATGCCCCGTCTCTGGAGCCAGCTCCAGCTGACAAAATGTAGGCTGCAGATATAAGTGACAATAAGAGGTGATATTTGTGTATCAGATATTTCCAGAATCCCAAATGCTTGTTACGAAGCTCTATCACACCCTCACATCTACATGGTGCAGCTTCAACCTCCAATACCCAAAACGATACTATAGCTTTCATTTGCGGGTTGTCAATGATAAAATGAGATTTGGGGAAGCTTCATTGTTTTTTTTTTTTGATCTCTTTTCTGCTTGAAGTCTCAGATCACAGCGTTTCACACTTACTTGCTGAACAGCTCGGTGCGTGTTGAATTGATGGCGTGGTCCACGCTGCTGATGGCTTCCCGCAGCGACGTGGCTACAAACGTGTCGCCGCTCCGACCAACATCCGTGGCTTTCCAAAGCAGAAAGAAAGGACAAAAAATGACAAATTTACTTTGATATTAATTTGTCTTCCAAGCTCAAAGGAATCTGTGCACCAGTACAAGCCCCAGAGTGACTCCACTGTAGGTCAAACGCCATTTGCATTTGCAACATAAACACCAATAATTTTTATTTTTAATTTTTAATACGTATTCTGAAGACGAAATTAACTGCCTGAAAAAGAAGGTGACTTTTTCAGGAGATGGCTATGGGATACATATTCAGAGTTTGCTCCTGTACAGCTTTGCACATCAATCCCTGTTTTGGTTGGTGGTTAAACTGGAAAAAAAGAAAATGTGAAAATCACAGCGGGTTAAATCAAAATAATGTGTTTACTTCCCACAAAAGAAACGTCTAAAATTCATGACATTCATTTAAATGTATTTTTCATACATAAATTTTCCATTTGTGGAACACTTCTAATTCAGTTCAACTTTAGCACAAACACATCAGATAGGTCATTTTAAAACAAAAAAGAAAGCTGTTGTTTGAATATCTTCAGAAGTAACCACATGAATTCTTAAAAATTACCACAGAATGCAGTTTTTAAGCCAGGGTCTTTGTCACAGCTGAACAAACCAGCTCCAGTTTGGCTACCGGTGTTTGCAATAGCTGGCTGGAAAATGAGGTACCAATCAAGAATAAATCACAGAAATTACCTCAGGAATAATTTCAAACAACAAAGAATTTCAATTATTCTCAGCTCCTTGCATACAATCCCTGTATAGAAAATGATACTAAATTCACCTAATAAGCTACTCACTATTCATGCTGGTGCTCAAGGAATAGCTCTCTAGTTAATTTTTTAACTTCATTGCTCGCCTTTGATTTTTTTCCCCGCGTCAGTTCTTCCTCACCCTCTAAGAAGGACAATTTCCACTCCCGACCTCTGGCTTGACTCGCGGAGGAGCGCTGCTCCTCTTTATTCATCTCAGCTCCTCTAATGCATGGAGCAGCAGCTTGAAAACCAGCGCCTCATTTCCCACCCCCGAGGGATCGAGCGAACATTTAAAACCCCATCTTCTCAGCAACAACGTCGTTCTCCTTCTCCCTCCCCCGGCAGGCGAGGTTACGGTCAGACAGTGACTTCTGAGCGTGTTGGCACATCTTAATCAGTTTCTCCCTCCCAGCAGAGGCAGTGACTACACGCACGCCAACAGCTCGGCTTGGTTTAAGGAAAAAACTTTGGCTTTTTGGGAA
>VXAK01013805.1:99538-123936 GCA_013399435.1 Arenaria interpres | reverse complement strand
AGCTTTCTGGGCTGCCAGCGCACACAAAACTGCAGCTCAACTGAGAAAACAGCGAGGAGCAGCTGGGAGGTGCATGGGCTTACCCAACGGAGCAACTCTGATCGCTCCTGCAAGGGACCTGTCTGCAAAGAAGCTAAAGAAATAACAGAGTTATCCCTTCAAAGTGTAGGCAGCAACACAGCGTAGCCCCTCCTTACACAAGACCAGGAGAAGACTCAGGAGGAGGACAGGAGACACCCTACCGGTGATGGTGAGCTGCATAGCGCTGGAGGTGAAGCCAAAGGGGTTTCTTGCTATGCACTCGTATCTGCCCTGGTCTGCCACGCCGAGGTCTTGAATGGAAAGGGTCCCGTCTTGGCTTATGTGGAACTTGCCGCTCTCCGTGATCTGGATCCCCTCCTGTTGCACCATCAGAAGACAGAAAAGGTGTCAGGGTACAGAAAGCTTCCCACCACCCCAGCCTTCAGCCTGTTCAGCAAACCGGCAGACAGATGCGATGAGCTGAAGTGGCCACCAGATGTTAGCATTGCTCTTTCCAGAGAAACCAGAAA
This sequence comes from Arenaria interpres, assembly GCA_013399435.1. NCBI lineage: Eukaryota > Metazoa > Chordata > Aves > Charadriiformes > Scolopacidae > Arenaria > Arenaria interpres. The sequence continues at coordinate 123,385 of VXAK01013805.1, read as the reverse complement.
GCCATCCGAGGACATCTGCTCCTGCCTGAACTCACTGCGAGGGGGTCCTTGCTCAGCTCCTTCACCCTGGTCCACCTCCAGGCACTCACTGCGGGGCACAGACACCCCATGCATTTCCCTGCATGTCTTACAGATGGCCTGGCTGGAGCGAGTGCTGTGCCCTGACGTTGTCATAGAAGTTTCATGGCACATAAAAAAGTCTAAATGTCTTCAATTTTGGGACAACCTGAAACCAATGGATTTTTGCTGGCCTTGAAGTGTAGGTACCAGCTTTTGCTGGCTCTGGGCAGCATCGCTGATCAAAGTGCTGCGAGCAGCACCCTCAACCCTACCTCTCAACCTGGCTGGTGGCAGAAGTGGCCTTCAGGTTTGACTTTTTTATTCTCCCATTTCTTAACATCTTTCTGCTGCCCTGCCCTGCTCTAATGTTTACTGTGCTGCCCTCCCAGGCTCTTTTCTTCTGCTCCCACCGTTGGCTGGAGCTCAAGGCAAGCTGCAAGGTCACCTCCTACGAGACCCTCTGCGGGGTAACTGAGGCTCAAGCATTTTCCCCTGACTTGTTCTGGGCCTGCCTGGGCTCACAGGTGGGACCGGTCCCAGGGAAGGTCCCAGGTGGCGTACTACAGCACAGCAGGAAAACATCTGAAAAGCTTCATCTAATGAATTCTCAAAAAGAGCAGCCAGGCTACAGCGTGATTGTGGGGGATTGTGCCTTGCCCCATCAAAGCTGGAGCCAACCAGCATCATCCTGTTCCACCAGTGGGAATCCTGGAAATAAGGACAAACTACTTAGAAAAAAAAAAAAACAAATTTCATTTTTTTCCAGGAATAGTCAATCAAGCGTTTCTAATACCCTGGAAGGTCACCGGCTTCATGTTACTTGTTTGGAAGAAAGAACAAGAGAAAACAGGAATGTGCTTTGCAAGGCTTTGAGACTGGGAAAGAGCAGCATTCTTTCAGATCATTACAAAACCCAAATCAGTGGAAATATTGGTCCTTAAATTTTCATCAGACAGAATTCCTTCCATGTGTATTGCACAAACGGATTCAACTGGTTGAGCTGGGAGAGGTTTGTGAGAGTTGTTTAATGCCCCCATGGAGGAGCCATCCCACTTCCCAGTGACCGTTGAGGACACGGTGCCATCTCTTACTTTGACCCAGGTTATGGTGGGCCGTGGATCTCCTTGGGCAGCGCAGGTAATCGCAACATCCTGGCCTGTCTCTGCCACCACGTCTTGGGGGGGATGAAGGAACACGGGTATCACTGTGCGACACGGGGGGAAAATAAGTCACAAGTGCAAGAAATGAAATAGAAAAAAATAGAAAAATAGAGAAATTTGAGTGCAAAACATCTCAGCGCGGGGAAACCAGAGCTGCTGGGGCTCTTCCTGCTGCTGCATGGGCTCTTCAAAGGGGTGTTAGTTCGCCCATGATCTCTGTCTCCCCACCAAGTCCTCTGTGATTTACATTTGTTATTTCCTGCTTCAATGGGTCTCTACTTGGGGCAATTACATAGGAATGCACTGGGCTCTCTGTCATTTAAAATCTTTAATTCAAAAGCTTTCTAGAAGAGATGCTCCAGCTGAAACAGGGATCATGAACTGACTCAGGAGGCGGCTCTCTGACAAGTGTTAATCAGGTTAGATTAAATAATTACATTGATCTTGCTGGTCCTAAACTGTTCTGTGAATTCCGTGCTTGAAGCGCTAATTTCATGTTTCTAGGTAGTTTCCTTCCCTCCGGTTTACCATTAGTAAAATCCTGCCATGTTTGTGAAAGAGCAGGGACATTTGCTTGTTTAGAACAATTATTTATATGGGAACAGAAAAGAAAATTAAAATATGAAAGCATTCCTGTGTGACTTGTATTTTACAGCAGCTTGATTTTAGAATATCTGTATTTAGATTGAACCTATGACCTGGTAGCTAATGTTTAAGACAAATGTATCCAGAACCAAGGTTAAATCTTCCTGAGAAGGAAACATTTTGTTTTGCAGAATATTTCATTTAAAAAAGAATGTTACAATTCATGCCGTAGGAAAGCTAAAATGTAAAAGTAGCAAAAGAAAGACTACTAAGAATTTAATACAATTTTTGTAAAGTTCCTGACAAAAATTATTTGTTCTCTTTCCTTTACCAAAATAATTTTCATAATAACAACTCCCAAACTTGTTAAAGGGCCCCATTTTTCACTCAAACTGGCCAGATATGAGGGCTCATCTGATGGGCTTTGAAGGTCATTTCTGTTCACGTAACCCTGCCCAAGTGCTTATTCCTGCAGATGCCCGCCGACACCATCCCGTTCCCCAGCCACACCAGACGAGTTTCATTTCCACGGTTATACTTTTTCTAAACTACCAGATAAATTTCCAAGGAAAACTGAAGCAGTTTCTTCCAATTTATAAATCTTGGCACTCTGGAAACCTCCTTGAAGTTTCCCACCAACTGATGGAGCTCTCATGGCTAGACATCTGCTCCCAGGGAAAAGCAAAACCCCTTCCCATAGGAACCAGGGCGATTCCCTGCCTCGTCAGTGTGTCATTTACCATAACGCTAAATTAATGACACACATTTGCCAGCCCTGATTTCCCACAGCCTCACCAGCGTACCTCGTGGGGTCACCGACAGCTGTACCGGGAGGGTCCTCACCCCGATGGCACTGATGGCATGGCATTCGTACTGGCCTTGGTCATGCAAAGCCACCCTCATCACCCGCAGGGTACCCGTGGAGAGGATGCTGTGCCTCCGGTCACTCGGCAGTGGTCCACCTGCTCAAATAAGCAGTGGGATTTGTTAATTGTCGGTGAGATCCCTCTTCCCATCACTGGAGGTATCTGTGACAGTTCAAAAGTTCATTTCTTTCCCTAACATGACATCAGCCACCCTGAAATGCCATCTTCATCTTGCTAAGTGAGGAACAGGATTGATGCTGCTCCTCCCACCCCCAGGACCGTGACTGAGCTGTCTTGTCTGAGCAACTGGAAAGGAGCTGGTACCCCCTTTTTCTTTCCTTGTAAGCCTTTTCTTAGTGCAAACTGTAGATTTACTGACACCTGATGGATAGCAAATCTGTGTTTAATTATCCAAACTGGCTGTTTAATCAAATAAATGGAAAAATCTAGCATTGTCTTTTTTAATTTGGTATTTTGATTTTCTTCGGTTTGGAAACTGCGTTGTTTCAATATTTCCTCTATTTAAGGAGAAAAGTTCAAAATTAAAATGCTTTACCAAACCCAAACAAAATTATTAGAACTTCTCAGTTTAGTGATGTTTTTGTTTTAATATTCCATTTTTCCTCCCAATAAGGGCTCTATTTATTCATCCCAAATACCAAAAGGAATCTGAATCCTCCCCACACTGTCAAAAGTGATTTTGAGAATGAGCAATGCTCCATCACTTCTCCTCCTCTTGTCTTGCTCTTAGCAAGCCCTCTGTGAAAGCACTGAAAGCCTGGCTGATCTTTGAATTGCTGTGTGACCCAGCAAACCTGGCTGCAAAGCAGTTATTAACCTTACTCCTTGTCACTGTGCTCCTTTCCACATCTCGAAGAGATATATTCTAAAATCTGGGCAGTGGAGGAAAACAGGTTAAAGGAGATGGAGAACATGGTGGTGGAGAATTTCAGCTGGTCCTTCTTAACTCCACGTCAGGGCTATTGCTGTGGAAGCTGGAAAACAATAGCCACAAATTCTCCGCAGCACTAAACCATTAATTATGGCTTGTGAAGCATAAGGAAAAGCTGGAGGGCCTCTGGGCCAAGAGTTATTGGCTTCTGTCCCAGAAAGTGTTGGATGGGATCAGTTCAGTGGAGTCAGCGCTAACAGTCATCCGAGACTTTAAAAGTTTACCACCACCTGTTGACCCAAAGTGGTCTTTCCTAAGCTAAAAGGAACCTCAGAGTTATGTCAGCAGTTAATGGTGCCCTCCTGCAATGAGGTCCCCAAGAGAAGCAAATCAACGACTATGATGGAGACCTCCTACATGGTAATCCCCACCAACTTGGAGTGTCCAGACCTTGCCTTTTTAAAGGAGGTAAGAAGGAGGAAGGAGGAAGTTTGAGGCTTTCCTTGGGTTTCACGCTGATGAAAACCAGCACACTTCTTCCCTCTGTCATGATGACTTGGTGTGTCAAAGACCTAAGAGGCTCCTTCCTCAGTGCTTAACGTCATCCTTGGTGACCTCTGACATACCTCCTAGTGTGACTAGGGCTGTGCTGATCACCGTCTGTCCTGTGTCACCACTGCAAGTCATTGCCCTGGACCAGCAGCTTGGCTGTTCCTCACCCACACCCCATGGATAGCAGCACAGAAGAGAAAGAAACCCCAAGCCAAGTGAGGCAGTACCTGCCCTCGTCCAGGCAATCACAGGAGGCGGGTGACCCTCAGCAGAGCAGGGGAAATCCACACTTTGTCCCTCAGTCACTGTCTGATCAGTGGGGGTGAGAAGAAACCTGGGAGAATCTGGAGGGAAAAGCAATGACTGAGCAGCAGGAAAAACTCAGGCAACAAGTTTGGGTGAATTCTCAGTTCATGGGAGCAGAACCAGTCACAGGGCTTAAATGCAGCACTTTATCCCAGAAAAACCATCAGCCTGGGACTCCTCACCTTGCACTATGATCCTTGCTGTCGCCTGGATGGATCCCTCGGTGTTGCTGGCATTGCAGTTGTACTGACCCTGGTCTGAGAAGGTGACGTTCTGAATGAAGAGTCCTCCAGAGCTGGTGATAGCGAAACGGGAATCCTGCGGTAAAGGAGAGCCTGTGCCAAGGGTCCAGCTGATGCGAGGGTGGGGGTGGCCAGAGACCCCACACTCCAAGGTGACGCTTTCCCCAATCAGTACTTCAGTGTTCTGCGGCTGGATCACAAAAGTGGGCTTGGCTGGAAGGAAATGAGTGCTTCAGAAACCAGAAGCCCTGCAGCCTCCTCAATTATGGGCAAGAATTTCTTGGACTCCTCATGCAGCCCACCTAGCAGTCACCTGGCTCTTCCCTGACCTCCAAATCCTCCATATGAGCAGTGCTACTTCTTCCTACCACCTTCCCAAGCTGGTCACTTAGTGCTGGAGCATCCCCACCCCTGTGTCCCCTTCACCCTTGATACCTCTGTGCTGCAGAATTTATCCCAGCCTCCAAACTCCCTCTCCAGCCCCAAATTACCTTCAATCTCTAAATCCCCAGTTTCCTACCCCCATGAAGAAACCCTCTAAAGCTCAGACCACACTACACTGTTGGCCAGTCTCTTCCCAACCCAAGCTGGGCCTTCAAGAGGTGCACAAGGCTCAATTACACGGGGTGCCAAAATAGCGCAGAACGACTTCTTGTGTCTTGACCTCCCCAGCTATGTTCTTGGCCATGCACTGGTAGACGCCTTTGTCGGACTCCTTGGTATTCTGGATCATCAAGGTACCGTCTTGCAACAGGTTGAGGCGATTGTCATCTTTCATGTCAATCTCGTTACTGAAAAACAGCCACAAACAGGCAAAGTCTGAAAGGAGTAAAGATCGTTGGTCTTTCCTCGAGCTGCTGGTGGGGCTTTGTGTGCACTGCAGTAAGTTGGTGTTCCTTGGAGCTGTTCTGAGACTTCATGAAATTTACAGCAAAAGTTATGGTTTGCAGCACTGAACTCCAGCTCCAGCTCTGATTTATTCCCTGGGTGAGCTACTTTTCCTCTCACCACTGATTACATACGACATTTACAGCCCATGGGGAGAGCATACTGTTCCCATGCAATAGCATCACTGCTATTGTCAGGGCATCTAGGCCCAGAAAGCTTGTTCTCATTATTTACTAAGTGCAAATATAATAATGAATTAATATTGTTATTGTGTGCAGCCGTTTCTATCCGAATGGGCTCAAAGGCCTCAGGGGGGCAAAAAGCTCTGAGTAAGTCACTGTGGGACCCCAGCACAGCTTGGACTCCAACCCAACCCAAGAGCTGTGAAACATCTTCTTTCTTTCTACAATGACCTGCGACTCCTGGATCCAAGCCTGCGGCAGAAGGTCCCACTGCTGCATCCCATTTGTCCCAGCACGAAGGAATCTTGGACGGCTGCAGATGATTGAAGAGAGAGAAGGGACCTCTCCCCTCCTAGGACAAAGGCTGAATCCACTATGCAAACTAATATGCTTGCTGGGCATTTATTTAATTCCCCTGATGTCTCCTCGCTCTAGTCATATCTCGTTTGCGGAACATTTATTATCATTACCCCTCTTACAATGCTATTTTTGGGAGCCTGCCAGCATTTCCCTAACAAAACCTTCCTTCCAGGGGACTTAACTCAGCCATAAACTTTTGCTCCGTGCTGAAACTCTGCCTGGTGGGGAGTTAGCTGAAGAAGCATACATTGATCATTTTTATTAATAACCGAGCCCTATTCAAGCTCCCACAGACAAGAAGCTCGTAAAGCAGCAAAGTTACTTCACTTCCACAGTGGGCAACTGCTTGAGCACAGAATATTTTATTGCGTAGCATTTCCCAGAAACAATTTAGCATCCAGCATGGCCATATATTTTTTTTCAGTGTTGCTGTATAGAATGATAATTTGCTTTGCAAGGTCTGACTTTCAGTGGAGCGCAGTGATTTTTCCCTTTGAAAAAAAAGCCATTCTCCCGGCCTGCTAGGCCTCCAGTGAGAAAAACCAAGAGACTAGAGGTATTTCAGCAGTTAATAAATGGCAAGCATGGTGGCTTAGAGCAACATGAAACACTAATTTTATTTTTTTTCTGATTAAAAGACAATTGTTTTCAGCCTGCAGAGCATGTTTATGGGAAAGTTATAAGCTCTTGGAATCCATTACAAATGCAGATGAAACATTTCAAATGCAGATGAAAACACCACTTGGATTACGTGGTCACCAGAGAACGCTATTAAAAGGAAGGTAAATACAACCCATGGAATATCCATTTCTTTTTTTTTTTTTTATGTTGCATGAAACAGCTTTTGTAATTACAGGCAGTCACTAAAGAGCTCGGTGCTTGAAAACCTTTGCTACCCCAGGTCTCATTATGTACGACTTACTTGTTGTGCAGCCAAATAATGGCAGGCTTTGGGTTGCCTTCTGCCCTGCAGGTGAAATAAACCGTGTTTCCCAAGAGGACGTCGACGTCGTGGGGTTCGGAGGTTATGCGAGGCCTCTCTGCAAAAGACAGTTTTAACACATCCCGGTCTAGAGCAGCACAAAAAAACCTACAGCCCAACCAGAGTGTAGGGGGTAACGCAACACTCATCCTGCAACCCCCGAGTGAGCAGGAACCAGCGGAGCCCTTGGCACAATGGCACCCTCTCAGAGCCACCCCAAGACTTCTCACCAACGTGTAGACACGTAGCTGAAGGCTTTGTTTGACTGTGGTAATGTGTTGCGTTTGTTAAGCTGCTATTCTTTACATTTAGATAATTTTTCACTGAAAAATGTCATTTTCACGGAATCACAGAATTGTCAGGGTTGGAAGGGACCTCTAGAGATCATCTAGTCCACCTCCCCTGCCAAAGCAGGGTTGCCCAGAGCACATCACTCAGGATGGCATCCAGGCGGGTCTTGAAAATCTCCAAAGAAGGGGACTCCACGTCCTCCCTGGGCAGCCTGTTCCAGGGCTCTGGCACCATCACCATAAAGAAGTTTTTTCTCATATTTGAACAGGACTTCCCATGTTCCAGCTTGTGCCCATTGCCCCTCATCCTGTCACTGGGAACCACTGAAAAGAGCCTGGCTCCATCCTCCTTCAACCCACCCTTTAGATATTTGTAAGCATGAATGAACCTTTTTAATGAAAGGTTTTGAGGTTTTGTCACTGTCCTCTTGGGAGGGAAGAGCATCATTCATCTGAGCCCACTAAAAGCCCTGGAGAATTGAAGAGGCAATATGTCAGGCAGTGGATGGGCTCTCTGCTCAGCCCCCGGCAGCACTGGGACAAAACACACCTGGCTGGACACTGCTTCACCGTAGTTCCCCCAAGAGTTGGTCCCTGGCTCCCCCCAAATAAGCGAAGAAGTCAGTGGCATTCTCACTCGGGTTGTTGTCCGTGGGCATCCTCACAGAGCCTGCTGCTCTCAGCGACTGCCCGCCGACGGTGCCAGATCTCTGCACATCACACCGCCTCCCGTTCTGCAGGATCTCATTCATTATGTCCCTAATTCATCAGCTCATCCCTGTTCACCAAACCTTTCACCCCGTGCTTCACTTTAAGATGTACTCAAGCACTAAGTCAGACATTTAATGGATGTGCTAAAATGGGAAGGAATTTATGTACATGATCTGGAACGCTTGATCTCAATTCAGCAGAATACTTACCCATCTAACAATGTGTACCATCACCAGCAATCCAGTAAAACCAGCCGGATTATTCATAAAATGAAGTGAGAACCTGCCACCTTCTCCAGTGGAAGGTCTGTGCCCTTATTCCTTAGACCACAAATTAGTGGCTTGGCAACCTGTCCCCAGTGGCAATGGCAGTGTGGGACCAAACCCAGCGCAGCCCCGTGGTGACAAAATGCTGCTCCAGCGCAGATTTGCTCCGCTGGGCTCACATCTGCCAAAAAGCGGCGGGTTAACTTGATGCCAGGAGGCTTCGTACCGACTCGGATATCAGCTGCCTGCATCCTTAGAGCTCCACGCTGAATTGTACATCGTTTGTCTTCCCCAGCTGGCACGATACCAGCATAAAAAGCCTAATGCCAGCAAAATCTTCCCACCAGGTGCTCTGGCTAATTTGACAGACATCCCACTGTGTGCCCATGCCTAAACCAGAACAAATTTACATTAACAGCTGTACCGTGGCACCGGGTGTGTGCCGGGGACAGCTCGTCGTGCGGCACATCCACTTGCAGCAGATCCCACTCCATGTGTCCCCAGCTGCTTTCTCTAGACCCTTCCTATTCCCCCCCGGCCCCGCCAGCCTTGAAGTTGTGGACCCACGAGGGCCAATTCAACTCTTTGCGTGGCTCTGCCCTGAATTAAGCTGGGAAACGGTCAAGATTATTTTTTAAAAAATAATAACATCATAGGAGAAAAGCAGAATTCAAGGGAGGGTCCTTCAAAAGCCAACCGATGTCACACATCTGGCTCACGGCACGGCCAGGCACACAGCTGGACTGGCATATCCAGGAGGGATGCTGAGAGCTGGCCCGGCCGAGGGGGAATGTCTCAAACTGACTCTACCAGCAGCGAAGCGTCAGGGAACCACAGCCAGCCCTTGTGCCACCCTCCGCTGACTCCTGTGCTTAAAAGTTGGAGGCATGTCTTTCTCTAGCTGACATGTTTAAATTTGAAATTTTTCAGAACAAAACCTTTCATTTCAAGACGGCATTTTCCAGTGAGAAATTAGCTCATACATAAACATCAATACACGGTCACAGCCAAACAAAGCCTTCCGCTACGTACCAACTAAGAGTTCACGTAGGTTTTCAGTTGTGTTTCCAACCCTCCCTTCTCTTCAGCCCAAGGTGGGACATTTCTTCTGGTTGCTGGTTTAACCACTGGCCTCAGCAGGTCCTTTGCTGGACCTACTCTATTTAAAAACCAAGCTGACCCCTGCCAGCCGAAACAGAGCTGCTTCCAACCCCCATGAGACTTTCTCTGCATTATCCTGATAACTCGTGTGAGCCCACTGGGACTTTTCCATTCCGGCAGCAAAAAGGAGGAAGAAAGCAGGATGCCAGGAGTGGGAAGAAGGAGGGAATGGGGTGGAGGAAGCGATTCCCAAGACCAGAGCCCAACTCCACCGGCTGAGGGTGGCCGGTGGAAGGGTTTGACCTCGCTCACCGCAGTTAAACTCCTGGGCGGTCAGGGTGACGATGGAGCGGCCGTGCAGCTCCCGCGGCGCCTCGCAGGTGGCGGCTGTCTGGATGCTGCCCTGCTCGGCGTATTTCCTCAGCAGCTCCGCCAGCCACATCAGGTCGCAGTCACAAAGCAAAGCGTTGGAGTCCAGCCGCCTGCAAGACCGAGGAAACGGCAGGGTCATTTCCCAGCCTCCGAGCGCTGCCTCCTTCTCCGGGACACAGGAGGGGAACAGTCCTCTGGAGAGAGGGATCACCTGGCTGTTCTTCCCTGCCTGGACACGTTCCTGTGCAACCTGCTCTGGGTGGACCTGCTTTGGCAGGGGGTTGGCCCAGATGATCTCCAGAGGTCCCTTCCAACCCCATGTCATTCTGTGATTCTGTGTTAACCCAAATGAAAATTTGAGATATTTCATTCCCACAACGTTTAAACGGGATGCTTAACTGAGTTAGAATGATTTAGTTGAAAAACTAACATTACCCATCAGCCATTCCAGCTTCAAATGAAAATTACTCTGTTGAACTGGATTATGCATTTTTGGGCTTAATTTGAGGCACAGCGAGACACCAAAATATTGGTATTTCCCCCAGGATGGAGATTTCAACCTTTACTGAATTCTGGAAGAGCAGCAGATACCACCACCTCTGTTAGAGCTTTCCATGCTCAAAAAACCCTCCTCCTTCATTTTAGTGTGCATCAGATCAATCTCTTTCCGTGACCAGCTGCTAGAGGTTGTAGCATTTCTGCACAACTACGAGAACTTTTATTACTGCACCATAGCCCTGAACCATGCTGAATGGAGCACTGGTGACCTCCCAGTGCACCCGTGCTTTTCCCTCCACTGACCTCATTCCTATGTGCAGCGCTATGCACAAGGATAAATAAAGATTATAGGGAGATTAGTTGATGCCTCCTTCCCCACTGACAGTTTTAAAGGAGATGGGCCAGGGCCATTGGAAAAAAAAAAAAAAAAAAACCAACCAAAAAACCCATGGCAAAAAGGCAAAAGGTCTAATATTTCCAGGGACAAACATTTGAGAATGTGAGATTTCACCCAAAGCCCCGATAGAGCATTTTATAGACACCCCACTTTTTTCTCTGACATGTACAGACAACATTTCACAAGTTACTCCCTGTTAAAGAAAAGCGAAGAATTTTACCTGCTTGCAGAAATCACAGAGGGCTGCAGTGAGAAACACATCATTTTCTTGCAGTTCAAAATCATGGCAGAACACCAAAATTCTTTAGTTTTTGCTTTTTCCCCAAAAACACGTCATAGAACTTATTTCCAGGGATCATAAAAGACAAACAAAGCAAAGCACTCGGGGGGTTTAAGCAAGCAAAAAGTAAGCTTAGGAGGCAGCCAGGTTATGTGGGAATAACACACCAGGACATTCCTGCATGGGATAAGAATCATGCACCTCGGCACCCCTCTGAGTATTTTCAGTCTCTAGAAAGAAAAAAAAAAAAAAAGCCTTTTCTTTTGCGCCTATGACTTTTCTTTCCCTGTTAGATACTGATCTGAAGACACGACTGAGGTCGTATCTGTGACTTGGACACCCTACATTTTTGAAGGACATTTTATGGGTCCAAACTGTGTAGGACAGTCATGGTGGTGAGGACTTTCCAGGAATGTTCATTCCTGTGGCGTTATTGAGCTGTAAGAAGATTACAGTTAGATTATAATTAGACACCAGCATGAAGAAACCACGAACTGGTTAAATGGGCTCTCACGTCCAAACAAAACTGTTTCATAAACTTAGCAGTGGCCTTAAAAGCTCAACAACTAAAAGCTTTGCCAACCAGGCACATTTTTCCTCAGGTCCTGGCCATCTGATCAAAGATAAACAATTGCTCTTTGCAGGCAATGTTTTTCACTTACAGCCGTTTGAGGGATTCCAGTTGAGAGAATGTCCCTGGATGAATCCTGGAAATCTTGTTGTTGTGCAAGAATCTGCAATGGGAGAACCCACGCCAAAACATTATTCAGTATTTGCACTACGCGGGTGGTAACATCCTAGGTCAAAACTCAGCTTAAAGACAAAGTCTGGTCATCAAAATGGAGCTTGGTTTTTAAATTTACTGTGTTTGTTTCCATGAGCTATTGGGATTTCATTCATTTGCAAGTGCGATGCAATACACCAAAGCGGAGAGCGGGTGTGGAATGGAAACGGTGACTCAAAAACGTGATGTAACAGGTTTAAACTGGAACCTTAAAGTTAATCTGCTTCATGCTCTGTGAAGGGAGGAGAAAGGGCACGAAATCCCCACAGGCTGGACCCACCCTGTGTTTTCTGTGCCTGGGTCAGCTCCAGTTTAGAAGGGACCTTTTCTTTTCCCCCCATCAGAAGACACGGCAATTTTACAAGGGCAGCCATTGAAGTAAGGCTCCAGCAGAAGACACCAGACAACTCATGCCCTTGACTAAATGTAGTCATTAACCCGAATCCATGAGTAAATCTAATTCAGACAACATCAGCCTAAGCTGGGCTTATCTCTGAAAAAGGTGAGGCAAATTCTCGCTTCCAGAGTCTTATCACACAGCTAAGACCAAAAATAACTGCGGATTGCACTAAAATGCATCAGCCGGTACCAAGATGGGATAATTAATTCTCCATTCCCATAATGGAGAGGGAAATTTCGTTATGTCAGTTACATCTAAAACTCATAAGAGACCATTGACAAAAGATAGGAAGCAATTTTAGTAGATGGTGGAACAGGAAAGAAATACAAAGGCAGTAGAGCTTGCGTGCTAACGTCTGCGTACACACGTGTACGCGCGAGTTCAGCCTAGCTGGATGCTGAGGAACCTTCCTCTAAAATTTAAATCCAGAATTTTTGTTGGATCAAATACAGAGGCTGAGATCAGTCATGGTGTGCAGATCCAGGGCTGAATTTTCCTAATGGTGTTTGGATCGCATGATTTTATTTTCCTGTCATGTGTGGACATAGGGCACATTTCCATGCAGCACCGAAGGATCTGTTGGTTTCACCATGGATTGGGAATCACCATGAGAACTATTGTCCTAGTGGTTACATTATTATTAGGAGCAATCCTGGGGAGCAGGAGACACAGGACTTCACTTTTTAACAGCTTTCAAGAAAGACACTTTTTTTCTTGTTAGACTTTCTTCTGACTTTATTCCTTTTCCGCCCTCTTTTTTTGTACATGCTGCCCAACGGTGACTAATGTTGACCTTATGGTCATTTATTTGAGTAAAATTTCAATTGGCTTGGCCAACTGTAGGGCTTTCTGCAGAACTACCCTTACTTAGGTGGAAACATGAATATAACATAAGACAGGAAATTTCCTTCATACTCTCAGTAACCCTTTTACTTGGAAAATATGTAAAATCTTTTTTCAAGGAAGCTTCTTATTGCATTTCTCTCCATTTTGAAGATCCCATCTCATGCTACCGAAACAGTTACACAAACCAAAGGGGTTTTTCCCCTTCTCCTCCCCACCTTGCTCACGAGAAAGGTCCCATCTTTACTTACAGCCTTTCAAGTTTTGGCAGGTCACTAAAAGTCTCCAGCTCCAGACTTTCCAGGTTGTTGAAATGCAGGTAGCTGCCACACAGAACACCACAAAGGAGAGGGTTACAGATTGCAATTTAGAAGCCAAAAGATCTTTTCAGACCGGTCCACCAACACCCACCAATTGGTCACCACATGTCTCAAGGCAGATATGGAGAAGCCAGCGTTCACTTTAACGTCTCCACTTTCCATGTGCAAACATAGGAGCCAACACTGTTTTCTCCCCATTCTGTCAATTATTTACTCTTTTAATGAACCAAAGCACACGGAGAAAGGAAGACAGATTTGCTCTTCCCTGAAGCCCAAGATCACCACCACCACCTGTTGCAGTGTTAAGGGTCAAAATGAAGCTGCTGCCCAGGTAGAGTGCTCCCATCTGAGCACCATACGGGATCCCCCAGTGCCTCGGCATTCTCTGACACATCCCTGGACCCTCGGGGAAGAAGAAAGGAATAAATAGCCTTACTACAAAGCACTTGTTCCCAGCCTCGGAATTGCAACACTTCTGAGTGGGATCATGAGTTTGTCGAGAATTGATTTGTAGAAAAAGGCCCTGAACAACCTGATAAAGCTTTGAAATTGGTCCTGTTTGCTGCTGAAGTTTGGACTGGAGACCTCCAAAGGTCTCTTCCAGCCTGCATTTGTGATTCTAACAGGGGCTCCCAGCAAGAGCAGAAACAGCTGCCATGGGGCTATTTGCTTTCTGCAGAGGGAAGGCAGAGTCGCCAAAAACAGAGATGGAGCAGTTCCAAACTGGAACATGTGGATCTAAATGGCACAATAACGTGAAAAGCCCAGCTCTTGCTAATACAGATTAATGTTTCTAGTTCCACTAAAATCTCAAGTGTGACCTGCTATTCCAGAGGCCTGGGAGACCTTCTGCACTGCCCCAGGTCACCCCTGGCCATCAGCAAAGAAGACTTGGGGTCTGCAGAACAACACACTGTGATACCTGAGGCTCCCTGTTCCCGTTATGTGACATTCACCGGCCAAACTGACACATTTCTGACCTTTACATGGATTTCAGTATGGTTTCAAAGTTGCCTAAACTCTTCCCCTTTATTTTACACAGGCATAAATTTCACAGCAGATGCTGATTAATCACGGATCTACAAATACTCATTCTGCTGTAGCTGAGTGCATTGAGAAATAATTGCCTGAGCCGCCACATGGCTGTTTGATTTGTAATGGAAGGATTCATGACAAATGGTCCACTATCGGAGCGCAAACCGAGCGATGGTGACTCAGATTCTGCAGTGGAGGGCAACAGCGGGGAGAGATGTTTGTGCTTTAATAAGTCTCAGATGTCTCCTGTCATTGCTTTGGACCTTGAGGAAAGCATCTGATACCGTCCATCAATCGGGTTATACTTTTTCTTGAAAAGCTGGCTTGTGGGGTGCAGGAAAAGGGGGTAGGATTTGAGCGAAGCTAATTCTTTTGGAACCATGCCTGCCCGGGATTGAAAACAGATGGGACTTACAGCGGGTTGTTTGTTGGTTCTGTGGTTTTGTTGGTTTTGGTTTTTTTTCCTTTTATTCGTGACATCAAGTCTGGAACGCTTATTGTTAAAATCTCCCTGTGGCCAGCATCATCTCCTCTCTAAGCAGTGCTGAGCCGGTATCTGCTTCCTCTGTTTTCTCCCAGGCATCCCTGCTGAGCCGGCTGATGAAAAACCACCTTGCACACAAGGTAGCACACCTATTATTAAACTCGCCTGCAACTTCCCTTTATACTCTGTCCACTTCTGGAGAACAAGCTGAATCCTACCCCTTTTACAGCAAAATCCTGCGTTACATTCCAGCCCTATAAAATGCTGTCATTTGGCACAATCCATGAATTAGAATGGTTTCACCTTTGGCCCCAGCTCTCCAGTGATGCAAATAAATGCTATATTTCAAACATCCATGCTCACACTGTCTCTGTATGTACACATATATTTACACACCCGCACATAATATATCACGACCCCAGCATGAAAAATCCAATCCCGGTTTAGCAAGATGCTTTAGAAGAGTCAGACCTCAGTCTTCCCATCTCACCTTGAGCACGGAGCACAGCGAGTCAAAAAACAAAACCCTTTTGATTGAATAAACAGCACAGATTTGCAATACACAGAAGGGGCAGCAAATAAGGATTGCCAGGGTGTTCCTGTGATGGGATCCAGCTGCCAGGAAAACATGGGAGGCTCCTATCATCCCAGAGTGCCAGGCAGCTTGGAGGGAAGGTCATTACTTTGTTTGGATCCATCATCTTCCCCCCGTTGCAGTTTCCAGATGCTTTACAGCATGTCAGCACCACCATCGCTCCCACAGATACGCCGCTGCCCCAGCTCTCAGCTTGCCCTTCATCCATTCGCTTTCGACAAAGGTTTGGATGAGAGAGAAACTCTACCAGCACCTTCAGTTCAAGCAAAGGGCCAGATCCTGCTCCAGGAGTCCCAGCAAACACACACACAGCAGCTCAGCTGCCTTCTGCTTCAAACCATCCTACAGACCTCCGTCTCCTCCCATCGTAAGGTCCTTGGACCTAAAGGGAATCAGAGCCTCTGGGCTTTTCCTACACTCCAGAGGTTGAGGGTCAGGAGAAAACACATGGGACGTCAGTAGGAAGACACCTCAGCATTAACTAACCAAGACCAGTACTGGGACCAGCTGTTTTCAAATGAAGCCAGTGAAGTCTTGCAAAGCTGGATGATAAAACAGTAGAAGCCTCATCCTACTCCTTGCTAAGCATCTGGTACTCTCCACTACTGGAAACACGGCACTCGGGTTAGAGGAGCCCATAAATCAGCTCTTGCACACATCACATTCAGCAACAAACAAGGCTCGTTTGTACTTACAGCTGTTCCAGGGAACGAAGCCCGTTGAAGGCATGTTGCTGGATGCTCTGAATTTCGTTTTTATAAAGGTAGCTTTCAAAAGGAGAGAAAGATAAAAAGCATTAGGGTAACTGATCAGCAGTTGTGTTTTAGAGAGACACAGGAAAACAGCTATGAACCTCAGCCCAGAGCAAAGCTTGCTGATCGGATTCAAGGGTGATGTTTTATAGCTGTGACATGAACATCCAGAAACTCTGAGCACATAAAATACACCTTTGACTGGCAAACATTAAAAGTGGGTTGTTAAATTTCAAAGAGGTTAAGAAAACTACTGAGCTACCAACTCACAGGTATTTCAGGTTCTCCAGATCTTCAAAGGATCTTCTCACAATTTGTTTTATTTGATTATTGTTCAGCAGCCTGTTCAAATCAAGAAAGAAAAACACAACCGGTGAATTCAGCACGTGTGACACTCGTGGCATTTCTGTGCCTGGATGCCCACTGAAATATCCTGAGCCCACGTCTCACAGAGTTTAAGATTTAAAGGGGTCAGCAGATCAAAGCTTAGATACTCACCCCAGCTAAGTCAATGAGACGGTTTCTTGCCCAGAGGTGCCAAGTGCTTCCAAAATGTACAATGTTTTGCTACAGTGGTTTTCAGCCAAAGTTACAATTTTGGCCAGGAAAGGATGAGGGAAAGGAGACAGGCAGGAGGAAGTGGAGAGGAGGGGGAAATTAAATCACTGCTGCCACTCTTGTGCAACCCCAATGGTTTCTGGAGGTGCATGGTTGTCTTCAACATGTGAGCAGAGGCACGCAGAGCCAGTTTTTAAGAGCACAAATGCAGTTTAAAACATCAGTTCACAGTGGAGTTATAGGAGTTATAAAACGGTAACACTTTGTTCTGGTCACTTTGTATACAAATATGTGCAAATGAAAAATAAATACATACAGATCTGACTCATGAGGCTATTCAGAGGCAGCTTCTTTCGATCTAGAGAACCTTCTGCCAGATTTTAATGCAAAACCTATGGACAGCATCGCATTGGCAAGCAATCTCCGACTTGTGTGTGCAGTTGCCATGACTGTGCATGCAAATGTTGGCTGGTGCCCATGACCAGAAACACAGCTCAACCTTGTCAAGACCACACTGTGGTAACCACGCAGCTGAACGCTACAAAAACCTCTTCTGCACCCACTGCCAAGCCCAACACCAAGAAAAAGAAATAAATCACTTATAAATAGCTCGGTAATAGATGACGTTTAACTATTCATCGTGGCTGCCCAACCACACTCCTGTGGGTCCTTCGCTGGGATGTTCGTATCTGGCAAACCTGGCTGCGGCTGCAGAGCTGGTGGGGCTGACAGCCCAATGGCTCCGAGCAGGGATTTCACTGGCCACACTTAGTTTTAAAATTCCTAGATGGAGATACGGATGGAGAGGAGAGCTGTGACCACGTACTGCAAAGATTTGTTTTCCTAGAGTTGTAGGAAAAACTGCTATTCCCTCTGCAAGCAGCCAGACCTTACAATGTTGGGTCAAATTCAACACGTGTATTGGATGTGCATTTTCTATTTTACAAGCTCCTGAGAAACGATCTCCCACCAGACAGCAGGTGAGGAGACAGTTCAGCACTTTCCCAGCAGTAAAGGCCAATCTTTGGTCCCACTTTGCTGGAGAAAAGTCTCTGGCGCTACAAGGAAAGGTCTCTTCCTGGGAAGAACAGTTTGTGCAGGTAAAGGATGGAGACAAAAGACAAAGACATGGGAAAAAAAACGGAAGAAAATGTGTGGGAAAAGAAGATAAAATCAAATGCCTCAGGGATGCAAAGATAAAAGGTGTTGGAAACATATTACGGCTGCTTCACAGGTTGCCACTGGGCACCTGAGTCACACCAACTTTCCACCACCTTGTTCTCAGGCAGAGTATTACATGAAGGGTCCAAAAGGCACGTAAGAAACTTGGATGCAAAGAAACCTTTGAAAGTCAGAACACTAAGGTCTTGAGAAAAATCTCACTACCTTTGATTTTCCCTTCCTCTTCTGATTGGCCACCCTGCCACCACGCATGTGGGTACCACATCTGCACGTTGCCAGGGAGGCAGACAAGCAGCTCGAAGAGGTTAAGGCAGAAAGCTGCTGGAAAGTTTCTGCACAGCTGGAACCAATGGCTCGATGGCTGAGGTTAAACAACCCGATTTCACTCATAAGGATGCAAAAATGATGTCAAGTCCTTGGAACACACGATCCTGCTTTGACAGCCAGATACGCTGAGTGGAAATACAGCCCCTGAACACCAATCCAAAGGTTTATTTGAGGACTGAACACCCAAGGACTGGAAATAACTGCTCGAGAGCAGCGCGGGAGAAGGGTTTTGTCTATTTACCCACAGGACAAAGACAACATAGGCACCAACCGTGCGCGCTTCCTCCCCTGCCCGCTTTCATCTCCAGCCAGGGAAGGATGGAGGCAGCTTGTTGTCCGTTATCTGACCCTTGGCTCTACTTCTGAGGATGCCACATGGGCTGACAGACCGGTGCCAGCTCCCATGTCATTCCCACAGATGTGAACACCCTGCCAGACAACTGGCATCACTTCACAGGGGGCAGGAGACAACCACCAGGTGACATCCTGGAGGCAGGGTGACACTGACAGCACCACGATGGTCGGCGCTCCTTCATGACCCTTTATCTTTAACGCAATGAATTTGGACCAGGACTGGAGTTCAGGGGGGCTTTCAAATTGCAACATGTTGTCTGACTGCACTAACCTAGTCCTTTTTTTTTTTTTGTCTTGGCTATTTAGGACAGTTCAAGGGGATGTAATCAGTAACCCCAGCCAAATAAGACAAGTTCTGGAAGTTCAGATGGCATGCAGTACGCAAGATTCTTATCTCATCGTCTGATACTTAAAAATGCATTCATTGCCCGATTAAAGGTTAAAAAGCGTATGGAAGAAGCCATCTCTGTTTCCTGTCTCAGGATTCCCCATTGTAATAGAAGGACATGTTCTGGAAAACACTCAAAAGTGAGATACTTTATGAAGTCCATCATAGCCCACATATTCCAAAACGCTGCTTTCAGAGAAATCCATAGACAAGACAGCACATCTGGCTCCTAGAAAGACTTTAACTGGCTTGTGCACAGCTGTCTGCTCTCAACTCCTGGGCAATTCACCCAGCCAGAGAACTCTGCAAAATCCTGGCATGACCTGGATACTGATCCCGGCTGCAATCAATAGCAAACCACCCAAATTCCTGCTAATGTTAAAGAGAACTGAATGCTGAGATCTACTGCTAACCAGATCTGCTGGGAATAAACGCTCTGGCAGACAGAAGCTAGAAAGATCATTATTGATGCATGTCTTCAGGATACCCTTTAGCAAAACAAGCTAACTTAAAAGTATTAGAAGCATGTTTCCCGGAGCTTATCAAGAGACAGCAGAATGGTATGGCATTCCCCTTCATGCCAGCTGGTGAACTGGGCTCCAAATGAGTAAGTACATGGACTCAATCATACAGGTTTCATTCAAATTCTTCTAGGAGGTTTGAGATATACAAGCACCATGAGATCCGGCCCAGATTCACTGAGAGAACATTTTACATGCAGTTTCCTTTAGGTTTTATGTCCTGACCGCCCCTCCCTTCTCCTTCCCCACCCTCTCTCTGGGCTGCCAAGCACAGGCTTAAGTTGCATTAAATGAGTCATTTTCTGTTTTGAAGAATGTATTAAATGATGTGACAGCACAGAATTCAGACTCAAAACGTGTACTCCTTCCTCTTTTCGTTTGACAAACCACATGCTACAGTCATTGTGACATAACAGCTTTTTTTTTTCTTCCCGCCATTAATAGAAATCATCACGTAGTGTATTTAAAGGGGGAGAAAAAGTGAGTTTAATGTTCAGCCATGCATTCCCCCTTGTTGACAGAATGATCTGGAAAAGCCATTTCCCATATTTGAGGGGGAAACTTTTATTCTGAGATCCAAGCAGGCTCTGACATCCCCTCCTTGCTGGCAGGAACCGTTCTCTCAAGAGCTACTCGAGGGTTGCAGACAGAGCCTCCACATTACTCCTGTCATTCACCCTGAAACCCTTTACAAGCAGCACCTGAAGCAGACCTGCAGCGCTCACCAGAAGTGCCTTTTCCTCTTGACTCAGCAGAAAAAGAAATAAGAGGTGAGCAAGGACATTGACAGGGCAAAGGTACAAGCAGAAGCACGTACCATGATGTGGTCTCCACAGAGTCCCAATTCTCTAGGGCGCCCATGTCACAGGCAGAACAAAATATGTACTGGGGAAGTTAAGATATAGTGCTTTTGTCCCAGGGCTGGACATTTCTATAGACAATGTGGGAGAGACTCAAGTATCAGCAACCATTTGGTTGTGGTGGCCTTGGTTTGAAAATAGAGCAATCGACCAGCTGGGTCAACGTGGCAGGGTACTGATCTCCTGCGGGAACACGTAAGGGGACAATCACGCGGAGGTGTCGTCATCCATCCCCACCCGAAGATGACCTAAAGGAGCAAAAACTGGAAAGCAATGAGCTGCTGTGCCTCACCATGGGCTCGCAATGTGTTTGCTGCCCTCCCCAGTCCTCCATCTGCTGTGAGCTAATGTTGGGCTAAGTGCGGTTGGCGTTGGCAAACTCAAGCCAAACATCTGTTGAGGAGCTGTGGGTATTTTGTGGATAGCATACAAGAGATTTTTCTCCTCCTTCTCCCTGCTACCCTGGTGTTGTTTTTTTTTTTTACCAAGGGGACATATTAACGGTTTAAAAATATACAAAGGAGATTCTGACATCAACATCTGCACGGGAACTAAGAGGCAATAGGAAGGGATGAGGAAACCTTCAACTCTAAGGCTTTGAGTCCAAAAGGACTTCTCCAATGCACACAACATTGCAGGGAGCCGACTGGCAAGGCCCAAGAGGTGTAGAAATTAGGATAATTGCTCATTACCTGTGGTGCTGCACCAGGAGTCACCAGCCAGAAAAATAAAATGAGTGTGTCTCTTTCTTCCACAAACAGAGCTCTTGTGTTTAATTTGAAAGCAGTGCTCTGTAATTTATCAAATCTCCCACACCAGGGAGAGACCAGAAGAGAAAGAGTCAGGGGAAGCTTTAAGCTGTCAAAAAACCCCCACCGGACATCCACGGCAGGTTCCTCTTCCATCAGTTTCACAGCCCACCTCCCCACATCCAATGCAG
Organism: Arenaria interpres; assembly: GCA_013399435.1. Taxonomy (NCBI): domain Eukaryota; kingdom Metazoa; phylum Chordata; class Aves; order Charadriiformes; family Scolopacidae; genus Arenaria; species Arenaria interpres. The sequence goes on along the minus strand of VXAK01013805.1, from coordinate 102,052 downwards.
GCTACAAAGGTTTCCTTATCAGGGTGGTTTATCAACTGTCAAACGTGGACATACTACAGCCATCCTGCTCAAAAAGAGGTGCAGAAGAGAAGCTTCACCAGAATCTGCTGCCCTTCCTCTGCCAGGCCAACGCACTGCAGGAAAAGGCTGTTCTAAAAGCATTTATTTGCTTAAAGAACATTTTTTAAGTCCCATGGCAGGGTGCTGCAAGCTCAGAGCTCTGCATACAGAACCTGAGCTATTCTGTCCTCCAAACCTCTTGCTTCAAATATTCTGGCCAAACTTTCCCAGCGAGTCTCTCAGGGATTTTAAAGGATTTATTCTCTTTATCACTCTAAGACCTATATGAGTCCTCAGGCAAAAGTTTACCATCTAAGAAACATCAGCAAATTCTTCAGCTCTTATCAGTTTTGATGTGGGAATTGGACAACCCAAAGTTCCTGGAGAGAAATGTGCTTTCCAAGTGCGAGGTCTGATGCGCTTTCATTCAGTTATCAAGCTCCTCATCCGTGGGAGTTAATTACTACGAGGGTGAGAATAACTGATTTTTCCAGTTTTCTGGCCAAACCTGGAAATACAACCAAGCATATGGAGTACTATCTAAATGGAAAGGTTTCCTTCGCAAAACCAGTTGATTTCCAGATCAAATATGAAAATGCAGTATTTTGTTAGAGCAGTGTTTCACCTAGTCCAGTATTCCAGCTCTGATGGAATATCATCACAGGACAGTATTTAGGGAAAGCAGGACAGCATCTGCCCACCATTCCTCTTATTGCCTCAGCATCCATGATCACCAGGTTAAGGATGTTAGGGGAGTACATTCGTGCCTGTTCCCTTTAGTATCTGTTCATGGACTTGCTGTCCTTGAGGTCCCTTTCCAGGAGGGTGTGGAGACAGAAAACAAAAAGACTTGGACACATTCATGGAGTATAAACAGCTATTTTAGACAAGTCTTTCCATCTCAGCCAGGCTGCGTATCTACATCTAGCTTTAAGCAGAGAGGCAGGAGGCAGAGAGAAAGAAGCAGAAGTCTTGCAGATGTGAGGGAACTGCCCAGAGCAAGGCACTGGCAGGGCAGAAACTGGGATCTCTTACAAAGCTCCGCAGGTTGGGTGGAGCATCTCTCCAAGTGAAGCCCTGCCAGCATCCTCCGATTCCCCAGGGTTTGGCTGGAACTAGCCTGGCGGTCCTGCCGAGCTGCCTGCCAAACATCTGTCTGCATCACACAGGGATGACATCACTTGGAACAGTTTGTCTTCTCGACTCAGGAGAGCTTCAGGGGTGGAAGAGCAGGTCTGGAGATCAAGATGCCTCAGCAGAGCTTTATGATAAGGTAAAACCCCACAGACTCAGACTCTATTTTCTCTCTAGCTATTTTAGGCGCGTTTATCACCCTATCTCAAATGACAGAAATCCATCCAAAGTATCCCTTCTCTCTATTATTTTTGGTAATTAAGTACCATATGATGCTTAATGGACTAACATGGGTTGTTTTTGTGCTCTGGATGAACAGCTTCATTGGCAATAAAGTTTTCTACCTCTCTACCAGTGCTATGAGCATCAGGGCACTTCAAAGCATCCTGGAGCCATGGTTTGGCCAACCAGTCCCACACACACAGCGGAATGATCTTTTGCAAATGTTGATTTTTGAAAGATAGCTATTGAACAGGTCTTGATGATAAAGTCCTGCTGAGTTCCCACTCTTTCTGCAACTCCTTAAAACTGACTGAATGCCTTATTGCCCCTTCTTTCAGCACTGCCATCTTTACAGGATCAGGGACTTCAGACCTCTCAAAGACAGACACAAAAAGCCCATCTGGACTTTCTCTTCCCATTCGGGACCATTAAGGCACAAACCCAGGAAATACAAACGCCTGGTGCACAGAGCAGGTTCCCAAGCAAGCTGGTTTGCCTCGCAGAGAGATTTGAGCCTGGACCTGGAAATCCTACAGCTGTTAGCGCCGTGTTACAGCTCGGATAATCAGATCCGAGTTGCAACAAGCCAATTACATCCAGCACGGTGCTGTGCAGACACAGCTTCTGTTCCTCATTTGGGACTTGGTTTGTTTTCAACTTCTTGGCTACATGGTGAAGATGTACTATTCATATCTGTCTTCAAACCCTCAGCCTTACAGCGGCAAGAAGCAGCAAAGGCTCCACTATTGCCTTTGAGCAGAGTGAGAAGCTTCTTAGAGCAGCACATCACACCAATGGGAGCGTGCCTGCCCTGGCCGGGATGCAGAAGCGAAGGAACTGCTTTCTACTCCCGTTCCTACCTGCAGTAGGATAAACATAGGCATTTATTCTAGGGCAGGGCTTAGGGATGAGATGGCATTTGGAAGGATGGACTCTTGCTTCAGTCAAAGTCACATGGAGTAACTCACATGGTTTATGCATTTGAGAAGGTCATAGAATGGTTTGGGTTGCAAGTGACCTTAAAGATCATCCAGTTCCACCCCCCTGCCCTGAGCAGGGACACCTCCCACCAGACCAGGTTGCTCAGAGCCCCATCCA
>VXAK01013805.1:72679-99447 GCA_013399435.1 Arenaria interpres | reverse complement strand
AGGCTGAACAGAAAGGAAGAAGATTTTAATGCATCCCTCTGCTATCTTGATCCCAGGCCAGAACTGTTTTTACGGGCTCCTCTAAAGCCATACCTGCTGAAACATCCTCAGGCAGTGGCAGTGTGCATCAGGATTTTTAATTTTAAAAAAAAAGACAGGTTAATTGCCAAAATGAAAATTAGTAAAATACACCAGAATTAAAAAAGGGTAAGAAACATAATCCAGGGTAGACCAGAGAGAATTTTGAAGCGTTAGTTGGATACGTACAACTTGGCTGAAATAACTAAAAGTCCAAGGCCATCTTTCAGCCATTCTAGGGGACAAAGCTAACGTAAGTAAAGAATGGATTATCCTTACTGCAGCATCACCGAGTGGAACTTACAGCGTGTTGAGGTTCTTCAGTCTTCTGAAGGCTCCAGGTTGTATCTCCTTGATGTGGTTGAAGCGTAAATCCCTAAAAGCAGAAAACACAATCATTGCACTCGTGACATGAACAAGCCATTAGCACTCAGCATCATCCACGGCAGGAAGGGAAGAAGGCTGCTGGGAGAGTGTCACACCAGCCCTACGTGAACTGGAGAAATGGAGACAAAGACCAGGGAAGGGGGTGGAGGAGGAGTGGGGACAATGGCTGGGGTCTACTCTTGTCTGCAAAGTCAGCCAACAGCTGGGACAAGCTTACACTTACAACATTAATTTTAATCTCATAGTAAACAAGTCAAAAAGGACTCAAGTGATCCTTTCCATGAACACCAGTCAAGGTCTGCTGCTCAATACCCCAAGTTCACGTGCAATTGCACTTGTGTCTCATACTGATTTGTAGAGGAATGCACCTCATCATGTGGGCCCATTTTTAAGCTCCCTAGCAAAATTATCTTTGCTCTAAAACGGTTAAATCTGATCAAATAACCTCATATAATAAGCATTTCACATTCTGCTCTGCAATGGTCCAAGAATCAGAACAGCTTATCGCTGCCTGCATTTCAAATCTGTGCCAACTTCAATTAGAATTAGTGGAGTCCAGGGGATTCTGGCAAATTTCAAGGGCCGTCCATGTAACTACATCGACTCGGAACCCTAAAACATGGATTTTTGATTGCTAATGAGATAATAAAATAAGAGCTAAGTGGTTTAACCCGGTTAACCAAGTAGAAACACTTCTATAGGGAATGTGCATTGATTTGGAACCTTCCACGGTCCACTGTATTATAACAATTCGCAAAAGACTGACAAATGGGTTTTTGCTGCTAGTTTCTATCCAAAGCACAACAATGAAGCTGCTTTTTTTCTTTTCTTTTTTCCTCCTACTCTGCCTGATCTGTCACATTTAGAGAATAAACAGCTATTTCTCTGTTTAAGGCAGCCTTTTAAGGGCATTTGCTTTAAGACATAAAAACACAGGAATATGCTGAATTGCCCACCATTCCGGTGGTAAATTGCAGAGCACTTGGAGGCAGAGTTTAAAACAACAATTCTACAAATAGCTACAAGTTCAACACTTGTTTTTAGAACAGGCATCAACAAGATTTGCATTCCTATGAAATTAAGATTAGAAAGAGGTACATTCATTGCAGGTAGCTGTAAACTCAAACTGACAGTGAGTATCCAAGGGGGCTGAAACGTCTCTGAGCAAGTACTTGAGAAGAGGATAAACAGTAAGTAAAGCTGATTTTATCTTAAGATGTAATGTTTCTTTAGCTTAGCAGTTTGCAAAAGTAGTTATTTATGTGAAAAGATCCCCACTAGGCTTTCTTACTTTTAAGGGCAGAAAATGCACAGCTTTTTTACCTCACTCAAGTTACACTGAAATATTAAATCTCTGCCTTGTTGCTCCTTTGTCATCACTGAATGCAACAGAACACACACCAGGGGAAGTTATCTTTTCTGTCCTCTGTTCTCCTTTCTGTCACTTTTCAACTCTGAACAAAGGAGAGAGAGCCTAATGTAGGGAGAGGTCTCTACCCTTTCTTCGTAGCAAGCATGGCACAGAGAAGAGTTAGAGGGCAGGAAGGAATTCAGTTTCAATGTTTCAAAAAAAAAAAAAAAGAAAAAAAAAGAAGTGTTGGAATTGTAATTCACAAGCACCATTTGTCCTCTGCAAACTGCAGTCCCCAAGGGTCACCTTCTGGAATTGCAGTTTTTAACAGTAACTTTACCTTTGACATTTTGGGGTGTGTTGGGGTTTACTTGGATTGCTTCAACTGCGCGTTTCTTGCTCTTCTTGTTGGAAGGTGTTACATACCCCTCTCCCTCGAGGGTGGGAATTTGAGGATATCAGGGGGGGATTTTTCAAGGCAATGGCTGACACCATCAAGCCAAATACAATTAAACATTGGCAAAGGTGACAGCACAACGCGCCGAGTGTTCTCTGCGGCCCCATTAAAAGGAAATGAGGAAAGACTAGACCATGAAAAAAGGGTGAAGAAATGCAAACTTGATTTATACACTGTAATGCACAGACACCAACTTTGCCTGCCCCGGGGGGGCTGTAAAGAGCTGTGTAATTAGTCCAGGCAGCTGGCTACAGGTAATAGGGAACATAACAAATAAATGGAAGAAATACACAGGGGTCAAGGCTGAAGCTGTTGATGCTCATGGAAGGCAGCGGGAAGCAGGCAGCGAGGTGTAAAATATCACTTTGGGTCACAGGCTGCAGGTGGGGGGGAAAAAAATATCAGACTATTTTAATGAACAAAGACAACTCCCATCCTTCACACCCCAGCATTCACACATCAGCGCAGGGCTCCCACAGCTGAAACAAAAAGCGAAACCCAGGACCACAGGTGACTGAAAACACCTCTGAAAACCCAGAAAAATAAAACACAAGCTCCTCTGCTCCCCAGGTTGGTTTCACTATCTGTCATTTGCTGAAAATGATGCCTTGGAAACAGTGATGTGGAAGTTTGCACCTGGACTTGAGTTCCCCAAGTGAGTCTGACCTCCCAGGCAGTGGGTTTCTTCACCTGCGAGAGCGACAAAGCCACCCTGGGCTGCAGAGCCTGGCAGGAGTGACCCTCCTGTGTCACTAACAGAGGTGTCACGGCTGTCCCCTGGCTGGACCATCTCTCAGCTGTGGAGAAGCGCAGGGATGGAGAGATGCCTCCTGATATTTCCTGCTGCTGAGCGAGCAATGGGAGCCTGGTTTCACGCGGGAGCTTTTCCCCCACACCATCCCCAAGGTGCATATAATAAAGCTTAGCTTATTACTTTAATGAAATATCTTTATTTTTCTTCTGGTTTCTATTCCAGATAAGACTTTTAAATGAGTCCCTGGACCCTAGCTGTCTTGCACTCCCTTGGAAAGCTCGCTCTCTGGTTTGCTCCCCATCACAAAAAGGCGACAGCTTTCCCCACAGACAAAAAAATAGGGATCCAAAACAGTGCATGTCTACTCTGAGCACTTCATTTCCAGAAATTATGTGAATTAACTGGACAGAATCCAGAGGAAAGCAATGGGAACAATCTGAAGTTGAGAAAACAGGACAATGAAAAGAACTGAAATGGCTTATTTAGCCATAGATACAATATCTAGGTCAGAACATCGCTCCAAATAGAAAAGGGCAAATAGTCACTGACTAAAACTGCAGATTCAGATATATATTTTTTTTTTTCTAAAAAGCAAGGCTATTAAAACCTTCAGGTGGACTGCAGTGAGACAAGCATTAGCCACGCATGGTTTAGGTAGTGTGGATCCTGGAGGCAGAAGGATGGACTAGACTACTTTGCCTCCTATGCCCAAGAAAGCAGTAAGAAGCAGCTTATTGTGGATGTCCCTACAGAGAAAAGAAAGCCCCTGGAGGCAGAGAGGAACCCACACCTCCCTTCTTACTACTGCATTTAAAGAAAATTGACTTTGGCTCCTCCATTGTGTTTTCCTCCAGCCCTTCCTTCAGCCAGAAGTGTAGCCGGTAACGAACCCCGTGTGGGGCTGCTCTGGGAAATTCCTGGCTCGCCTATATGGGATTGAGAACATTCCCCAAAGAGTTTGTCCCCTCTTACACAGAAATGCTGGTTCCTCTCTCTTCCCAGGGCATTCGCTCTGGAAACTTTACATTTCTTTTCACTAACAAGTGTGCTTTTTTACGGGGACCCACCACACGGCTTCTCCCGTGCCAGCCCGTTCCAGCTGCTGCATGGACCAGCAGCTGGGCTCCCTCACTCCCGCCTGCTCCTTTCCACCTTGGAATTAGCAAAATAGGGGAAAAAAAATAAAATCCCTTGTGATTTGACTCTCCCCCACGTTTTCAAGCCAGCTGTCTAGGATTACAAGATATCTTTCCACAAGAAACAAAAGGAATAGCTGCTGCTCAAGGATCTCAGATCCTTTTCTACCTTCACGTACAGAGTTCCTGGAGGTCTGGGACAACAGCTGTTCTGCATCATGGAATACTGATCCCTTTGGACAATACCAGCTTGACTGGCTCAGCAGAAAATCTCACCAAACCCTCATCCCAAAGAACCGTAGCTTGGACAGGGAACCCAGCTGGATAATCTAGGATCTGCTATTGAAATAACTCACCTTGGCTGACTCTGGAAACTCTTAACCCCGTTGCGGAGGTTTACCAAAAAAATGCCCAAATTTGCAAATGGATGAGGAAACAGGTCTTTACAGAATGAGACTTGAATCTTTCTGATCCTCTCAGCTGCTATCAGAACAATCATTCCTGAAAGCATTGTGTTAAATAATTAACAGTGATTAGCATATAAAGCAATCAAAGGCTTTTAGAAGAAGCTTCCACTTCTATTTAATCTATTTAGGCTTTTACAGAATCATGTATTACTATGTTAACTAAGCAGATAATTAGCTACAAGAGGTATTTTACTGCAGTTCCATGGAAATTACTGGGTTTGTTTCACTGAAGCATCTTTTGTGTTAAAAACACTGTGCACAGCAATGATGCTGGCAGTTCTGGACCATTTCACCCAGAACTGGTTGAGTAAGTGGCAGCCTCCCCATCGTTACCAACAAAGAGGCAGAGAGTAAAGGTGGTTTGACAGAGATAAGACACTGAGGCTCCTCCCAGTGTTTCCTGGGAAAGGGGGGTGTGTGAAAGACTTTAAAATTGCATTTAAAATGTCAAGTTTCCCCTATATAAGAGTCAGAGCATTTATCAGAACGATGATCATCTCTCTTACTTATCAGCAGAACATCAGAGTCAGCTCTGCAGGTTTCCCCGTCCTGCCAAAGAGCTCCACAACTGGCAGGAAGGGAAAACAGCCTTGCTGAGATAGAAACGAAGTCTTCCAGACCCACTGTCATCGGCTCCCCAACTCAGGAATGTCCCTCTCACACACACACACGTCCCCAAATGGCTTTAATAAATGACAGCCTTCATCTCCCAATCCCTACATGGCCAGCTGAGCATCGCCGTCTCCATTAGACGGCTGAGGAGACCGCAGGGAGGCTCAGAGCTGGGGGTTCTTCCAAGTCCTGGCTATTTTGGGGTGCACCAGCTTAAGACATCAAGATTTAACTGTTCGAGGAGCAAAGAGGAAGGAAAATATGTTCAGCATGGAAATACTAATTAAACAGATGATACAATCGTGGATGAAACACTGAAGAGCAAGCAGATGCAGAACAGGCTGTTGTTCTCCGCTCCCTTGCAACACTGCTTACATTTTAAACTTGTAGGGATGGGCACACTAGATTTTAATTAAGAAATTACCCCACAGGCATTCCTGAAGCCAGCTGTTTTAAGATTTCACCTCCCACAAACAGGAGTCAGATTTTCAAAAGGGCTCCCTCTGCACAAGCTGGGGGCAGGATGGAAATTTAGCAGTCAAGGTACCAGGCTATTTTGGTCCCATCTTTTCTGTGCTGGCGTCAGTGTTGTGCTTCACAGCCTGGCCCCAAAGGCAGTGCCAGGGCAGGAGGGATCTTCTGGTCCTTCATCCCTGGTGGAATCATTTCATCAATGGCCACAGAACATCCCTTTAACTCTTTCCAGTAAAGGTGGGAGCAAAGAAAACCTCCAAAACAGAGTTTTGGCCCTGGACAGGTATTCGAGTAGGGAGATTACACAGAAAACTGTTGACCTCATCACTCTTAGATAATTTGAGCTATTACGTATTAGCAGTGGGGATGGAGATTAGGGCCTGATCCTAATGAAACCAGCTAAGTCTCTTCTTGGGTATTTGTGTCAGCAAGGAGCAGGACTCTCTCAACATAATGCATGTTTCCTTTGCACCATCTATCCAAGATATTGCCCACATCCAATGAAGACAACTTTCCCTCCTCCAGATGTGTGTTCTGACCCTGATCTGGAAGGAGTAAAGGAAAGTTTCCCAGTGTAAAGATGTATTTACTTTTGAGTCCAAGAACCATTAGCACCGTGCCAGCTTAAACGAACTACTGGGGCTTTCTTTAATACAAAATTTTATGTGGTACAAGTATCAGCTTTTGTTCTTTTTTAACAGCATGACCATTTAAGTCTTTACGCAGAATACACACATTCTTTCACCAAAAAATACTGAGTTCTCTTTAAAGAACACAGGAAAAAAATCCTGGTACACCTATGGGGAGAAGGATGTGGTAAGGTCAGTGAAAATGCAAATACTCAAGTGAGAGCCAGAGGATGAAGCCCTGTGAACTGATTTCTAAACACTTGAGGTAGCTACGATCCCAAGAGTTCGGATGTTTTCATTGAAAGATGCCGGAATGTTTCTAGGAAGGAAAATACCTTTTAAATACCTTCCCTCCCCATTTTCCTTCCGCTGGAGGGACATGTAGAAACAGAACATACAGAAGAGTTTGGTCACCTCTAAAAGGTTTAATGAGGATTAAATCCTAGAGCGAAAGAAGTCAGGAAGAGATCACACCTGGCACATCCAGAGTGTGTGGGTGTGCGTTTAATGGCTGCATATAAGACTATCGCACGCAGAGGAAATGAGTAATCCATTCTTCAACCCAAAGCACACGACAGAGACCACAACGGGAACAGCATTTCCAAGAACTCAGTTGCTCAGTAAACCTTTCCCCAACAAACGTATAACATTCCTTCTCAACACCATGCTCCTTAAGACAGAGCAGGAGAGCTGCAGCCTGTCCTACTGCAGTGCAACGACCTGCAGAAGGATGAAAGGAACCGAGAGGCCACCAAACAAGCAGCGCAAGGACGAAGGGAAACAAAACTTGCCAAGCTGGCCATGCTTCCCCTGCCCAATTAGCAACCAGGTCCGTGAACAACTGGGTCACCATCCAGTTCATGCCAGCGAACGAGTTCAGATCCCAGATACCGCGCCGCCTTTGCTTGTGCCCTCAGCGATGCTCCTCTGGAAGGGCTCATTCATTATGTGCTCTGCATAATGCAGAAAGGAGAATAACCCACGGATAATTGGATTGCAATCCATTAGCTGCCAGCCAGAGGGGAACTTCTTTCCATAGATTTCTTCTACTCATGCCCACACATTTCAAAGTTTATTGTTTTAAATGTCACACTGTAGAACAAATGACTTAGAAGGTTAAAGACCTATTGAAATTTTCTGCGTCTATGTTTCACAGCTGTTCCCTTCTTTGGGCTGCTGGCGAAAAGAACCGCTTGAATCCCAGCGGTAACCAGCAGATCACATCTGGATAATCACGTTCCAGTTGAAGAGACAGCAGCCAAAATACGTTTGCAGTTATACACCATGAATTTTTATAGCTTACTTATCTGTACACGTGTAGCCATTCCTGCCATCCTCTTCTCTGCTCGGGATAAAGTGAACAGACTTCATTACCCAAGATAAATAGTCTATTGCTAAAAGCAGACATTGGGCCAGATCCTCAGCTGCACCCAGCTGGGACTGGGAAGGGAGGAGGGAAACGGCGACCCAAGAGGAGCCAGTAACAGCTCATCAATCCTGGAACTGGTTCCATGCCAACCCCAGCATCGCTCGGAGAAGGCGATGGGGCTGCTCTACGTTACGCCAGCTGGCTACAGCCCCGAGGGGGCCATCTGCCAATGGGGCTTATTGAAGCACAGCGTGTGCCGGCTACAAGACTTCCCCACTCTTCAAGGATTGTTAGAGAGAGGGTGGCACGGAGTCCTGGAGGTCAGAAAGTCCCAAACTCCCAACTTCAAAGCAAACTCCATCTGGAAACTGCAGCTGTTCTGCAAGGGAACTGAGCTGGAGCCTCGAACTGGAGTTTGTATCCACAGTCACAGACTCGGTCCCATCGTACCAAAGGGCAAATGTGGAAAATATCACAGTCCCACATTTTGTACTCAGAATAACTCCATGATCAAGACTATTCCTACTATAATTCTGAATGTTCACTCTGACACAACGGTCCTCCCAGGAGAAAGATTAACATACCAAAAAGCTGGAGTAGTCAGGGGCTTGGTTAAGAAGCATCCTTTGATCTTTCACAATTGAAAAAACTTTAATTATTCAAATGCTATTTATAACAGATACAATGGGATGCTGGCTGGCAAATGCATTTACATACATTAGATCTTCAAGATAGCCAGAAAGTCAGGATTTTTCCTTGCCACACACCATCCAAAGGCACATGATCTGCCAAGAGAGAACACTTACCAGGCTCACATGTCTTTGTATCTATGGAGATTCTCTGCTCATCAGTATGGGTTTTGCTTATAATTATGCAGGCAGTATAAAAGACAGGGGAAAAAAAACAGATAAATATCCTTAAAAAATACTGGTCTACAAAGGCAGTCATCTCATTTTGGAATAGTACTATTTTTATATCTCACATCTATACCCTTTAGTTAATGTTTTAAAACCCTGTCTCCCATTCAAGGTTATCACGTTAAATTAAAGAAACCAGCATTCCCAATGGTTAAGGAGGCAAAACGGACCATTTACAAGCAGTGTAGATACAAACTAGTTAGAGCAGGGGAGAGGGAATTAGGGTGACTGTATGCACTGCACTGGGAAAGCTGGTCACCTTTCTAGATTGAGTTTTATAGAGAACTAAATGCCACTTACATTATAAGAAGATACTACCTGGAATTTTGCTAAAGCTGCAAGGACAAGCCATGGACCAGAGTAAGGTTTTTTTTATCCCTTGCAGCACAGCAAGAATGAAGTGCGCTGTTGCCAGAGGGCATGTAGAAATCCACCATTCCAGTACTGAAAAAAAGTTGGCAACCACAGTAAATTTCCCAAATTCAAAGAATGTTTACCAGAAACACGCTCAGACTACCCAGTGTGACAGTAAACGTCTCATTTCAAATACAGAGAACAGAAATTAAGCTTTACTAAGCCCAGAAATATCCCAGTTCAGCCAATGAAACAAGCTTTCGCCCCAATAAAATCTATGTTTAAACACGGAGAAGCAAGTTATTTTGCTAAAATCAAATAGTATAGGGGTATTTCGAACATTTTAGTATTTCAAGATATGAGGGAACAAGGTGGGGGGGAAGTTTAGGGACAATTTGGAGGGTCAGGCTCTGCAAGTTGCTGTAAGAGCAGATAAACACTGCCCAGACACTTTGCAACACGCCAGACAGTTCTGCCCAGTTCCACCACTCCATCGCTAGCCCAGGGCGAGAGCAAGACCAGGTTCTGATCTGCCCCATGGCAGGGTGACCCCCAAGTAACCCAGCTGCCACCAGTTTCCCCAACAGCACAGCTCTGCCAGCTGGAGCAAATGGAGGCATTTCCCTGCCAGAACCTCTGTGGTCTCCATCCACCACAGCAGATCTGGGTGGCAGCAACTGGGACGCCAGTGTCCTGCCCACAACCCGTTCCTTTGGCTGCCGGCAGAGAAAACACATTAGCAATATCAGGGAGATGCTCACAGGAGAGATGCTCACAGGAGAAATGTTCTGGCTAAGGCAAAATTTGGTTTGTTACAGGGAAAATCTTCTCCAAGTAGTGCTGAAAAAGTTTTGAGAACTTTTACAACTGGCAGCAGTTGAAGGACAATGAGTATAAAGATAAATTTTTGACAAGTCTTTCCTACTATTTACAAAAAAGGTCTTTCAAACCAAGGGGTCAGCTAAGAGTAGCACAAAGGGAAGTATTTTGTTACTGCATCTTAAAGCCACTTTTAAATCCAGGATTAACTACTTCAGAATCACAGGGCAGATCTTCTGGCTCTATCACAAAGAGCTGTTTTGGAGGCTCCAAGCCTGACATGCCCTTTTCCTCCCCTTTTTCTGTTCGAATGGCCTCAGCCAGGAGCTCCCTCTCCAACAGGTACTTTATTTCTCAAGGGATCTGTGACTTTTCCACAATTGTTGCTTTCCAAATAAGCCTTAAATCTGGTTTGTAGAGTTCAGACAAACTGGAAAACCAGTACTTAAAAATCTAGGAAAGAAATAGGGTTGTATTTATTAGAAAAGTGGGGGTTTTTTTTCTGTACAGACAAAAGCCTGAACTGCAGAATTTCCTCTCTCCCCCCTATACCCACGGACAAAGCCTTCTCAAATATAAACTGTGTACCTTTCTATAAGCTCAGTTTAACATTTGTGACCGATGATTCTCCAAAATTGTCTTCTGCTGATCCCCCTGGCGTTATTCTCATTCAATTTTTCAGTTCCCTTAATTATCCTGTTAACAATTAACTGATGCTAAAAGAAGCAGTTTCTGTTTCATGCTTTAAAAGCACGAAACAGTTTGTGATACAGACGATTCCGCAGGGAAAAAAAAAGGAGGATAAAAAGCACGCCTTTGGCCTTGACTTTTTCCTTCCTCTTTCTAAAGAGCAAGCAGGTAAGAAAGGCAGTAAAACGCAGTGGTTACTCACAGTATGTTTGTCTGGGGTGGGATATCGGGGATGGTTTCCAACATCAGATGCATGCATCTTACTGTGGTCCTGAAGCAGAGGCAGCGACTGGGGCAGGAGCAGGAGAGACTGGGCAAGAGGAGAAAGCACAAAAAGCCTGGAAGAGCCGCAGGTTTGATGAGCATGGTGTTTGCTGGAGTGTATTTGCCTCGATTCTGAACTGCAGGGAGCTGACAGAAAAAAAAAAAAAAGAAAAGAAAAGAAAAGTTTCCCAGCCCTGAGGTCCAGGAGGAGGGGACTCATCAGCATGTGTTTGCAATTAAATTACGGCAGTTTGACAGTCCAACCGCCCACCCTCCCTGCACATCCCCACAGATCAGACCCTCCCCTCCCCTTCTCTAATTGGGGTCCTGAAATAACAAACTCTTAATTTTGATCTATTTTTGCCTCGTTTCTTATTTGGAACAGCGAGTTCACTCCTCACCTTCTCCCTTCTCCTGCAGAAGGTACCTTCATGGACAACGACCGAAAAATGCCCCCGCGCTCCCAGGGCTGAGCCAGGACATGGATGGCCCAGGGTCAAGGGGTTTTTATGTCCAAATTTTTGCCGTAGCACACTCTGCAAACTAAGGGTAGAATCTTATCTAACAGCCTGTCAAATATATCAGCCGGCAAGACTTGCAGGATAGAGGCTGTCTCTTATTGCATGTACTTACAACATCCAGCAAAAAATACATCTTCAGCCTTTGACAGGAGCGTGGAACGCTAGAGATAAGTGATTGTAAAAGGGAGATCACTAACAGAGATAAATAACCTGCAAATAAAGACACAAAAAGAACCCCAACCCTAATTGTATGCATTCTGTAAAGTTTCTTATGCAGAGTAAAAGCCAATTCATACCAAAGACCTTTAAGCCAGCACAATTTCTTTCTACAAGGACGTCCTTTGGAAAAACATCTGGATTTTGGAGAAATTAAAACCAATTGAGGGGCAAAGAGGGGAAGAAACAATGAGACCAACTGAGAAACTGAGGTATTTCCTACAGATCAAACTTTCTCCCATTGGATGATAAAAATCAAGATGTCAAAGGGAGGACCAATTTCCAGGTGAATTAATCACCTTTTACTGTTATAAAGCAGCTCAGCGTGAAAACAGCTTGTCTTTAGGTTTTAAGTTGTTATGACACAAGATCCTAAATGTGGGGGTTTAGGAGGAGCGCGAGGCATTAATGCTCATTAGGATATAACCGTACTTCAGGAATTGCACACGAGGCCCCATTCCACCTCACCTGGAAGATGAAAAGAAAGTTCCCATCACCCTGCATCCGTCGGCTTTCTACTGTAAACGACAATATAATTAACGTGACAAAACAGTACCTAATAAGACTGACAATTAAACCTCCCCTTCCTCTTCTCCCTTCAGGTTCTGTTACATGAGCATTTGGGGGCAGACTGTTGGGTTTTGGGGTTTCACGTACAAATTTCACGTCGTAGACGGTAAAAGCTGTATTTTTCCCAGCTACAAAAGGGCATTTTACTGCAGGTTTTCTGCATCTGTTGCTTGCTTGCCCCGACATCACTTCCAAATCCAAGTTCTCTGAACTCCTCCCCGCTCCCCCCGTGGACCCAGCTGATGGTTTTGAGCAGAGTGTCCTCTAGTGGCCACCCAACCCCAAAACAAGTTGGTTTCGGCTGAATTATCTGCTCCAACCTTTATATATAACGATTGGCAGCTGAGAGCAGATTGCTCCAGGTAAATGACAGCTTTAAATTCCAGTTTGAGAAATCAAGTGCATTAGAAAAGACAACGCAGGTTACATCATCAGAGTCTTCAAGACTTAAGTCACACATTCTTCCAGTCTGATGGCTCCTGTATCATCTCTTTCCAAAATACACTGAACTCTTAAGACCGGCTCACACAGCTACTTGGGAGCTGCTCCATGGAGAAGTATTTCTAAAAAAATAAATGAAAATGCTCTCTTCAAACCATGCTTCAGTATTTAGGAAAGTCATCAACATCCTCCCTGCTGCATCTGGCCTCTACAAATACAGAAGGCTTTTGCCTTCTGCCTCAGATTACATCTTGGTGGATAAACTCTTCAGCTCTAAACCCACCAATCTGCAAAATAGATCCCTTTCCGGTTTATTTGCATTGCTCACAGGAGAGCTGGGCAAGGCATCACTCACCTTTCCAGCTGTACGGCCTTTGGAATCTCATTTCAGCGCCCGGCTGTGGGGTGGGGGGCAGCTGCTGGAGGGATTGATGGGTGTTTGCCCACCACTTTGTTAGAACTGGATCTTCGGCCAAACCACAGGGAATAATTTGAGTGCAAAAAGGCAAGTTCTGCAAGCTACACATTTACTTAGAAGCAGATCTTCATTTGGACCATACCTCTTCCACCTCGCTTATCTTCCCTTCAGACAAGACAGGATGTTTGTGATACCATGAAACACCAGCAAACCTAACCCTTACTATTGCATTAATTTATCTTCTTTTCCATCAACAGGACAGATTGTTTAAAAAGGTTCTTGCTCTGCTCGGAACAAGAACCAAAAGTTAACTCCTAAGCACCAGGAAGGAAAGTCAACACTTGTGTCCCACACTTCAGCAGTTCCAGCCCCTGCTGGACACACTTTTTTTACACCAGTAGAATGCAAGGAAACTTGCTTTCGTTTTTCAGGTGTGGTGCTTTCCCCCTCCCATCTCCTTCTTTGCTTTATTTTTAACTATCACTTCTGCCCCAGCAGAAAGATTTCCTTGGAGTAGGTCCCCTGAAGAGCTCATCGCTACTTCAGGGAACTGTGATGTTGCACATTTTCCTAAGAAGTAAATATAAACATTATCTGACAAATTTAGTTTACTCGATACCGTTTGTGTGACACATCTATAGCTTTCCAAAGCAGAAAAGGGTATTTTTTTTTTTCAGCAAGCATCACATGAAGAAAACACTAACACTGAACTAGTCTCATGTTACCGTTGGTAGAAGGACGTCTATCATATACACAGGTGAGAGGAAGAAACACAGACTGCAGGTAATTATCCTGTGGAATGAAGGTTAACAGCTATTGGAATGGAAATTAACAGATACATTTAACAAGCAACAGCTGTATTTGCTATTACATTCAGTTTCTTATTACAGCTGAAGCCAAAATGTTATTGTCAATACTCATGAAATGGAAGCCTTGACCACCAGCTCTTAAAACCCTGCATTAATTAGCACTGAAAGAGAGAAGAAGAGACAAGGGGGGAGTTGCAGTTCAGAATGCACTAAACAAACCCCTGACCTCTTCGGTTTAGACAATTCCTTGAAGTACAGAAACTCTCGGTATCTGTTGTCTACAGGTCTAACAGCCAGGAAAGTGAATTCACCCTTAAATCATTCTGATAGATTAAATGTAGACGAGTGCTGCGTGTGCCAGTTCCAACATACACCTTGCACAGCTCCATCACACAAAGGGTTAGAAACCATCAGCCGGCAGGTTTCCTTTGAGAGATTATATTCAGAGGAGTTCATCTCAAACTATGTATCTGCACCGTATCATTAAGTGCTTTTTCTAGAGTTCTAGTGTCTCAACCTTCAACTACGGAAAGAGTACTTACCTACAAAGCATTCTCATCACAACATGAAGCAAAGCCATTTTAAGAAGGCTAAAAAGTCTTTACTGAATTTATTGATACAGAAACACTTTATATTAATGAAGTTTAAATTGCGTAACACTTTTGCATGCCTCAGGCCAATCTACCTCTAGTTTCTACACATTGATTTCTCAACTCCCACGCTAATGATTAAAGCGGCTTGAAGTTTGTTTCTTTTTGCAAATTGACTGCGGTATTGAAACCTGAAAGGAGTCAGGTACAATTGAAGAAGACTTAGAAGACAAAAGGAAACAGTCAAAGCAGGTAAAATTCCTAGACAGTTTACAGTCTATACAAAAGCAGTTCTGCTACAGTGACTCTATTAGAAATGCATACAAAACTACAGTGCAAGTGCTTGTGCGCAGGGAAAACCTATTTACAGCTCCCCTTCCTTTACAGGTTCTAAGCAATACTATTTCACAGTTATTTTACACATAAAATTTCTCCTATGGGTTTGCTTGGATATGTGGGGGTTTTTTTGGACAAGGGGACAATTTGACAACCTAGAACATAAAATTCCGGTATATATATATTTATTTATTTAACCTTATCCAGGAAAAAATAGCAGTATTTTATCCGTCTTATAGAAAGCTACAAAAATCTAGCAAATGTAATAAAAAAGGCAAATCTGGTGAAAAAATCTGATAAAATTATCTTTTACAACTGGGGGCAGGGAAAAAAAAAAATCAAACAGAGATGAATGAAAGATAATTCTCCCTCAACTGGTCAGCTTTAACAGAATCTCTGCGAGGTTTACCAATACAATCCTGAAGTTTAATGTCATTTTTAAAGCAATTTCTTTAAGTTTTGTAATTAACACACTTAAGGATGAGCTGGTAGCCAAAAGTAGGAGGCGCCCTCTGTAGGGATATGGAAATTGTGCCACAACACGGAAAGGCACATTCCTAGTTTGATAGCTATTAAGCAGAAATGCCTCGCAATTACAGAGGTGACAGCCTTTGGGGAAGCACAGAGAAATATTACACGTAGATTCTATTAAGCCTCCATTTACCACCGTATTCAGGATTTTCATT
The DNA here is from genome assembly GCA_013399435.1 of Arenaria interpres. NCBI lineage: Eukaryota > Metazoa > Chordata > Aves > Charadriiformes > Scolopacidae > Arenaria > Arenaria interpres. The sequence goes on along the minus strand of VXAK01013805.1, from coordinate 84,102 downwards.
TGTAGAAAGAAATTCATCGTAGTTGCCAGAATTACAAGACGGACACTCGTTTGTTTACAGGAAACCATCAGCTCAGTGGCCCCAGAACTGCCCCATTTAAAATAAAGAAATAAAAATCTGAGGGAGCAAGGTAACTCAGGGTACCATTTAGACCAGAAGTGGACTTAGGAAACCAGAAGCAAAACACAGCCTACGACCGTGTTATGTGCCAGCGGCCACATGACACTGTATTATCAAGCTAATATTCTCAAAGATATACAAAAAGCCTATTAAGCAAGGAAGAATTCTCCACCTCAGGCTTACACACACAAGAGTTAGCTGTTTATTTTCAAAGCTGCAGGGAACTTTGAAACACTGTTTATTACTAAGCAACTTGTGCAACTCAGGACCATTAGTCAAAAACCCAACATATTTTTGGCAAGACAGTCTTCATTCATTCATTCCCCAGAAAATGAGGAGATGGTACCAAAATAAAGATATCAAAGTCATACCAAGTTAAGTGCTTCTAATGGGGCAATGCCTTAACGTAGCTTAATTATCTACTGAGAGGGGGTTTTTCACTCCCCCCAGCTTTAGGAGTATTTCACATCAGTACAAGCTCAAAGGGTTTCTTTCCAGCCTTTCCCAGTTTAAGTAGATTTTTCAAACAGGCTGAACCAACTAAATTTCCCCTTCTAAACATGGTATCTCCTTCCATCACCATTACAGGAAGACTTGGGAATAAAAATTAAAGAGTTTACATCCACAGAACCGCAGAACCTAAAATCCTTCTCTACGAGCTTGTTAAAGCATCTCCTTAATTGTTGGAGGAATAAAATAACCTCTGAAGTTGATTAACTTCATTCCACCTACCGTATGTGTACAAGTTGCATTCTAGCTACCTTGCTACAGCAGGAGCACACACACAAGAACACCTAGAAACTGCATAAATTTGGCTTTCTAGACTGTTTTCAGGTTCTACTACCCTCCATAAAACTACGTGGCTGAATTATGGGGACACAAGCCACACCACTCAGGCTCTGCCTTCACCCGGCTCAGCCCAGCAGACAGAAGTTCTCCTACAAGAGCAAAATCTGCAGATTCTGCTCTCACAGTCAGTTTTCACAAACTCACTGCTACGCATCTCCTCTCCACCCTCTTCCCCATCCAGAATTGCTCTGGAAACATTTCCAGAGACCAGTCACAACCCTGGCTACCCCTGCATCCTGTCAAAGCGAATCAGCTTCGCAACTCTTCACTTGCCTCCATTGCTTTTAAAAAAAAAAAAGCAAACCAAAATTGCATCTATTAGACTAATTCACTAGAACAGCTGTTTCCCATTAAGAAACCCAATATTCTGTAAAACATTTTTACTTTTTCCTGAAAAATTATATATCATTTACAAGCAAAACTGAGACCAAAGTGGAGCTGATGCTTTCCTTCTCATTCCAAACCTCAATGCCACAAGGTCAGAGGCCAAAAATTCTTTCCTCTCTGTACAAGTTGTGCTTTTTCAGATTGCTGGAAGAAACAAAATTTGCCAGGTCAGTTTTTACTAATAATCTCATCCTCCATTAAACACACACCACAGTTAACACATGGCAGGTTTAGTGGAAGAGAGCACAGACAGCAAAGATCTTCGGGGACCTGCTTCCAAATATTTAAAAACTGCCATTCAGTAGAGCAGCCGTGAGATTTTTAGAATATCCCTGTGCAGTTAGTTTCGGGGAATTAAATCCTCCTCTCCATAAGCAGCCGAGCGTTTCACCAACTTGCTTCCTAAGGAATCCCTGCTGTAGGATAAAACTATAGCACACAACCGAGAAGAAAGAAGAAACTCAAAAAAAAAGCTATAATATTTAAGAATACAGCAGCCACATTCCCCAGCCAGCCTACTGCCTTGGGTGGTCGTATTAGCAGGCAAGCAAGTGGTATACATTTGTCAAGCCCTAAGTAGTACTTTATTTTCTGCCTACTTCCCAGTTTCTAGAAGAAGGAAATTACTTTTCCCTGTAATAAAGCAGGTAATATTTCAAGGGATCAGGCAAAGGCAGACTCAAGACCTTTTCTCTCAAAAAGTTTACAGGAGGATCTGGCTTTAGTTCAGAGGATTTAGTTTCTTCCTCTTCTTGTCTCTCGTCCTCGAGATCCTCACTGTTGTTGTTATCATCTGACGGGTTGGAGATACGACTAGCGAAGACCTCTTTGTCCAAGAAAACAATAGTTTCCATGCGACGGCGACGCACACGTCTTCGTTTAAATCTTGGGGGGTTCTTCAGCCCGTTTCCATTTTTGTTCATTGTTTCTTGATGTATAATTTTTTTAATGGTTCCTCGGATGGCAATGCGAGCCAGATCCTGGAGGCTGCGAACACCCACTGGGGCTAAAACAAAATGAGAACCATGAACAGATATGGAGAAACTCCCCTCCAGAGTACTCACAGGAAAAGTTGCTCAAATTAAATCAGGCCACTTGAGTTCCCTGTTCTGGTTACAAAAACAGCTCTATTCAACTCCTGTCAACTCAGATAAATTGTATTGTTACTTTCCAAACAAAATTTAATTATGCATTTCTCTCGTTAACTGAAGAAAAAAAGAATGGGATGAAAGAAAAGTTTCATATTTTGATGTCAAGTCCTCACAATTATTTTAAGATACATCTTAAAGATTTTAAGAATGCAGACTTAGTGACTGAAACTGTGACTGTCTAATAACTTTAATAACTTAGAAAAAGATATTTTCCAACAGTAGATAGCTAGGCCTGAAGTCTATTTAACTCTTCCATAAAATGATTTTTCTATCATGAAGTTACTCCAGCTTTGCCAAGTTTTTCACTTATAAAACCCAAGTGCTATTTACGCTCTTCAAAAACTGCTTCAGACTTAGAGGGTGAAGACTGGCTGGAAACCATTTGGTGAAAGTAATTATAAAAGCATACAGTAAGTTATTGTACTAAAATACCTCCCACATTAATGGCTTGGAAGACTGCTCTGTCTTGGGCATTTATTGTCTGCCAGCCCATAAGAGCACAACACAAGTCATGCAGCATAAAGAAAAAAATAAGTAAAAATGTATCTATGCACACACATCCGTGGACTAAAATTAAACAAAAATGCTTATCTTCTACTGACAAGTAAGCGTTTCTATGACCTGGATGAAGGAGCCAGAAAAAAATTACATGTAATAAATACCCAGGTCTCACTACAAAGCCAGCTTTCAAAGTATGTTGAAATATGCACTTAAAGGGCTTTATAGCACTGTATGGACTGCTTACTGAGCTGCTTTTTGTCATGCAAAGACACCTTTCCAGAATAAGAACAAAGCCTGAGTAATCTCTTTATGGAAGTATCTCTGTCTTCATGTGTTCTTAAGAGGCCTCTCTACACTGAAGTCTTAATCTAAAGATTGAGGCCACTGCGTATGACTGCATTTCAGACAGTCGACCAAAAATTGCACAACTTGTATCCCTCAAGTGTTCCAGGTTCAGGATAATTCTGAATTGCTGCGCAGTGAGAGAATTTGAGTAGATACAAAGCTTGTTCGCAGGTACTGCTTGTGTGTTTTCCGTCACCCTGGCAAATGCCTGAGAACCACAACAGTACACAATTCAGGACTGAAACAGATGTCTGCGTGTGCAAAAACAACAACCAAACATCCTACCAAGTATAGGTACAATTTGACACAAAATCATTTCTATTTAGAATTTATTTTACGCAATTCTGGCTCTTGCACCAGGCCCCCAACACAAGACTCAAGACAGCTGTTCAAAAGAGGGAAGCAGCTGGAGTAATTTTCCTTGAAAGGATTCCTCGGGATGCAACATCTAAGGAAGCAAGGTGCAGCTTAGAGCCAAAGAGCAAAAGAACCCTCCCCCATACTCAAGAACATCTGTACTCACGCAAGTGAACAAGCCTCGATTTTCCTGAATCTGCGTGGTTAGGCTGAATCAAAGGAGCAAAAGAAACAGCAAGAATCTTCTTGGTCTCCCAGGCAGAAGGACCAGTTCGAGTTATCTTAGTCAACTAAACCAAAACAAGGAGATTATCGTCCATTGTGTGAACTACAGTAAGATTTTAGAAGAAAAAAAAAAAATGAACAAACGACTTTTCTGCCTGGACAAGTGGTTAAAGTACTAAAAGCTAGAACAGTAAAAATTAGGTTTCAATAAGAAACATTGTTGGTGTTTTTTTTGTTTGTTTGTTTGGTTTTTTTTTTAGAAAACTGAGAACTCCTTCCAGCATTAGCCCCAAGGAACCTCATCTCTCGCAAAAGAGCATGGGCACTGGCAGTTTGGATCACTCTGCTTTCCCAGTTCTTCCTCAATTCTGAACCAGAACAGCTATGTTTGTGGCCTCTCAAGTCCATTAAAACAACACAACTTTTGACTCAAAAGATAATCTAAATTACAATCTTGAGTTCACATACAGGGCAGTTACTCACTTCTTAGTAAAAATCCATTGACACCTGTATATAGGGACAATTTACATGCTCTTTCAGAAGCCAGTTTGGATGTAAAATTTTGTATTTTACCATAAGTACAACACTAGGTTATATAACTTGAACAAAGCCTTGCTGATAGTTTTCTGCAGCATGAAAGTAAATTTGCATTAACAACAAAAGGTCAGAATATGTGAAAGAGTGGCAGAACTATGAATTTTTCTGATATTACAAAGAGCACAGAGTTCAGTTTCCACTCAGTGGAAACTTGTGCACTAAATGCTTTCTCCAACCTGCGACAAAAAGGGCAAACTAAAGGAAGAGCTATCGACTAAACAGAGATCAGAATTAAGAGTAACTGAAAGAGAAACGTGGGTAGAAAGGAACTCAACCTTCTCTTCCAGAGGCATGACAAGAATTCCCCCAACTTTCAACAGGTTCTTCATGTAGTCTTCATGTTCCTTCTGTACTCCAGCGCCACAGTAAACACGGTCATACTGAGTACAGTCCGGAGAAATCTCTAAACAATTGCCGGTAACAAAAGACGGTTCACAGAATTCAAATCTGAAAATGAAGAAGATGTGTATCACACGAGAATATTACAATTTATCAAATTAATTAGTTTCACTATCCCGGAAAAATGAAACAATGAACAATATTTGAAAAAAAAAAAACAACCAAACAGTTTCACAGGATTTCTCCTCTGAAGCCCATATATTCTAGATATTATCGGAACAGACCATAGCTATAAGTCCCAAAATTACAGAACAATGAGCTGAGAATTCATAGATGAAAATCTACAAACAATAAGGATGCATAATTTCATATTTGAGTTGCATGTAACTATTCAGAATGAGCTATTTGGTCACCTGATGCTGACTCAGTTATAATACACAAATACAAATGTTAGACCTGCAATTCAAAATGTTAAAAGTCTTTTAAGGACTGCACCGGGGTTCGTCTGGCATTTCCAAAAGCTTTTTAAATGGCTTTCAGATGTCATGGGGAAGTATAACCTGATGCTTCAGAAATATGCTTTGCTGAAGGCAATGGAAGTTTTGCCATTAGCTTCAAAAGAACTGTGATTTCACCCTTCATAAAAAGAATTTTTGCCTATAGCATTTCTGATTCAGTTTAGAAGATAAATGAATGGTTCTCTGATGCTTCTGGTTTTCTTACATGCTACAAATCCACATAAGTTTTAAGCTGATTTAAGGGCTGATTTTCATAGAAGTCACACAACATATCCATTCTTCTACTGGTATCTTGAGAGACAGCTCAATATAGCACCTATTTATTCCTAAACATTTTCTGAAGCTTACTGCTTCTGCAAAGCGTGCTAGACATTCAGAGCAGGCAGCTAACAGCTCCTGCACACAGTGTTCCAACAGCACCACGCGGCAGCCATTTCTCTCAGCAGTGCCAATTTTCCAGTCATGCTGATTCCTGAATTCAGCTCACTTTTGCTCCACAGCTGTATTTGTCTGAGGAAAAAAGTCTTCCTTAAAACATCCATTCAAACCCCAGCGATGTGACTCCGAAAAAATCCTGGTGATCTATGCACAAGCATCTTTCACGCTGAAAACTTTCAGTCTGTGCTGCCAACACCAAAAAAATACAGCCCCCTCTCAGCAGCAGCTTTCCAGTACAGCAGTAACAGCACAAGGCTGAGTAGTTTAAATTCCAGCATGTAATGACTTTAATTTTCTTCCTCCCACGAGAGGAGGACTATCAGGTATCCAGAAATGCTTTACTTCTCGGTTTGAACAAACTGTGAGACGGATCCAAAAATATGACAGCTACAATTTTTATTGCTGAGGTTACTATTGGCAATGGTTATCTTGCTGGAAAGTTATTACTTGTGACAGCAGCAGAATGGAGGTTCTAAGGAAGAACATAAATCAAATCCCAAGCAGTTTTAGTACCAACTTTATCATCATAAAACTACCTTCATGTTTTAAAACACCATTTTTCTTCTTCTTCTCAGATAAAACATATTAGGCCACCACAGAAATCGGTTCATATTCTTCTGATAACCATGTACGCTCTCAGATCACAAACATAACTATTCGTGTTATTTGCAAGTTTCAAGTTGTTACCTGCAAGTGCATTTTAAAATAAGTAACCTTCTTCAGCTTCCTCTAAGCTCTGCAACAGCAGCACCGCTATTAAAAGCACTGCAAAAGTTTCTGAAACTCCCCCACAATACACATCAGCTTAGAAGGTCACACACTGCAGCTCAGCCAGCCTAAGGAGCCAGAATCCACAGATTACCCTGAATCCAGAGCTGCCACACGGGAGCAAGAACTGCCACGGCTAAAGCCAAACGCACAACACGAATCCAAACGAGCACTCCACATCCTTACTTGTCAAAGCTGTCACTCGTTTTAATGAAGAAGTCCAATTTCTGCTTCGCGTATTCGATCACATCGGAATGAAGCTCCACACCATGGTTAACGCCAAAAGGACCTGCAAATTTAGAACAGTAGGATAATGGTAACAGGAAACAACACAAAATCCAGCAGGATTGAATACAGTGTTGGTTACTTCCTGTAATAGATTGTTCCTTGAGTGTCAGTCAGTCAGTGCTTGCGTAGGGTCAGCTATCTCAGTGCTGCAGTGGGAATTGCTACCCTATACCTGCGATTTCTGGCAGCAAGCGAGGCTGTTTTGCACAATTGATTTTGAATCATTTGCTCTTAACTATGCAGGAAATTCCTTTGTAGGAGGGAAACACTGATACTAATGCAGAACAATGGCCTGCATTTTTAATAAATCCCTCAAAAAAAATCTGTATGTTATTTTTATACCCCTCTGCTGATACGTTAAAAATGTCCTCAAAGGAATCAGGAACAGTCACCATTCATTGTACCTCAATTAACAGCAAAAATAAATTGGAAAATACAGAAGATGTTCACAAACGGGAGATGGGAGCGAGGCTCTATCCTGACATCAAACATTTCGGCTGTTAAAATTCTTGACACCCCCCACAAGAGGAAAATCTGTACCCTATAGCCATTTGCTATCTATCCTGGCAGCACAGCTGCTGACTGAAATACTTAAGGACGAATTGCAATTGTATAATTGCACTTGGATGCTTTGCTTTGTGCTTGTAGATGTGGCCACGGAGCCAGTTCTGATGCACTAACTGCTCTGCACAGACTACTCCTGCCTGTAGGTTGGCAAGAGTCAAAATTGGATCTCAAACACGTTTCACTCTAGACAACACAGTGTAAAAACAAGGCAGAGAGCAACTACAGCCACAGGTTTCTGTGGACACACTCAATCTTTGGTTTAACATGGTATTCCTGCTCCCAAGCTGGGTTCTTGCTCAAGGGGCAACAAACCCAAGTTTGTGCCCAGTCCTGCAGGAATCCACTGCAGCCACCTCTGCAATTACATCCTGGCCCCAGAAGCCTGGATCCCACCCAGTTCCAGAGAGAAGGTTGCAAGAATCCTGATAAATCCACCAGCTGGATGAATGCACTCTTCACTTTCCGAGCTACCTTTTCGCTTCATTACTTGAGGAATGCTTCATTCCCGATTTCAAAACTTGATTTTTTAATCTGATGTAAATAGTTAACATGATTGAAAAGGTATTTACCCAAGATGAGTCCAACCATAGAACTCAGATAACCAGTGCCACTGCCAAGATTCAAAAATGACAGCCCTGGTTGCAGGTCCAAAGCTTCCATCACCTCCGAGTAAATGCATGGTGCTGAGAGGTGAATATTTCCATGCTTCCATGCCAAGTCCTTGTAGGCATTGTCTTTGAACTCTTCCAGGTAGTAATCTGCTCGATCAATGGCTCGGAACGCCTGTTCTACCAGTTCTGTGCGGATGTATTGTGCCTCCTTCAGGTTATCAATTAATTCATCATTATCTTCTCCCGCACTCACTGCGCCTCCCATCTTCAAGTGCTTTCTATAAGCACTAAAACTAAAACAGCAATAAAGGAAGGTAAGGTATAGAACATGCACTTTAACACTAAATTATGCTCCTGTAGGTGGAAGTACTTTGAGAGACCTTTAGGTACTCTAAGGAAGAGAAGCAGCAGAAAAACATTACCACCAGCACTTCCACCCCCCAGTCAAACAATGAAAAACAAAATGCAGCAGATCTGGCATCCAGTACCTGACACCAGCGGGGAAAAATCACAATAGACAATTTAAATATGGCATGCCTGTCTTCAAACACTACCACCGTTTTACTAGCATGTCAGCTTTTCCACTGAACCCTTTTATATAAAGGATTATTCTAGCTCCTGTGCTTAGAGGTCATTTTTCATTGCAAATCCAACCAGCAGTGCAAGTCTGCCTTGCCTGTCAGAATTCTTGCCACACGCAGACTTTCTATCTCTAATAGCATCGAGGGAAAATTAAGAGACTAAGACGCAGGCAGCAAGAACCAGAAAAAACTCAAATTGCACGCTCAAAGAAAATGTATCAGGATGCTGAGTTCACAGAGGTTAAAAAAAAGAACCCTGAACTAGAGTACATACTCTCTTGCTTTAGCAAATACACTTTCATTCAGCTCATCTTTAGTGCCTGAGCCACATCAGGCTCAGACATCGTTAAAACAGTTAACAATACAGACAACAACAGCAGAGAGAATTTCCGCTGAAGCCTGTGGAATTTCTGAGGTCTTCTTAAGTCCTAGATGAGGCAACTCCCACTTTGGAAACTCTTGAGTGACACAGGTTTACAAATTACAAACACTTCTGACTTCACTGACACAATCATCTCCAGCAACCCTTTTCAGGCTTGTTGGTGTAGGGGAAAGAAAAGCAAGCACCTTCCCTGACCGTGCATTACACCAAGCATAGCTATACATTTCATATAGTAAAACATCTATATGTTTTCAAGAAAAAGGTACAGGGGAGAAGGACACAGAAGAACTTGTCACTCAAAATGAATCTAGCTTTTCCCCCCACCCATATCTTTTAAAAAAAATAAATCCTTTTCAGAAAACACAACATGATTTTTTTTTTTAAATGCATTTATTTACAATGCCTTTCTCTGCTGACAATAATAACCACAGAAGCAGCAGCTTTAGAGTTCATTCCTGGGATCAGAAGATCTGCCTACAGCTAAATTGTTGGGGTTTATTTGTTACATTCAGCAGAAGCAAATTACATACTTTCATTTTTCAGAGGAAACAAAGAAAAGCTACAGGAGTCTAAGGAAATTTCACAGTTATTCAAATAACATACCGTCCTGAATACCTGTAGAGACCGACAAATAGGATATACTTAGGCAGGGAACTCAAGCCAGTTTTTAATATATTCATGTCTCAAACACATCAATCCAGTTTCGGACCATTAATAAGACTTAAAAAAATGCCACCCCTCTCCTTTCCATCATTAGTCCTTCATTTTCACTACAAAAAATGATTCCTGTTTTATTACTTCACAGTGGAAATGCATCAAGTTGAAGGCTTAGGTGGGTTCATCAGCCAATTTGATTTATTTTTTTTCTGCTCTAACATATGCATCAATTTGTTGCATCTGCACATATAGGGCTGTATATATCTTTGGTCAGTATGCTTTATATAACATTCTGCATTAAAATACTCTCTTCTCTAAGGGTGTCGATACCTTGGACTTTCTTTTGTACGTTTTGTTCTTTGCCTTGCTTCTTTCTTCCCCTTAAGCTCTTTTTTGTGATTAAAAATCTAAACTTTTAGACTTAAAGCATGAACAAAAGGTTGTGCCTTTAACAGTGTTCCATTTTGTATCCCCAACAAATTCTTTCTGATGTACGCAAGCCCCACTGGGACGACCAGTCTGACCTGGTTCCAGCTCAGTTTTATGATCAACTGTTCTTCCATGTTCTAAAACATGGAAGACGTTTTTCTAATGGACATCAAGGAATCTCCAAGTTGTGACAGCAATCAGTTACTTCTGAAATTATTGCTCTTACTGGATGCTAGCTTACTTCCAATAAAATGCATGTTTTATATGCAGAACTTAGAACTCTGATGTTTATATTCCTCTTTGGATAATTCCACATCTCATTTTACCTTGTTCCCCTTCTCCTATTGGAAGGGGGAACCAAAACTATGAGTAGAACTTACTCTTAACAAACTTTTTAAAACAAGATCCTCTTCCTCCACAATTAGCACAGTCGCACTTTTCACGCTTCTAGGTAAAGCACAGACTTCCACAAATCTGAGCAGGCACAAAGTTCACCTGCAAAAATTGTGATCGTTAGCAGATCACAACCCGAGTATCAACCCAAGCAGCCGTTCAGTGTTTAAACAGCCCTTCAATTGCATGTTGCCATCTTCTCCTTTAATAAAAACAAAACAGAAAAACAAACAAGCAAGCAAAAAACCCTAAGTCTGACATGAGAAGCTGCATTCAGCGCCTGAAACAAACACTGAAATTAAAGCAATTTCTTCCAAGGCAAACATCAGCAGATGCACAGGGGAAGACTCAAAACAATACACGAGGCACAAAACCACAATTCTTCACCCCAACAGACTTCCAGGGCAATCCCTGCTCTGACATAATAGATCCAGAAAGAATAACAAAGGTGAGGATGTTTACCGACCAAAAAAATGTTGCAATTGGCACAAGTTTCAACACGATCCCCTCTAACCCTCTCAAATAACAAATGAAAAAGCCCCACGCCATACAGCTCAATCACTACCTGCCTTACCGGGCTGCTGCCGAGGAGATGAGAGTGGGAGGGCGGTCTAGGAAACTCTGATGTTGATCACCTCCCTCACCCCCCACCTTAATTACCGCTGGGCGGCCCCGCTCTCCACACTGCGCCGCTGCCTCCAGCCCTGCCCGGAGCCCCAGTCCGGCCCTGAGGGAGCCCGGCCCGCCCTGACGGGGAGGCGCTGCCGGGGCGGGAGGGGGAGGGCAGGTCGCCAGAAGGGCCATGCCCCCACCCAGGGGCACCCCCGGCAGGAGCGGGGGGCCAAGTGCCGGAGGAAGGCCTCCGGGCAGCGGCCTGAAGGGGATACGGCGGCCCAAGGGGGCAGAGGCCTGAGGGGTGG
>VXAK01013805.1:31929-72580 GCA_013399435.1 Arenaria interpres | reverse complement strand
CGGCGGACAGGGTCCCCTCGCCCCCCGGCCGTACCTGAGCGGCGGCTCGACCCGGTGAGGCCCCGTTCCCCTCCCGGGCCCGGCGGCACGGCCGTCCCGCAGCGGTAAACACTGCCCAGCTGAGCGCCGGCCCGCACCACTGCGCAGGCGCGGCGCGCACCACCGCGGCGGCGAGGGGGGGAGCGGGGAGCGGACCACTGCCGTCCGGCGGACGGGGGGGGGCGCTGTCTGTACCATGAGGAGCCGTCGCGGGGGGGGGCGGGAAGAAGACTGTACCACTGCGGGGCGGGAGCAGCGCCGGCTCCTCCGGGCCCGGGCCGGGGCAGGGGGGGTCTGGTCTCCAGAGCATCGAGAGCTCTCCCTCCCCTGGCTGTGAATACAAACAGGGCCTGTACATGGGATCTATTTATAGCACCTACTTATGGGGCCTGTGCATGAGGCCTGTGTATGGTATGAGGCCTGTGTGTGAGGCCTATGTATAGGGCCTGCGTGTGGGGCCTACAGACCAGGCCTTACTATAAACCAGGCCAACACACAGGGCCTGTGGGTGAGAGCTAAAGACAGACCGGCCTAAAGGACAAACTGGGTCTCAATACAGCCTTGTTCAACAGGCTGCACCTACAGGCAGGGCCTAAGTATGGGCCAGAGCTACAGATTGAGGCTAAACGCAGATGGAGCCAACAGAGCAGGCTTAGATGTGGCCTGGGACAGCAGCCTGGGGATATTGGCCAGGACTAAATGCAGATCAGATCTAAATACAGGCTGGGCTACAGCCTGCACCTATGGCTCCAGACTACATATGGACTGGGGCTTGGTACAGACCAGGACTCTTTTCCTGAGCTTCCCCATCCCAGCGTGGCTGCCTTCCCCCAGCCCCAAAACCCCTACCCTGCCCTAATTTCTGGCTCCCAGCACATGGCGGCATTTCCACACCCGCTCCTTCAGCTCAGCGCCCAGTTCTCCCAGTCCTCAGCCCCTGCAGGATACCTCCGCAGCACACCCTGCTGTGGCAGCGCATTGGCCCAGCTCCGGGTGGGATCGGGGCTTCCCAGGGTGCGGGAGCGGATGCACGGAGCAGCATTGGGAGCTGGCGAGGAGCTGGGGAGATGCCAGTCTCCAGCTGGCACACACAGTCCTCGCGCTGTAGCTAAACCTCCCGCGTGAAGCACAGCCAACACCAGATGTTCTGATATCGTTAGTCAGGCTTGGGGAAAAAAATCATGGGAACTTAGAAGAAGAAACATCACTCCAGGAGCTAATTGATATTCTGCGTTTTGAGCATATGAACACCCAATTGAGGCACATCCTTGGATTTATTTTAGGTTTTTTTTCTGCAACCATAAATGCCAGAAAGAAAATCACTGAGAAAAAAATAAGTGAGATGTAGATTCACCTGACTCCAAAGGCTGGGGCTTGAAGGAAACATGGAGTATTGTGAGACCCCCACAAATCTGACTCTCCATTCATGCGGTGGAGGGATCCCTGTCCCCTGATGTGAGCATTGGGCACCTCATTTAGATTTTACCCAGTCACATAGGCTCCTTTGGTGGTTGTAAGTGACATGACAGGTTCCCCACTAGACACGGGGTAGCTCTTCTGACCCATCTCAGAATGAGAAAAATTATCCTCTAAAAGTGCGTGTCTGTCTTCATCAGTAAGTGACCCGCACAGCGTCGGCTGAGGGTACGTGATCTGTGGGACCCCTGAGGCTGTGGATCAGACTAAATTGTCTGGCCTGGCCTTAGATCCAGGACCCGATACTACGTATGGCTACAAAAATGAGAAGGAATAATCACATCTAGACACGAGGCTGCTTGATTTATGTTGTTTGGAGATGAATTGTGCAAAAAAAAGAAATAGCTCTCCTTCCAGACACAACAAGCCCACAGTGGAAAGAAATAAGAATTAACCCTCGTAAATGAGGCTCAAATAGGAGAAAGTGAATCAGCATCCGAGATGTATTTATGCTTTAAGGTGATTATCTCAGCTCCCTTCATTAACATGATAACAGCAGACTCGGCAAACGGGCACGGGGTAATACTGTAGATGTCTGCACTTTCATTTCGCAGGAGACAGCTGCCGGGGAGAATGGGATTATTCGCGGAGAGCGAGCGCTGAAACTCCTCCTTGCTGATGCAACCGAAACTGGATGTGGTGATTGCGCTCGCCTCCTCTTCTTTCATACGGAAAGCGCTCGAGCATAATGGCCATGCAGTTGAAATCTGCAGGCACAGGACAGACAAACTCCTCACACGTGTGATCGCAGGGCTTCCGTTCAGCATCTGCTCCCCTTCCCTCTAGAGCCGCGTGAAAAATAGCAGTTGGTTTATTTTTTTTTTTGCCCCAAAATTGTTAAAATAAAAGCTGGGTAAAAAAATTGCCCGTTATTGCTAGAGCAGCTGTGCTGTAGGGAAGATCTTGCAGGGGCAGGGAGAGCACCACTGGCTGCCCTGAAAACTGTTACTAAGGCAGAGAGGAAGATTCAGCGGCAGCAGCTGCTCTTGCAGCCGGTCCCCCAAAAGGCCAGAAAGAGCTCGAGGAGTGTTTTAGGGATTCCCGAATACCCTGAGCCCTCACAGGTGTATTCATGATTCCTTCCAGCCTTTCGCTACCGGGATCACCGAGACTTGCAGCCCCTCTGTTTCCAGACAGATAATTATGGGAATCAGCCAGGAGAAACACCCGGGGAGGACACTTGCCCACTGCAAGTCCCCACCTCATTGCCTGCACCCCAGACATGTCAGGAGACACAGCCATGGGGAAGGACTAGCTGAAGGGAGATGATTACCCCCAAGAGACAGGTTATTTTCTTCACCTCTTAACTCATACACATCTCTGCAATATGTGGCCTGAATCCTGGGCTAAGGGGGGGTTGATTAACAGAAGCCCCACGGCAAGCTGTACCTGGGCAGGACATGCTTTCACTGCTGCATGGGCTCACCCCAAGTTTCCCACTGGCACCCACTGGTTCTGCGCCCCTGAGAGTGTTTTTTTCCTCTCTGGGTTCTTTGAAAATGTAATTGTTGCTGAAAACTCCTCCACGTAGGTGATAGCACCGGGTTGCAGCTCTGGGGGAAACCCAAAGATGTCTGATAACGTTGCAAAAATACCCACATTTAGAAAAACAGAAGGGTTGGGTGTTTCATGGGTTTACAATTGCTGATTCTTTGTGCCACTTCTTTCCCTGCACTATAAAAAGCCCTTCCCTTCGTCCTTAGGGCTCACCGGGGGCTTTGTTATCCACGAGTTATAGTCAGCAGTAGATTAGTGAGTAACTCCTGCGTCTGCGTTGTCCGCAAACACGTGTGGGCAGCTTCCCCACCCCAGCCTGAAGAGCCCCAGCAGCCTCTGAGCATGGAAAAAGCCAAGTGGGATTGGGAAAGCAGGGCCTGGTGGCACTGGTTAAATCCCAGCGTTATTCCATTTCTCAGCCGTGTACCACAAGATGTCTCCAGCGGTACAGGCATCGCTGCCGGCTTTGGGGGCTGCACCTTCCCCCGGGCTGGGACAAGCAGGGACCTCGCAGGAGCAAGTGCAGTCCCTGTCCCTGCTCTTAGCAACTCGCACCTCTACAATCTTAGCAGCAAGAATAGGTCTCCATCCTTCATTAGCTGAGATGCTTAATTGCTGAGAGCAAGCAATTTTCATGAGGGTGAGCTGAAGCCAAGATTTTTCTTGCTTTTCCTTGTCTTTATTTCCCTGCATTTTACAGTTTCCTCCTTCCTTTTTTATCCATATTCTTGTATAAACATTTTTAAAATACCAGTGAGCATGAATTAACTTCTGAAGCCCATCTCAGCGATGGTCGGTTAAAATGGGATATTTTTATTCATTTGAAAGAGCAAATAGTAAAAAAAATCATTTTAGCCCCCAAATCAGGGCCCAGCAGGCTGAGCTGGTGTTCTCGGGCAACCTGACCTACAGCACTGCAGTACCGATGGCTCTTTAAGTCAGCGGGGTAATTTGTGGGGGACAGGATGACTGACAGAACTTAAGAGCAGGAGGAGCGTTAAATCATAGTGCTGTATTTTTACCATTTCCTCTTTTTTTGGTTTGGTTTTGTTTTGCAAAATAAGCCGTGTTGGTTTTTCTGGTCAGTTTGGCGCTACACCACTTTCAGAAGCATATACTATATATGCATCCCCCCACACATATGCATATATGTAAATACATGCAGACATACGCATTTACACTAGTATTACTATTAACACACTGACAGCAAATCGCTTGAGATCCTTCTGCCCATTAAAAGGGGGGGGTGTGTGTGTGTGTGTCTCCTAAATCTTTCCTCTTGCCTCACTTCATCAACGGGCTCTGGGAGTAATTGCTGAAGCAAGAGGGAGAACATATGTCTTGATTTCCACTGTATTGCACCGTGTATAACCACTGCCGCTTGGAAAAAGGACCCGTAAAGACCTGGATTCATCTCGCTTAACTGCATCGTCAAAGAAAAGCAGCCGGGAGAAGGTGCAGCCCGGATGAGAGCGAGAGAAAGCATCACCAGAGGTCCCTGCCCTTGGGGACATAGAGCAGTGAGGTGTTTCTTCTCTTTCGGTGCTGCTGGGAGCATGGACGAGCCCCCTTCAGTGTCCTGTCTCTCTCCTGTCTCATTATGGCCCATCTGCCATGATTTCGGGGAGGGTTGCCGAATAAAAATCCCAACAATCAAGCTTTTTGTATTTATAGGGGGAAGAAAACAATTCCTGGGTCTTTCAAGTGATTCATGGATTAAATAAAATCAATGGATTTTATGGATTCATAAATAATAAAAATACAACAAGACAGCACCCATATCACAGTTCACTGCTCCTCCTTTGGCTTTGGTAAGTCCCGTATGTCCCACTCACCTGTTGGGCTGCACCAGCCACAACTTTTGCCCGTTAAAAGCCCCGAGGGCTCAGCGTCCTGCTCAGGAGGCCTTTCCGAAACTTCCCTCCTCCAGCAACAGGAAAACAGCTTCAGATTTCCAATGGAAATTTATCCCTGGCCAAGATGCGCCTTATTTGATCTCCTACTCGTATTATCCTCTAACTTAAATCATTCCCCTTCCTCCCACCCTGAACGTATTTATGAAGAGTAATCATATCCCCTCTTAACCTTTGTTTTTCTGGGCTAAACGAGCCAAGCTCTTTTAATCTCCTCTGCTAGGATAGGTCCTCCCTTCTGCTAATCACCCTCCCAGTCCTTCTCCCCACCTGTTCAAGGATAAATTCATCTTTCTTTTTTCCAAAGAGAAGTCCCAGAAACACACACAATATCCCACGTGAGGTCCTACCGACGCCGGTACTAATATTTCTCTGTGTCTACCGAATAAATGGTTTGTTGCATGAGCCTCTTTGCACAGCGAATGGATAATAGATACAAATCTATAAACTAATAACCATAACACAAATTTACTTAAGGAGATTGCTGTTTTACTTGGAAGGGCATTCTTCTCCTTTGCATTTGTGGGTCCCGGTCCTTAGCAAGCCTTCATCAGTGGGTTTCCGTATTTCATTCACTCTGGAGGAGCGTCAGGACTTCGTGTTAAAGGAGGCACCGAGGGAAGTCTCGTCTGTGTTTCACTCAGCCTTTGCTCTGGCAAAACTCTCTTTGAAATCACGGCTGAGGGTTTGAACTATGAAGATGCAGAGTCAAATGATGAAAAGCGTTTTGCATTCGTCTCTTCTCTTTTCAAAATGATTTTCCAGTTTTACTTGGGGTTTAATTAAATTTCTCTGACCCAGGCAGGGAGTTCAGCCTTTCTTGATTAATGCTCTTTTAGGTGGATCTGATAAGAATTTAGCATCAACAATTGAGCTAACAAGCCCCAGCGAACAGTTTATAGCAGGAGACTAATTCTATTAACGCTTTGCAGTGTCAGGACTCCACTCGCAGCCGAGAGGAGGGATGGGGGAGAAGGAGCAAATGTAAAATTTGGCAACTAAATCACCAAGATTCAGCTTCTTTGTGGGCAGAGCTCATCTGGAAACTGTTTCAGCTGACAGCATCAGAATTTTACCTGTTCTTGTTTTTTTTCTTCTCCTGGCTGATGCTCTGCACTTTCTTGGCTCATTGTGATAACGGCTGGGAATAAGGAGTGGAACTGAATGGTGGCGTTGATAAGAGAAGTGAAAGGGTAACGCGATGACATGATACTGGGGTAGGGCCTCTGCGGTTAGCCCTGCCCGTGCTGGATGTGTACCGGAGTACAGGATGGTCAGGACAAAGATGCTTGTGCTGATAGTTGCAAATTAGTCTGTTGTGAGGGAAAAAAATTGAGGTTAAAGCTCTGCAGAAATGCTTCTGTTACTTTTTGGCGACAACAGAAATATCTTGCAGGTCTGTTGTGATTCACAAGCATTTTCTCTCTCTCTTTCCCTCTCCCCGCTAAAGGTACCACTAAAATCTCACTCTGTCTGTGTTAAAACACAACCTAATGCCATTAAACCACAATGCAAAGTCTTGGCCAGGATGTCACAGTTGAGCCACCTTCGCAGAGCTTCTCATCTCCAGTACCTGGAGACCCAGCTTCATACTTGTCTGCTTTGAGCTGCCCACAAACCTCACGCAAGTGTCTCCTTTGTAGGAGCCTGCAGAAACTCCAGAACACTGGAATATTATTTCAGGGATGTTGTTCTCCTTTCTCTCCTGGGAAGACATCAAAGATTACTTGAGTGAACCAGATTACCTGGAAGTTACCTGAAAACAAGGTTACTTGGTGCTCTCTGGGTTGGTACCAGAACTACAGTCACACCAAGTGGTGCAAGGTAGAAATCAGTGTCCATCACTTCATGAACCCGCGGGCGCTTATCATTGCTTCTTGTGATAACAGAGAGTACAGATGCCTTTCTCCATCGCTGGCCACTGTCTCTCCTTCCTCAAGGCACCCGCTCAGCGATCCCACTCATTTCTGCTCTGCCAGGTCCATGTTGCCCTCTGAGGTTTTAGGAGGACGAGGGATGCCAAAGGGGGTTTCCAAGGCTGGTGGCTGAATGGAGAGTATGGGAAGTTGCAGCTCCATTGGGACAGAGCTCTCCAGGAGCCACCCAGGAGCCTTCAGGGCTTTCTGAGCTGATTCTCCTGCCTTCCTCAAGAACAGGGACAGGCACTAAGTGCTGCTGGAGCTGGTGTCCCTAAGGAAGGCTCACCCAACAGGGCTGGGTGACTGCACCCATATATTCATCTGTGCTGTGGTCTGTGCTCCGTGCTCACAGTACGTGCCCGTTTTTGTTTTATTTATTTTACAAAGCAGGCTAAAGATCCGATTAAATTATTTAGGCAGTTCGATAACCTCTGCTGTCAGTGCAGTCATCGGGGAGGATTAGTGGTGTCTTGGCCCCTCATCAGCAGGAGCTGGCGGGGGGCACATGTCCCACATCACACACACCCTCCTGCTCAAACCCTAGCCCCTGTGCACTTCATTTGGATGACAGCTCTTTGCTGTCCCTGGATGGAACCCGGGACAAAATATGCCAAGGGCGCACAGACACCCTCCCTCACTCCTCCGCCCCGATGACTTTTGCTGCAGCATCGCTGAAAATTGCAGTTGTCAGCGGGGGAGAACGCTCATCAGGGGACTCCATCCATAATCACTATAAAGAGGATGCATATATCTAAGTCCTGGATGCTCCCCAATATCAGATCACAGCGGGGACTGAGCTAATACCCATGTTCCCTCTCATGAAAACATGAAGACCCACTGAGAAATCACAGACGAGGGAGGCTGTGACAACGCTCCCGACCTCTCAGGACAAGAGGCAGCTGAAGCATCAGTCCCCAGAGGTGCCTGCCCTCGTGATGCTGCTGGGACCAGGCTCGTCGTGGGAGCCACGTCGTGAGCAACCAGCGAGCGCCGACAACAATCCTCCTGCCTTCATCTCTACAGCTGTTGAAAATGGCCCCGTGCACAAAGGGCAGCGTCCTCATTAAATTTCGCGGAGGGTTGCCATGTGGCCAGCAGAAATTTGTGTTTTGTTTGATTTGGGTAAGCGGCACGGTAATATATTCACCACCTCCGAACGTAATGGGGTGACAGATGGGAGCTGGGCTCTGGCTTTCATGGGAAAGGCTCCTCTCAGCAGGGAGGCAGTAAGTTTCCCACCTAATCTTCTGTAACCTTCAGACTGCTAACAACTGTAAGAAGCAAAGCAATGGGTAGTTATTAAATTAATGACTTCATCCCCAAGCTGGTAATAAATATTTTACAGTTTTATCTCTCCACCCTGTAGGCTGCTCTAGACAGACTAGACTGTTTATTAATCTAGCTTCTGTATTTATGTTATTTAATTGCTAAACAGCCTCAGCATGGTTGGGCTGGATTATTAAATGCTGAAGGCCGAGAAGGAGTCCTCTGGCAAATGGCAAAACCTGAGGAGCTGATCCTTGATCTTGGGCTCAATGAGCTTCAGACCAAAACCAACTCCCCTGCCCAGTTTGCCCCTGTTTCAGTCCAAACCATTTGGCTATTACCTCATGCTTAGTTTAGGTGGTCTCTGGGACTTGTTGTGAAGAAGGAAGACGGCAGGAAAAGTTTTGGCTTCAATAAGGGCATCCTGGAGTTAACCATGGCCTCTGTGCTGCGGGGTCATACATCATACCTTAGCGTGGACCAGTCCTCCTGGGGTGGTCCAGCCCTTCATGCTAGACCTGGAGCTCAGGCAGAGCATATGTCCTTGCTCTATCCCTTCATGGCTCGTGTTCCTTCAGATCGTCACTGACATCCAAACAAAAGAGCGTTGCAGTTATATAAACGAAAGCGGGATTTAATGGTTGTTATACTTCCTTTTTGACAGGGTCGAAAATGTCTTTAAATCTGATACTAGCGGTTTTATGACAATTGGTGATTTATTCATCCCACTGAAAGAAGGGGATGAAGGCATCTGGAATAACGAGAGCTATTTGTCTGAAGGATGCATCATCCGCGTGCTTTCCTACAACCTCAATCCCATGAGCCCTTCTGTACGAAGCGGAAGGTCGTTTCAGGATATATCTTCTCATAAAAGTGTAGGAGAAGCGAGTGTGTTAACCAGTGCAGGCCAGAGCCTTTAATCCAGCCAAGTCATGCTTGATGCTGGTTGGGAGGGGAGCAGTTTCCAGCTGGGGGGCTGCCCCATTGGCTGCAGTGTCATCTCCAGCCCATCCTGTTGCTCCCCACCTTCAACATCGTCTTCCCGGGGACCAAGGAGGGGGGATTTGATGCCAAATGACAGCTTTGAAGAGGAAAGTTGCCTTCTCTCCCCAGTAACATGATGGAAAATAAGACAACTCCTTCCTGACCACCCAGCTATGTGGTCCAAAGGACCACAGGGGACCCAAGAGACACCTTGGTTGTGGGAACAGGGTGAGATAGAACGATAGACAAGGCGGGGAACAAAAATCAGAAAAAAAATGCATAAGGCTGGGAAAGAAACCCCTTCCTGCGCACTCCCAAAAGCCATCACCGGAGCCTGTGGCTCGCTGGGAGAGTCTGGGTAAATGTTGACAAGTGGAAGGTACCACTTGAGCAGGAGAATGGAGGGATGGGTCGTTAGCAGCTTTTAACAATTAACAGTGGCATCAGTGAGGCCAAATGACACTCTGGTTGGTCAATGATTTATCGACATGTTTAGAAACAAGGGTATGCTGACAAGTATCTTTTCCCTTGCATCCTTGAAGCGAAAGACCCGCTCTCCTCTGCCGTTCAGCTCTCACCCTACGCACGTTGGAGGAGGCTTAAGAGCCCTCCTAAGCACACCTATAAACTGGCAGTGTACCATCTTAAACCGATTCAATTCCCTTCCCTGCGATAAAGGACGCCAGCTCAGAGAAGATAACATCTCACAGTGATGGCTCCCAAAGCTGCAGTTTAACACAAATGTAACCGCTCTATTATGCGGCACAGCCAATTCGTTAAGAAAGGACAAGCGAGTATGTCTATTAGCTGTGTCATCATAATCAAATATTGGCATAAGGAACCGCTCGGCGGTGCAAAGTCTAGCGAAACTCCCCATAAAACAAATACGTGCCCTTCAGAAAAACAACGTGCCAGTCAGTTTAGGCGAACCATCGCTCGACTCCCCCTGGTTTTTTCCTTTGAAGATCTGCAGCCCTTCGCAGAGGTGATAAAACCCCATCAACTCTAAGCCACGTCCGGCAAAGCCAGCCCAGAAAACCCAGCAGCACAAAGCAAGAGCATCTACTGCCACTTCTCCAGGAGGGACCTCCTCTCCTCCACCATCCCCATGAGCCTGTCCAGTGGACCTGCCCCAGTACAGCTTGAAGACACCCAATGAAAACAGGAAAGAAGTTCCAGTGAACACCCATGGCCATGGACATGCTTGAGGAAAGGCTTTAAGAAATCTTTCTACCCAAAACTTTCCTCCAATTTTTTCTGGCTACGGTTCTTACCCCTTTGGCTCCATTTTGCTCTGCCTTTCACCCTTGCGTCCTTGCAGCACAGCCACCACCTCCTGTCTTAACCCAACAGCGCTTGAGTCTCTGCACAGGGATGGTCAGGAAAGTTCAGCTCAGTTAATCAGAGAATTGAATTTCTTGGTGATGGACCTGCCTGAAATTCCCATTTGACCCAACTCACTCAGCTCCGAATGGCCTTAATGCAATTTACCTTATTTCACCTTGGAAGTTACAGCTACAGCAAAGCCAAACTGAATTTCAGTGCCTTCAGAAATGACATCTCCAACACAGAGACCGGTGAGAAATTCTCTTCATTGCCACCGCTTCAAAACATAAACTCTTTTGCCAGTGAAAAAGCTCCATTTTTTTCCAGGAAAGTAATCTGTGAACATCAGTGTCAGGCAGATATAAGTGAGGAAATCTCGTTGACAAAGACAAGCCATCTCCCAGCATTTTACCTGAACCTGAGAGACCAATTTGGTGAGGCTTTTTTTGGAAATCTAGGAGGGAAAAGCGTCCGTCTCTGCGTCCCGTCCAAAGGCTGGCATCTCCTGCACCGCTCCTGATGGCATCTCCTCTGCTCAGACACCACCTGCGGGAACATGAAGCATGAAATCCCAGGGGATGCAGAGCACTGGGGGTGCAGGATGCGACCCCTGCCCGGAGGAATGCAGCCCTCCTGCCTTGGGAAGGGGCTTCAGCAACCGGCTACATAAATACTTACCTTCACCTGGACTTTTGAGTCTCCCCATCATGGGAAGGACTCTTGTTCAGGAAGGAGAGCGATAGGATGAGGGGTAACAGTTTTAAACTGAAAAAGGGGAGATTTAGATTAGATATTAGGAAGAAATTCATTCCTGTGAGGGTGGTCAGAGCCTGACCCACGTTGCCCAGAGAAGCTGTGGCTGCCCCATCCCTGGAGGGGTTCAAGGCCAGGTTGGAGGGGGCTTTGAATGACCTGGTCTGGTGGGAGGTGTCCCTGCCCAGGGCAGGGGCTTGGAACTGGATGGGCTTTAAGTTCCCTTCCAACCCAAACCATTCTAGGGTTCTATGAGTAGCAGGATTGTAGGCACCCACTTGGACGGATGGTGACAGCTCTTCTTAAAAGCCTTCAGAGATACCAAACCTAAATTCCCCCTATATTCCCCGAATTAGTAGGTGGGTGAGCCAGGTTTGGGGTGGGCAGTCCCTGGCTGCAGCTCTGAGGGGGGGGACACGTTGACCCTCCACAGCGCAGGAAGAAGGACAAAGCGCATCAGGGACCCATGGGGGATGTTGGCAGCAGCTCGAAGAAAGACCATAGGAACTAAAGTCACAAACAGAACTGGGTTTTATTACGAAATAACCCTGCCAGTACATAAGGAAGTTCTGTCTGCAAAATACATTTCCTGAGGAAAGTAGATCACAGTATTCGTTTTCACAGAATAACATGTAGCCTGCTATAACTTTCAATGTGACTCTTTATTATTTAAATATTAACAGTATTCCTTCACATAAACAAGTACTCAGTCATCACGTAACCGACACACAAACGACAAAATAAATATACAACAAGAGCACAGTTCATTTTTTTTTCCCCGACTTAAATATTAAATAAATAATAAATACAGAATTTTCATTTCCTGTTATCAGTGCCTGAAACAATATGAATGAAAAAGAAAAGAAAAACTGAAAAAGTTCTCTCTTCCCCCCGGTGCCCCTGCCCCCACAAAAAAACAAACCAAAAAATTATCAAAATGTCTCAGTTATAAAATATCTTTAAAAAAATTCCCATCGTTAAAAGAATAAATAACAAAATATATAAAAAATAACTTGGTTGCATCAAAATTACAAGTAGGAGTTGTAGATAGGGGTTTTTTCTTTTTTTTTCTTTTTTTGGAATATCATTTTTTTATGGTCAAAAGTTTTAATTTTTAACTTTTTTTTTGCTTCTTTTATCTTCTTTTCTATGGTGCGGTGTCCAGTTTAAAATAAGTATAAAATTAATAAATAAAAAAGTTAAATAAATAGCAAAAAGATAACATAAGGTGTTGTAAATATAAATTACATACATCTTGCCAAAATTAAATAATTTACAGGATAATTAAACTAACTACTTTTTTTTTTTTTCCTCTCTTTCTTCCAGGAAGTGCAATTTCTCTACTTTTAAATACTAACTGAATTGCAGTCACAATCAATTTGGACTCTATTTACATGTTAAGAACATTGTGTTTTTAACACCTCAAATTATTAGTATATTTTTTTCCCCTTTCTTTTGTTTGATTTTTTTTTTTTTTTTGCACTTGGAATGGGTTCTAAATTGAGTGAACTCCTGGAGTCTGATCCTGCAAACACTGAAGTCTGAGCAAACCCTCCCAACGCCAACCACCCTCTTGAACTCAACGGGGGAACCGACACGAGTCAAGATGCTCGTGAGCTTCGAGGCCACGTCCAGTGGCCAATGCAATTACTGGGAAGCTTTCTACTGACTTCTAATTACAGATTTTGCCCTAAATATCTGCAGGATTTGCCTCAACACGACCCCACAGTCTCGCCTTTAGTATAGGTCAGCAGAATCCTCCCCAGCCCTGCCCGACCCGCTGCCAGGAGGGATGCGGGACGCAGGATGTGGATGCTCCCCGAGCTGGCAACTCTCGGAGGGGTTTTGTCTCCCTCTCTTTCCCAAGAGTTTGCAGCAGGGGGACACTGAGCTGGGGACAGCGAGTTGGGGACAGCGAGCTCTGGACGGGAGCGAACCCGCGGGGTGACAGCCGGCTCCGCGTGCGATGGGGCGGCTGCTGCAGAGCAGCGTCGCAAAGACATTCATAGAATTGTTCTTTAAGTGCACAGTGGGCTGCGTGAACCGAGCTGCTCAGAAAATGCTTCTTTGGAAGAATACCCAATACTTGAATACTCTTTTTTTTTTTTTTTTTTCCCCCCCAGAATAACGCTTGCGCTGTGATTTTGCGCAAAACGCAGAACACCAAACCAAAAATTGCCCTGTGGATACCTGTAAGAAATCAACTACTGATTCGCGGTAGGTAAGCACTTTGCTGGCCATCAATGAACATCTCTTTTTTTGTTTGTTTTTGTTTTTCTTTTTTTTGTTGGTTTTTTTTTTTGTTTTTTTTTTTTGTTCATCGCAATCTCAAACGTTCTCTGGCATTGATGTATGATCTCTGGACTGGCAGTACTGCGCCGCTGTAAGGATGATCACAATAATGAAAAGAACCAGAACTGTCATCAAACAGACTTCCAAAAAATCATATACACCGGACCATGACACATCAAAGAATTCTTCTGTATGAAATATCTGGTATTGGCCTATTCATAATAGCTATTCTCATATTTAAGACAGACAAAGGAATACTGTAGTTGCAAACTCCAAAAGCTTCCCTGAGAACCTTTTTTCCATTGCGCTTTCCACTGGAGATCCAGAACTGCTCTTCAGATTTCTTTCAGAAAATAAAAATAAGCTACTTTATAATACTTCAGAGTTCCCATGCCCAGTGGATATCTGAACACCTCGGGGTTGGGAGGCCCAGCACAGGTTCAGATTTACAGGTAGCTTGCAGCTCCAGCACTTGTAGCAACACAGAACATAATTCGTGTGTGAGTAGGTGATCTGGACATACGACCATAGACAACATGAGGGTTTAAGCCAGTCATACGCTAGTCTTGGATCAGACAAGACCCTGTTCTTGTAATGTTTTAACCCTTGGATCAACTCTGCAAGAGCATGGCAGCTCAGGAAAGGTAGCTCACCAGCTACACAAGCCCCTCAGCCTACTGGAGAATTTAACCTTCCATCCTCATCTACCTCGTGGTCCGGGTAGAAAAATCCCACTTTTCTCAAGAAGGTCCAAAGTTAAGTAAACGAGAACATTGAGTTCGATCAGTTCCACATCTCAGAAATGGCCTCTTGGTTATGTTTTGGTCCTTTTTTTTTTTTTCTTTTTTTCATTCATTAAACAAGTTTTCTAACTTGTAAACCTGAATACTTGGAGGGAAAGTTCCATCTTACAGTCTGTTCTCTCGCTCGTCTCCGTTCCACGGCCCTAGACCTGGATGCCCTTGACGGCTTGCTTGATGCTCTCCAACAGGTCCTTGTTCTCCGGGTTCTGGTAGCACTCCTGGTTGGTGTACATGTCGGTCAGCGTGTTCACATACGCATCGAAGTTCTGCTCACTGATTGGCTCCTGCAGCCAAAAAAAAAAGCCAAATAAAAGTGTTAGTAGCAGAGCAGAAAGAGGTTTCTTTGCAATTAATCATATGTGCATGTACCAAAGCCAAAGGTCTCTACGCCGGAGCCTTTTTGTGCGTGGTGCTGTACATACTAATCTCATCGTGCAACCCCTGATCCTGCCAGATCTTCACCAGGTCCTTAATTTTATGCATTGGCCCCGTGAAACTATTAACAGCATCAGGTTAAGTGTGTGCAGGCGGTTTGACAGGCTGGAGGCTGAATTAAACCATGGAAATGAAAGGCTGGAGGACGAGAGGAAGGACTGCTGAAGCATCACGGAGGGGATCAAAGGCAAAGTTAGGACAGGAACCTGGTCACCTTGGGCTCGTGTCTGCCCACACCATCACACCGCTGCTGCGGTAGGGCTTTTGCTGTGGAAACCTTGCAACTGTCTAACTTGGAGTTAATGGGGGAAAAAAAGAAAGGGAGAAGGAAGAAAAAGAACAGGAACAAAATGAGCGTACAAATCTCGTGGGCATTATTTAATTGGAGTTGCCTGAAACCTTGAAAAAATATTTGCTGAACAGTTTATTTGACCTTTATGTGTCAAATACTTTACAGAAAAGCACTCAGCGAGCGGTTTTCTGCCAGTTAGGCAGCTGGGTGAATACTATCCAAAACTGCTCTGCTGGAGGATGGCTTCTCTCCAACCAGCCTGAATTTAAATACAAACCCCAATGAAAAGGATTGCCCCCACCTCCCCCCCAAAAAATATGATGGCAGAAAAAATAAATCAAAAGCTCATTCCTCTGATCATTGCGATGGTCCTTATGAGTTGTAAGAGGACAGCTTTCCCCAACAACACCAGCCCCTCCCTCCACACACCTGGTTTTGACAACAGTAATTACATTCCTGGGAATAGAGAGAAGGTAATTAATAGCCTTTTGTGGTTTTACTATTTTAATGCAGTCTTTTCATTTTGCAGTAACTCTATGGTAACATGCTGTGGGCTGTTAGACCTTGTTAAATTAAACAAAATACACTCTCTTTAAGAATGCTATTCTTTGGCTGCCAGCTATTCAGAACTGAATTGAAACTACCTGCATTATAATAGGAGCTGTAAGATCTTTCTGACGTTGAAATCCAATCCCTCCTGATCTCTGCTTGTGCTGTCTTAGGCTAAAAGGCGCTGGGTGCCCTTGATAAAGTTTCCTATTTTGTGATAATGCTCCCAGATGTAATGAGACAGAACAATAGATACAAAGGGAGATCAGCAGAAAATGACAACAAAAGGGAGATATAATGCAAGCTTCAGAGATAAAGCAAAAGTACTGATCTTATAAAGGACACGTAGGTCTATGGAGAGAAATTCTCCCACTCTTTAATTGTACGTAAGCCTTATCGGGAATTGGGTTTGGCACAGCTCCCTCCATCACGCCGGCTGGGGCAAGCATCAAAGTTCCTTACCATGTGTGGAAGGCGGATATTGGCAAGACTTTGGATTAGAGCCTGGCTCAACCCTGAGAGCTCCAGGAACAGGGCTTCGTTTTGCTCCTCTATGATTTTGTTTTCCTCCTCAATGTTCTTCAGGTTCTTCTCCATGGTGGAGATCTGTGGAGCAAGGAGCACAGCAGGGTTACCAACCCTCACGCAAGGGCACCCACCACCGTGCAAGGGGCTTGGCCATCCCTCCGTGGGTCTGGATGCACCTCCGAGCACACAAACCTGCGACTGCAGTTTCACCATGGCCGCTTCCATCTCCGAGTTAGACTCGTTCAGCTCACTGATCTCCTTGTTCAGCTGCTTGATCTCTTCATCGTTCTCCAGAACTGCAGGAGAGAAGGTCGAGGGCAGTCAGCAAAGGCTCGCGGGAAAAGCAAAAATGTAGGGCTTTCTGCTGAGCCCACCCTGTTGGGTAGACATCACCACTCACAAAGTCCTTGCCTTTGTTTTTACAGCCTCTAAACAGGATGCACATCTCACCCGTTTGGGTTCCTTTAATTATTTTTATTTCTTTAGTAAGGTTTTTTAGCATCAGGGTTCGATACTACTTTATAGGTCAATATGTAAATGCAAAAGGCAACGACAGCGTAGCGGTGTGAGTCCAGCACATCCTCACACCCTGCGGGGTTCATTGCCCTGAAAACTCAGGACGTTCTCTCCAGTCCTGAGTTTGGGAAGATGCCATTTAAAAAAACTAATGCGTGTCTTGGTTGGAAATTACGAGGTTCATAAAATAAAGTAATATTTCTAGAAGAGTGCAGGTATTTATAGATTCCAAACTATGTAAGTGTTCAAGTTAAACGCCTGAACCTTGTCAAATACCACAGAAACCTCAGTAATAGCACTGGAAATGCAAAGTGCCATCGCTAACAAAATTCCAGACCCAGAAATATCTCAGGATTAAAAGCCCTGAATAGGTGAAAAATTGCTGAACGATTGCAAGGGATTTGTAAAAATGCCAGTGAATATTTGGGGGAAAAAAATCAGATATAAACTAAATTTCAGCTTTGCTTTTTTTTTTTTTTTCCCCTGGAATTTCACTATGGAAACTCCTTCTTTATTGTTTCACCTGCTCCCTCACAGTGCGTCACTCGGGGAGCGGTGCTGGTACCAAGGAAACCCAACACCACGGAAACTCAAGAAGCGGGTGTTCATAGCACAGGATATCCTCACAAATCTGTGGCCAGATTCCACTTGTTGAAACCCCCCAGGTCTGCAAAGAAAAAGATATACGGGCTCGATACCCTGCCACACCCGCAAGGCAAAAGGAGAGAAAATCCTTACCATCGCTGGTCTTGAACTTTGTGTTGAGAATTTCATCCCCTGAGAGTTTGCCTTTCTTCCCAGCAAAAGTAGCTCTTGGACACCCTGACAAACTGAAAAGCAAGTAAAAATGGCTTTCATAAACTCTAGGCATTTATAAGTGCTTATGTTCCCAACAAGAGCACGTACCATTTGGTGGAGTTCATGCTGCGAGACAGTTCTTCTAAAAGCTTTTTATGGTACAGAGGAAATTGCTTTATGAATAATGCCACGAACCTCCCCATTTATAAAGCGAGGGCAATTTTCTCTGAGCAAAGATTAAAAAACACATTGTTTCCTAAAAGAAAGGGCACGAGTCTGGCTGATTTGGGCATCAAATCCCTGGTTTGGGCACCAAAGTCCTGTTCCAGCTTGGTCATGGAAGGACTTTTCATTATTTTGCGCAATTCACATCTCATTCTTGCAATATTAAAACAACTATATGTTTTATTCCATAAAAAAACACCAACCTTAGAGCAACCTGACTGAGGTTCAGCATCAAAAGCACCAGCTACTGAGCCCTGCATGAAGAACCGAACCATGTTCAAGCAGCATCTACAGGCAGGTAGGTTACTCCATGACAAATTCATCATCCTCATGATCATTTCAACCCTGTGATTTACCTTCTGTGAGTGAGGAAGCTCCCGTTGGCGTGGCCGGAGCCGTCGCAGCCTGGGGTTGGGCAGGTCGGGCCTTCATTCTTCAAGGATTTCCAGGAAAACGAGGAGCCGTTGAGCGACCCTTCCTTCTGCCTGCGGGCTGCGAGGGGGCACCCTGACGCGCTCCGGTGAGAGGCGTATTTGCCACTGATGTGTCCAAGCCCAACGCAGCCGGGAACCGGACACCTGGGCACAGGGAATAACCAAAAATTACAGCACAGGAATGAAGAGGGACGTAAGGAAATTAGGGATGAGCAGGAATGAGGAAGCCTGGGAAGTGAGCGTTTGCACTTGGGGATCTTATCTGGACCTTATGCGGTAGATGCTTCATCGATGGCAACAGCAGATGGGGGATTAAGAGCTGTGACTGCCCCTTCAAAAGAGCCAAGAGAACCAAGGGAAATCCTGCAAAAGGGAAAGACCGTGGAGGTCACATCATGCTCACGCTTGCAGCAAAAGCAGGTCCCATTGGTGTCCGCAACTGTGTTTGGTGCCTCATTGAGGGCACAGACGGCAGGTTGGGCTGCCTGACTTTGGATCCCGACGTGACCAAGGCTGACACGCTCACACCTAACCACCAGCTCTGCCTGGTGTTGCTGAGGAACCCACGGTTATCAATTTTATTACCTTACACTGGCATGATCTAGATCAACAAGGGTCAACATGACCTGGGAGCACTCTGTGCCCTTGGGGACACAATCCTTTCCCATAAACCAGCCCCTGACCCTGGAGCCAACCAGGCTGCAACCTGTGCACCGAGAAGCTCAAACATTCTCCTGCAAGGAGGGTGTTTGAGGGGTTTCTGAGCCTGTACCCCATCAGGCAGGACAAACTGGGGCACCACTCAGTCTGCAGCCACAACACAGCCTCGCTTGCCTCTTCCTCCTCCTGGTTTCACATCCCATGGCTACTGAGAGATCAACCCATGCTCCCAAGGGGATAAAAGTGGGAATTGCCATCAAGGCAGTGCACGAGCCCTCCCACCCCCGTGCTTCTGCCACCGTTTATGGCCAGTTTAAAGCACACAGGAGCTGCGAGGGGTGTCGTGGAAGCGCTGACACAACTTGCGCTAATTGCCAGGAGGATGATTGCCTCTAAAGGCACCTCTCTCCTCCCCACCTAATGGACTGCTCACTAAATCCAGCCCTTTGACAGAGCCTGGTGTATCTATTAAGGTTTCTGCTGTGGTTTGCATTTGTTTAAAGATGCCAGTCAATTATAAATACAGCTAAAAGTTTATTACTCGAGGGAGGTTGCTCTTAAAAAAGGGGAAGTGGAAATAGATAAGAAATGGCCAAAACGACCCCCGTGTCCTCGGTTTGAAAGCAGTCCGGGACTTCGAGTTTCCCCAGCAAAATACACACTGAGCTGCTCCTGAAAAATCACAAGCTGCGTTTCAGCGCAGAAATGATTACCCTGATTGTTTATATTTCGTACAAAAGGGAGATGACAGCAGAAGGGGGGGGGGAGCTGTACACCCAGCCTTTTCCCAAGATAATTTGAAAAATGCTGATCTCGATTTTAATCAGCTGCAAATGCAGCACAATTCACTTATAATATCCCTGCCAGCAGGATCCTCAGTAAATTCATAACATCATTGCTTTTATATGATCACGAGCAAATTACTGAATCCTCAGGAGGAAAAGGAGAGGGGGGGAAAAAAGAGCGAGAGCAAGAGACAAACCCCAGCATTTAGTATGCAGCCGTTACAGCCCAGCCATTACATATTTTACGCTGTTAATTTAACTTTCATTACATTTTCATTGTTAAAAAATAAACCAGAGCCTTATTGTGCAAAACAGCTGGCTTGGACATTTTTTTAATTTTTTTTTTTTTTTAATTATTTTTATTTAACAGAAGCACCAGTAGCTTTTGATCAATTAGGCAGCCGTGGATGCTTCCGTTTTATGCCAGGGCTGGGCTGAAGGTTGGGGTGATCTGTTCAATCACGTCTGTAGCAAATTACTCGAAGGATGAACAGCAAAAAACAACAGGGACTAAATGACTTTCTCCTCGGTGGTGATGTGCAAAACTCGGCCGGGTTCCAAGCGGCGCTGGGTGCAGAGGGAGGAGGGATTTAGAGGCAAAGCTCCTTAACGCAAACCTGCGCCGGGCACACCTTGCTGTGGGAACCAGGACACGGGCTTCCCAAGGTCTGGGGGAAAGGAGCAGCCACGGGATCGCTGTACCATGTTGTTTTGCACATCCCAGAGCAGCTCCTGCTCCAACTGGCCATACTGGAGGAGCAGGGGCTGCTGCCCGTGCTGCCTTTGCCTCCTCACGCCACAGAGACCCTCACACCCAGCACTGCCTGCTCCCTGCCCACCGTCCCCCTGCCGAGGGACCAGCAGAGCTACCACGAGCCACCAAGGCCAGGCTTGGGGTGGATGACGTCTGCTTTCTGGGAGTCAGAAAATCCCTGGTGATGCTCCAACCCCATTTCTTGCCACTTTAGTGTCCCAGTGTTTGTACCTTTAGGGCATGTCCTTGTTTCAGCTGGGAAAGAGTTAATTTTCTTTCTAGTGCTTGCTGTGAAAGGGATGTCAATAAGACCTATTGTTTTCAGTTGTTGCTAAGTGATGTTTACACTACTCAAGGACTTTTTCCAGCTTTTCATAGAAGCATAGACAGAAGGATGGAATGGCCAATGAAATATTCTATACCATAGACATCACAGTCCATATATAAACGGGGGCTAGTCAGGGGGTGGGAATCCACAATCACTGCTTAAGATGGTCCCAATTCACCAGGAGGTGAGAGCGACCTGTGCCATTATTGTTAGCATTATTGTTATTTTTCCTTTTCTGTTGCCGTTTCTATTAAACTGTCTCTCCCTCAATCCACCAGGTTTTTTTCTCCCTTTCCCCTGGTTTTTTTTTCGTGTCCCTGGGGAAAAGGTGGAGAGGGACGACCTCCCAACGAGGGCTTCAGGCTGCCGTGAAAGAAGCAGACGTGCAGCAAAACAGCATTTGCTTCTTGTCCTTTCCTTCGCTGTGTCACGGGTTAATGGCAGAGCATTACAACACCAAGAGCAATTTCATCTATTTGAGCCAAAAAATGATTTTTTCCCCCCAGATTCTCGAGTATGTTGCTTAATTTTTAATAAACTCCACTAACTCCTGCTAATTATCACACGGCTCATTTAACTGGGAGGCTTTCCTTCCTGTAGACTGAGGAGTAAGAACAGAGCAGATGGTTCAAATATCATCCTTCGCTTAAAGGTCCTTCCCCCCGACTGGCGCATCCCAGTTTCCCGCAGCCCCCGCAGGGCTCTCCTGCACCCACCGGTTCCCGCTCCTGCTCCAGGGCAAAACCGGGTGCAGGAGGTGTTCACCTCTGCTCTTCTGCAAGGGCAAGACCTGCCCTAGGGCTGAAATGGGGGAAAAAGATGCATTTGGGGACAGCCTGCTGAGCCAAAGGGGTTTGGCCACAAATGCCAGCGTTCATGGACATCCAGAAACTGTTGGATGGGGTTGATAAGTTTCTCCATGTTCCTTTTTATCCCCCTCCACCTGCACTTGCTGGTGAGTGGACAGGCTCTGGAAAGGCTGGGGATGCTCTGAGTTAACCAAAAATAGGGTGCTGGAGACAGTGATGGCCCCAGTCCTGCCATAAAGGCTTTGATGTCCTGTAGCTGCATGAGGGGTCGAGACACAGACCCCAAACCTCACATCAGGCCCTGGGTGCTGAGCCCGTGATGCTCAGACTTGCTAGAAGTCAGGACAAATGGATTCAACAGCAAATGAAAGCTCCTGAGGCAGACTAAGGGATTTAAAATCTCTGTTCCCAGCAGGATAAACCCCTTGGGATGTTTTGAAAAATTCAGCCCGAGGCAGCAGCGAAAGACTTTTTCTGTTCGCTCTGAATATTCAGCCATGGTAAAGACTCTACAAAACGTCTTATTGTCGGATCCTGACCCGACTCAGTGTTGGATATTTCTGTCGTGTTCCTGGGAGTTCAGCAAAGCCACCAGCACCCCTCGCCTGCCCATTGCTGCCCGAAAACCTGTGACATTTCACTTGGCTGTGGGTTTTCACCCTCCTTTACGACATTGGTGGTTTTCCCAGGCATTACATCAAGCACAGGTATGAGAGGAACTGTTCACACCCTACCAGCCTACATTTCACATCTGTAAAAACAAATTAAAAAGAATACACGGTTACCTCCCTCACCTGATGATTTTCCAATCAAACTTCAAAATTACACCACCGTTTTTGGGATTGGTGAAAAATTCCCTGGAAAGCAGTGGAAGAGCTTTGGCAATGCCTGCTCCAGCTCGGGCAGACAACGCTCCGAGCAGCACCAGTGAGGGGGGATGCGGGAGGGATGCTGCTGCCCTGAGTAAATCTGTGCGAGGCAAAGGAGATGGAGCGAAAAGGTCCGCTGGGGAATTTTCTCCAGACTTACTTCATCAGCTCTGGGTCTTCTTTGTCATCCTTTGTCGGGGTGATCTTGATCCCACTTTTCTTGGCACGAGGGCAGCCTGACAGACTGTGGTTAAAAAGAGAAGAAAGGGCTGTCTCACTGGCAGAATCACTGCATTTGCTATTCCCCCGCTTCAGTCATCTTTCCCTTGAATTTCGCACAGTGTTTTTGATCTCTCTCGTTTTGCAGCTTCACATCACGAGGAGAAGTCAGGAGAAAAAAAAAAATAATAAAAAATTGAGGGAGATGGACAGTAATTAATGGTGTCTAGATAAGAAGATATCTGCTAACAGCCTGCGATGTTTAATGGAATTGTTGAAACAGAAGGCTCAGATCTCTGCTATTAATGCTCTAAAGTGATAATAGAAGTCATAAATAGGTAGCATTATTAACGGGAACATTGCATCAGCTAAAATCTGACCCTTTGTCTTTTATTCTGTTGAAAGGAGCTTCTAATCAGATGCTGGAAACATCAAAAAAAAAAAAAAAAAGAGAAGTCAGATTAAAGAGATGAAAATAGGCTTCAGTTGTCAGTAACATTAATGTTTTATTCAGAACTTTACAACTCTGCCCACTGCAGGGAAAAAAAAAAGAAAAAAAAAAAAAAACAACAGAAAGAGGCTACAGAGGAAATAATTTAAGGGAGATCTTACCTTCTATGCGATGCATAATTTCCTGTTATGTGACCAGAGCCATCACAACCAGGAGTAGGGCACCTGCGGAGGAAAGGGATGCTCAGATTAGCCTGGGGATGCGAGGAGGGGATCGACGCTTTGCAACAGCTCGTTTCAAAGAGAAATCTGGGGACTGTCAACACAGAAGCAGGTTTTTCCTCCTGCCCCTTCTCCCTCCGCAAGAACAAGGTCTGGTCTGTCAGATCCATGATACCACAGTGGATGCATCGCTGCATGATGCTGGCATTGGAGAGGAACATCTGTGGGAAAAGGTGGGGCTGTTGGGAGTGTGGCAGGTAGGTGCTCTCCAGCGGAGGACATGGGTCCCAGCCTCTGTCCCTACCCTCGCGAAGGGCACAGCTCAGGAGATGATAACAAAGGACCCAAGAAAAGACCTCCAGGACAGTGCCCACCTTCCTGAGGAAGACGCAACGAGATGGCAGGTACCATCCAGGGCCATTGGGCTGGATGCAAAAACAGACAAGAAATCAGAAATACAGCCTACAACTCTGGACAACTTGGCCATCAAGCTTTTTCCTCGGGGGCCACCAAGAGGAAGCCCAACAAAAGGTCTCAGCTCAGGTCTGGGTGATTTGGAAAGGGCTAATCTCACCAAGGACAAACAGATGCTGCACCTCAGAAACATCCTCAGAGCGCAAAAAAATTTGATGCCTCTGACGGAAAGTAATGAAGGATTAGGAGGGAAAAAGTTAGGTTGACCTTGGGTCTCCTACTTCCCTAACACCATGGGCAAGGGACATGGGTGTCTGCAAGGGGACAGCTGCCTGTGGGGCCTTGAGCTGAGGATCAGCAGGTCACCACACACGCTGCACCAGCATCTGCTGGAGCTTTGGTGCAAAATCTGCCCCTTGGTCCCCAGCCACTGCCGTTACAAAGGGGTCTTTGAAGATGCAGCCATGATCATGGGTTTGAAGGTACGGATCCAGCACTCCGGGACACGATTGAAAGCAAAGCCTGGAGAATGGTTGTGTGATCACACAAACCTACACAAAGGCTGGCAGGGGCTGCGAGCCCTACCGAGCGGCGGCACAGATAATGGCACGAGTTAAGCACCGCATCATTAAGGGCGCAGAAGCGAGAAAGGTGAGGGGATATGAAGTACCACGAGCACAAAGATCTGCTCTGAATGCTCTTAGGTGACGAGGCGGACATAAAAGTTGTCATGGGGACAAGGAAGAGAGGTGAGGAGTGCTCACCGAGGATGTGCACGCCGGCCTGCCAATTAGCCAGGGCTGGTTGAGTCAAGTGATTAGGACCTGGGGGAGGAAATCCATGGTGCTGCTGTGGGACGAGCAGGAGATGTCCAGCCTCTCGCTTCTGAGACAGAGAGAGCAAAGCTCATGGAATGACCACAAGCTTGTAGAGTGCTCTTGCTCTTTGAAGGAGGATTTTGCTCTGTCCCCACTTTCTCCATCCCCGTCTTTAAAGCCACCAGTGCCTGGATTTGGTAGCACTAGTCGATACTCCACACCAGAGCAGGGACTGGTGTGTCTCTAGGACACCCCAGTGAACTGATGGGCAATTTTTGTTAGAAAATATCAACATTTTACTCTTTGCACCAGCTCTGAGGGAAGGTTTGTCATTTGTGGGTCACTGAATGATCTCCATCGGCTAAAAATTGACACCTCACCCTGGGTGGGGACAAGTTCTGGTCCCAGAAGGGTGGCAGGGAGACTAAGTCAGGACCAAGGTTCAGCCTGCTCAGACCCAGGAAATCATAAATCCACATAGGTCAGGTGCAGTAAGAGAAGGGGCACATCCAGCAGCACCCCAATGAGGGTGCAAATTCTCTAACTCATTTAGAAATTACAGGTTTAGGAGATGACTCTGACATTTCCCTGTTTGCGCTGTTAAAGTAGAAAGCAAAACTATTTCTTTGTTGTTCTAGCTTCAGGGCGGGATGAAATTATGAAAACACTAACACCGAACTCCTTTTGCCTTTCAGGACTTTTAAAAAAGGGAGAGAAGTGATTTCAGTTTTATTTTTAATTATCTGGAGACAAATCATACCGACAGAGACCTTTTATTGCATGTTCCAGCCTGGAGCTATTTTTTTTATATCAAGGATATTAACCCCTGAAATAGAATTTATAATGGAAACACTGACATGGCCTTATCTGAAGTTGTGAAAAGCGATGACTGCGCTATCTGTAATATCTCCAAATCCTCTTCCCTTCCTTCCTCCCTCCTCTGCTCCGCTCCTCATCAGGACAGAACAAAAAAAGCAGTACTTGGGAAATGACATTAAAAAGCTTTGTGGCCAGAAGTTTGCTGTTTTAAGTAGTATTTTGATAAAAAGTGCTGACATTGGATGCCCAAGGGGAGCAGGACGCTGCACAGCAAGACTCGGCGTGATGCTTGGTCCCAGGGACGCCCCCGTTTGCTTTTTCTCCTTACTGGAAATGGGCACTGTTCCTGAGAGCTTTTAATATCTGTAACGCTAATTGCCTGATCACTGGGCTATTCTTTAAGGCTGTTGGAGAAACACCGGTTCAGCAAAGCTCTTTAAGAGGTACTTCCAAAACGTATATCGCCTATAATGCATGATTAAGTGTACTTAGTGCTAATCATGCGAGTCCTTTCCCTCCACGAATGTATTCTATTAATATCAACTAATCCAGCTACTTTTTCCCACCTCTGTGATAAGGAGCAGGTGGTTAACGAACACTTCTCCCAGCACCGGCACCCGCAGTGGGGTGCAGACCAGTCCTGGACCCACGCTGGCCTCTGGGCCACCAAAATGGGATCTGGGGCTTTACCGACCACCTTAGTGACCAAAAGGGGCTCCCACCTGACTTGACTATTCCTACCATGGCTCCAAATGTCACTGATTGCATACAGCACACAGGACATATTTAATTTTTTTTTATGAGGAGCCTCTGCAATGTGAAGTCCCCCATGAGGTTTGACTCTCCATAGAGGCTTTCAGTTATAGTTATGAATATCTCAGTGTCTACATAACCCTGGAATGGGATTCAGCAAAGCAAGGAGCCCAAAGGAGAATCAGCCTCCAACAATTGGCTGGTTCTATGGAAGTGAGGTTTGAAAAAAATTCACAATTGGCTTTTCCCCAAAGGTGTAGGTTGGGTGGAGGTGGGTTCAGGCCCCCCCAGTCTCTCCATTTCTATTCAAACTTTCTTTAGGGGAGACACCCTAAGAGAGAATTTGGGAAAACCTCTTGTAAGGAATAAGCTCCTAGTGAAAAATGAGGAGCTTTGGGAAGACAGCAGCAAAGCTGAAAACAGGATTCAGAGGGAGATATTTGAATGAAAATGTGAACATGTGGTTCCTCCCATCAGGAGCAGAAAAGGCAACAAAGAAATTCGTGTGCCTGTAAACCCTTTGCCACTGGCTCAGGATCCGGCCTGAACAAGCGTTTGCTTCCTCCCTTTTTCATTCCCCCACAAATCAAACTCCTGCGGAAATTAATAGGAACCTCTGTCACTGAGTCCCAAACAACCCCTAAAATTCAGCCTAAAATTAGCATCCCAGGTTCTCCAAGAGAGTTGGCTTCTTTTCCCAAGGGCCTGGTGGTATTTTCCCAGCTGTGTCTCTACACAAAAATAAAGCGTGTGCCTTTATCTAGGCTTTGGATTATTTGAGAGCCATACAAAAATGTTGAATGAAAAGGATTATGGCACAAACTGGGGAAACAAGAGCTCGGGAAAAGACACTAAATGAAAAAGAAAATAGCACATTTCTACAGTTCCCAGAGGAAACCTGCCAGGGGTCCAGGTTATTTCTGATCACTACCGTGACCCCCCCCCCCTCCCCAAAATAAGCCTTGTTGCATGATGCTGACTCTTCCTAACACAGCAGCAGGAGGCTGGGCTCCACCAGAGCTCCTCGCAGGCACATTTTGATCGTCTCTTTGAAAGGAGAAGGGAGGGGATGGAAAAGCAAAAGCAGAGCAAGAGGAGGGGGAGGCAGGAAGGGGGAAGAGAGAAAAAAGGGTGGAAAGAAAGAAAGAAAAAAAAAAAGGAGTTCCAAGTTGAGCGCAAACATACTTGAGGTCAGCAGAGTGGGCAGCCATGAGGTTTCTGAGGCTCTTGTCAGCAAGAGGACAACCAGAAAGGCTGAAAGAGAAGAGATGGAATATCTGGATAAGCAAAAAAAAAAAAAAAAAAAAAGGAAAAAAGGAAAAAGAAAAAGGGCTGGGGAGTGGGGAGGGAGAGGGGCAACAGAAGGTGGGAGGAAACAAGGAAACAGAACCAAACTATCCACATGGTCAAAAAATATACTAAAAGAAAAAAAAAAAAGTTGCCTTTAGAGTCCAAACCATGAACAAAAGGTTAACCCACCTGCGGTGAGAGGCATAGTTTCCCGTTATGTGTCCACTGCCATCACAGCCTGGGGTTGGGCAACTGGGCAACGACAATAACAACAAGGAGTGTAAGTGCCGGAAAGGAATGGATTCCCCCGAGAGCCACGGATCCGCACAGCCAGCTGAGCCCCCCTCAGGGTCTGTCTGCCCCTTACAGCGGCTCCTTCCATCAGACCTCGGCATGTGCTTATATGTTG
Organism: Arenaria interpres; assembly: GCA_013399435.1. Lineage (NCBI taxonomy): Eukaryota > Metazoa > Chordata > Aves > Charadriiformes > Scolopacidae > Arenaria > Arenaria interpres. The sequence continues at coordinate 44,936 of VXAK01013805.1, read as the reverse complement.
GCATGCAAATAAACCAGCTGTTTCCCTTTCAGCTCCCTTTCCTCCCTTTTCTTTTTGTTCCCAAAAGTTCACAAGGATGCTGAAAAACATTCGCAAAAAATTGAAAAACCATTGTGGCAAATGTGAAGAAAATGTTCAAAGTGCCAATAGTTGGTTGGTTTGCCCAGTGGCAGTAGAAGAATCAAAGCAGCTTCCTGGGTGGCATGAACACCACTGTCTTGGTGCTGCCAGTTTGGCTAACTTCTGCAATCCTGAAGCTCTGGGAGCCCTAGAGCCAGCACTGATATGAAGGTATTTGAGGAGCAGTGATGTATTGCTACATGGTACCCACTCACGTGCTAACAGGAGGACGATGAGAAGACAGAGGTGAGGAGCACCTTCACAGTGACTGCCATCCGTGCCTGGAGATGGCCCAAGAGCTGCATCCAGCCACAGAACATCGAACAGGCACAGCGGGCAAGTCTGCTTCTGAGTTAACTACAGCTAATTCATTACAGCCCCGGGGCCAGGAAGGAACAAGGAGGCTAAATGGGGAGAGAAGGCTCAGGGCTGTCCACGACACCATTTATTTATTCCAGGGCTGTTTCCATTTAGGAAATTTCTCTACCCTCATAATACAATTAAAGCACAGGAGGACTTGAGGGCTCTGCCTCAGAAATTGCTATTCACATCACTGCTGGCTTTGTAAAAAGCCTTTAGAGCTCTGCACAGGGTGGCTGGTCTGTGCTTTGCTCATTTAGGGGAGATGCTGCTGCTGCTCTGCCCCCCTGGATCTCCTGCCTGCCCGTCTGCTCCCTCAGCCTCCTGCTTGCATGGCCAAATAACAAGCCTCGTTGTATAAGGTCAGCAAAACGATGCTCGCTGACTCTTCCCTGTTTAACATACGGGAAGGTCAGATGCACAGGCCCCCACAGAGCAGATCTGCCGGGGTGCCTGGGAGGGGTGACCTCTCCATCACGACCTCCAGCCTGATCCCGACGTGATCCTGATCAGAGCCAGGTCCAAGTTGCAGTGTTTGGGTCAGAATCTAAACTTTAATCACTAGTGTGGGTGTCAGCGTGGATGCAGAGCAATTCTCCATCCACTAGAATAGATCTGGGTCTGTATTTCCACCCACCCAATGCCATGAATACACAGATGTGAGCTGGGTTAGGATCTCTCTCCAATGCAAGATGCTGCATGACAGCAGTCATGCTGCAGCCCTAGTTCGCATTTGGTGGCCCTGCAAGCATCACGGTGATGGGACCCTTTGTTCTACGTTATGCAGAAAACAAATCCTGTCTTCCCAAGGAGGCACCTTCTGGTTCAACACCCCCATCGAGAAGATACTGAGATCCCTTGGGTGCTCTTAGTTCCACGGCATCACCCAATGTCCCGAAACAAGGGGACAGGAGATTAGGCAGGCTCCAGCACTGTGCCAGAAACACTCTTGCAGGAAAATACCAGGGAAAACAGGCCCTGGAAAGAGGTTTCCATGTCCACATATGTGAATCCCGAGGGCACTGAGGTTCCCCAGAAAGTTCCTTTCATCACTGCAGAGTTTCGAGGCCATATGGGAACATGTTTTGCCTCAATGATCTGCAGTTGTACGAGAATAGGGTTTCTCTTTGAGCTTTCATTTGAACCGCTTAGATGAAGGAAGACCAATCACAGCCAGAAAGGGAACTACACTTCTAATTTTTAAAACATATTTGCTAATAAATGTTGTCTCCTGGCAGCCTGGCTGTGCTGGGTACATATTTTATACATTTTGGAGGAAGAGACAAGAAGGCAGGACTTACGTGAGCAGCTCTTTCTTGATGTCCTTGGAGAGGAATTTAAGCTTGAAGTTGGTTAAAGTAACTTCCCCTGGGTATTTTCGTTCTTCAAAGTTTTCCTCCGACACTTCTTGCTCATCAGCTTCCGAGGAGGCAAAAGAGTGGGCAGCAGGCTCTGACTGCAAGGAAACAGTCAGGAAAAGTGGTTGTAGTGGTGTTCATTGCTGCTGAGACATGGTGGGCAAGGATCCCAGGTTCATCCCAGTTAGTGCAGCATTGCCAACGCTCCTGAGCCCTTTGCAAGAGCCTCAGAGTACCCAAACCCGAGATCAAAGAGCCTGTACTTTTCCCTTTTTATAGAAGAAATGTGTAAAACATTTTTTGTTTGTACAGGGATTTACACGCCAATCTCCCAAGGTCCTGAAGGGCTGAAGATCAGTGCAGTCTGCCCATGCTCATCCTCAGCAGCACCTGCCTCCACAGTGCCAGGACGCTCTCCCCAGCCAAGAGGTAATGGCTGGGTTCCCCCACCTGCAAGGATTAACGTTAGTGGCATCTGCTAATGGCAGATATAAATCATCCTGGGGACCATCACTGGTGCAAATGAGCTGAAAGGATTTACAATAAAGAAAGCACTGCAGACCCAGGACGACAAAAGTAGTATGTTCTTCCTTGGCAAGACCACCCCAATGGAGCCAAGAGCATTCACCCCAAGACAGTTCTGCCTCCTGCCTGATGTCTGGTACCATTGACAAAGATAATACTTCTCTCCTAGGCTTAAAGAGCAAAGTAGGGGGTTGGGGGGGAAATAGGACAGCTGTGGAAGCAAACATGGCATTGAGTCCTCCATGAGGTGTTATTTAAATGTCAAGAGTCACCACTCACCTCTTCCGGCTCCTCTTCCCGCTGACGGTTTGGTTTAGTGTAGTCAATGGGCCCATCCCATTCATCCTGGCGGGAGGTCTGGCTGGACTGGGGGGAGGTCATGGTGCTGCTCGTGGCACTGGTACTGTTTTGGCGCTGGGACACATCTGGGGACTTCATGCTGGGACTACTGCTGCAGCTGCTGCTGCTGGGAAAGGTGCTCTCCCGCTTGCGGTGCTTGTTCATACTCAAGTCCAGAGTCCCGTTTTCATCCACCTCAATGTCCATGGACTGAAAGGTTGGAAACGTGTCCAGTGTTAGCAGCTGCCAGCAATTCCCTAGGGGGATCGTACCCCCATTTGTCTTTTGTGCTGCGGGGGGCAAGTTATTCATGTCCCATCCTCTCTACAGTCAGCTGGAGGGAACTGAATGGAAGGGATGCTCTTTCATAAGTATTTCAGAAACATGCCATGCAAATGCATCCCTGTACTACCAGAAACGTGGCATTTTGACTCAATTGCTCAAACACAGGCATCTAGTGCCATTTAAGATGCCCTGTGGTACCTAAGACATCTGCCCAATGCTGGGAGTGCAGCATGGGACTTCTGAAAAACCTGTGTTCCTCTGAAAAATAGCTGAAGGTCAGGCTGGACACAACTGGGGAATCTCAAATGGCATCGGATACAGACCAGTGAGCCACTGAAACCAGCCCTGAGACTCTGCTTGGGAATGATGCTCTTCTCAGATGGGTAATTTGAACCATGATGCATCTCAATTTGGACCATGATGCATCTCTATAGCACACTAAGAGGCAACATTACCTTCTCCAAACTGCATCACCCAAAGCAGGGAGCAAAAGGGCGATATGTGATGAGTCTCTGCATTCCCTCTATATTTAAAAATTAAAATGAAAGGAAGGGAAAAAACCAAAACCAAAAAAGGTATTTCTCCCATCCCAAACTTCAAGTTTCAACCCACTCCGCTGCTTGCTGGAGTGGGTGGTGGTCCCTGGGCCTGCTGGGCTCACCTTGCCGGGGGCCTCTTGCTGCTTGGTGCTGAGATTCTCCGGCATTTCCCAGCAGCGGGTGGAGAGGTTGAGGATGGCAGTGGCGGCCATGTGCGCAGCCTCGGCGTCGTGGGAGTAGTCGAAGCCTGTGGAGGAAGATGAAGTGCTCTTCACGTAACTGCTGGAGGGGCTGTGGCTGGGGGAAGAGGCCTTTGGAAAAGGTTTGGCTGGAATAAAAAGAGAAGGAACAACACAAGGATAATGTACAACCGGCAGAGGCAGTGGGGAGAGGTTAAGTCAGTCTGACACAGGTGATGTATTAGCAGTTCCAGCGGCAAATGGTGGTTATTACCAATCCACGGGCTATTTGGCTGCAGCTTGTGCACTGCTCTCTGGGTGTGAAAACGTAACTCATTAACTGACTCTGCCACCAACTCCCCACAACATGAGTGCTCTTCTTCGTTAAAGCTGCCCTTGGTGGGAGCAGTTAAAGGAAAAAGCTTAGAGAAGGTCCCCGGGTCTTTTTTATTGTTCATGACTTATCTGCAGAGCTGACTTATGGGGAAATTTCTTGTAGCACGTTTGAAAACTTACTATTTAAAAAATTACATTAATAGCAAAACCATTGCCATGAAATACGAGCTTCTGATGATGACACCAGTGAAACATGGATTTTCTGACAGCTGACATGTCATTTAAATATGCCCAAATAACAGGATTTATTACGCAGCCGCACACCGCAGGTGCTGTATGTCACGGCATGCTGCAGTGCAGTCCTGGAGGTGCAATTTCTCTCTTCACCCCATGAAATGAAAGCGAGTATTTCTGAGGGTTAACCCACACTAAAACTTTCCCTAATCTCAAACTTGCTCCTGTTTAGGACGTCCCTGACCCACACAGAGTCCCTCTGAAGTCACTAGTTCCAGTGGGTGTAAACCAGGGATCATCTCAGTCACAGGACTGTATTCTGAATCAATTAGGAAAATCTTCAAATTCCTAATTAATTTCATTCGGAAACTTTTTTTGGGGAAAAATCCACCCCCTTCAGTAGGAGTCTCGCCAGGGAAGACTCACAAGCATTGGCTTGGTGATGGCGAAGCAGCAAGTCAACCTCAGTTGATGTGGCTACCGAGCAAAGCGATTTCATTATTTCCATTACAAACTCATAATATAAGACACTATAAAATGCTAATCTTCCCGAGGACTGCTTTCTTCCTCGTTGTGTGCGTATATAATGCATATTGACGTTAATGGGAGTTATGCACACACATGCAGGGGAATATAAATCCCTCTGGATGAAGATCTCTTTAAAATAAGTTCTCAGTGAAAGGAACAGATTTCCCTGCTATGATTGGCAATCATATTCATCTTGTCGCTTTGATTAACTCATTGGAGGTTTGCCCAAATGGTTATTCTTGTGTATGGCTGCTTGTTTTCGAGTCCATTTTAATCCACGTCTTTGCGGCGGGGTGCGGGTATTTGCCAGCCCAACCTGACAATATCCAGGATCGTGAGATGCCAATTTCAATTTCACACCGTAGGCTCAGCGATGCTTTTCCATTTCATAAGTATTTCTACCACTAATAGACTCGCAATCAGCAAATTAGTAAAATAAGTGATGAGAAAAAATAGAAAGGATTATCCTAGTGGGTCTGCTGGAATTATTTTTGTCAGTACAATTACCCTGAAAATTCTTTGCTAATATTGCAAATAACACAATCTATTCAGCAAGAGAATCACTTGTGCTGGGAAACAAATTACTTTTCCATCAGCTCTAACCCAGGATGACAGTGGCAGTTGTGCTCTCTGGCCTCCATCCAATTTCATTGTCTGATCCTTTACAGATTTAGTACTGTAATAAAGGGCGCTTCCATTGTAGTGCAACAACCGGGATGCTTTCAAGTACGAGCACTTTTTAGAGAGCAGCTGCACCAGGATTAAACAGGATTGTGGAAGTGGGATTAGCCAGACAGAAAGCCCTCTTGAGGCTGCTGACTTCTGCAAACTGGGCTCCTAAATCTCTCTTTTTTTCCCTCAAAAAGATGTCTTCAGGTGCACGTTTAGTGTTAAAGAGAAGGAGGAGGTTGAACACCAGCCTGGGGTGAGCTGGCTCCCCCTCCTGCTCCTGACAGCCCAGCCCCTGAGGGTTTATTTAGCCATCTCGTTTTCACCCCCACTTTCGTTGCACAGTGTTGTAACCAGTGCAAGGTCCTCGGTGCAGAGCAGAGGTGGGTGGCTACGACAGGACAGAGCTGGGGAATAGGAGGTGGGTGATGGATAGGTAGCAGAGCTGGAGAGCAGAGCACAGCAGAGAAGACAAATGGGTGGAGTGGGTCATATATAAGATGGAAGAGAAGAAAACTATAATCCATTTAGCTAGATGAGGAAAGACAGATCAATAGATATGAACTGCAAAGCAATGGGGACCAACTGAGGACAACTGTGTAACTTATCCCACCTAGAGACACCGCTCAGATTAATGTTCCCACCACTTGATGCAATTCTTCCCAAAGCCGAAACCAAAGTGACTCTCCCCCAAGCAAAGTTTTCCCAGCAGCCATGGGCTCCTCTCTCCACTGCAGGTGGACACCTTGGGACCCAGCTCAGCCTCCCCATCCCCATTTCTCTCCCATTGGTCCCAAGACTCTCCCATCACCCCAAGTCCACAATCCCAAGAGCCTCGCAACACACTGAGAAAGGCAGAAAATGCAAAACCCAGCCCAATCCCTGCTCCCAACTTACATTTAAAGGCTTTAGGTGAGGTTTCGCTAGTCTGAATCTTTGGGGCAAGCATGCGTTTGCCAAAAACCTGAGCATCAAAACTTGCATAATCGAAGGTGACCTTGGAGTACTTCTCCAGCTCCTTGGCCAGGTTGGCCCGGGGGGTTGCTGGGACCATGTTGGGCCGGTAGCTTCCGTACTGAGGGATCTCCAGTTGCTTCACAAAGCACATAGGCCTGTGGATGAAACAAGGAGAAAGAGTGATTTCTTCTTTCCTTGACCAGATGGCTCTTGGGAGAGGACCAGACATGACAGGGACACATAGCTGCATCTTGTCCCCAAGGGATTACTGGGGAAAAAGAGGCAGCGACAGCCCTTTTGCTCTCCCTCAGCAAGTCTATGTCTGGTTTGGGCCTCTTAGATGACTTTTTTTTTCCCCCCTTTTGTTTTCCCCTTTTTCCCCCCTCTTTTTATAAGCAAAACACCAAGGTGTCAATCTCATCCAAAACGATATCCTTGCAGGCTACCGTGGCGTGGCAGCACTTTCCAACAGCAGTAGAAACTTGGGCATCACTCACCTATGGGAGCACAACACAGCACAGCACAAGAAGGTGTGAAGACACCCCCAGTTTAGCTCTGCCCCCCCCGAATTCATTGCCAAGGCACCAGGGCTTCTCCCCTGCCTGCAGAGTCCCTCTTAAAGACCCGCTTCCGCCGGGCTGCCTATCATGAATCAATTTGTCTTGCATATAAATTGTATATAAATGGCCTATTGTTATTCTCCTTCCCGTGACCTCTTTCCACCAGCGAGTCCTCGGAGCGGGAGCTCCTTGGAGCATGGACCGTCCTCGTGATGCGCTCAGAGCGTTCTGTGCCCGGCGCGGGCTCCGCCGCAAATAAATAAGTAATCGCCCTAAATGGCCTTTCCAAAGCACCGAGCGCCGGTGCACCGGGGTGCTCAGCAGTCCTGGCGAGCAAATAAATAAATTAATCAGCCCCCGGTGCCTTCGTGGGGGTGCTGCTCAGGGCTTCTACTGCAGGTTTTGTCCTGCTCTCGTTGCAAAATAACTAACCATATTACAATCCATCTGTAGCCTCATGAATCACATCAGCTACGGAAGCCAGCATCTATCAGGGACATCTTTAATGTGAGACAGCCCTTTCTCCCGGGAAGATAGAGATGGGCAAAATAACAAAATAAATGTGACTGGTTTGGAAATGAGTGGCGGGTTTCTCTCCTCTGAACCGGGTGGGCTGAGGAAGAAAAGCGGGTGGACTTGGGCAAAACTGCCGTCGAGTGATTTATACGTAGCCTAAATCTCCTCCTCCCCCTCCCCGAGCCCACCCTACTTATAATGCTAATATAATGGCCATCATTCTCTGGCAGTTTGCATTGCAGAGCAATCGGCACAAATGCCTTCTGCTGCACTGGTAAAACCCTTTGGCCTGTAGCCTCAGCATTAATTGATGCTACAGAAGCAATTCATTGTCCTCAATGCCCTCCCTGGGATCATCAATTAAATATCTCCCCACCTTGGCGAGACCTATGNACCCGGTGCTGGGCTCCGCGCTCCCATTTACCTGAGGATCCGGTCAGAATTGGAGCTGGTCTTCGAAGGATCACCAGACTGGGTTTGTTGCTTTTCATGCGATTTGGCTAATTTTTCAGCAGCAGCAATGGGGCACCCAGACAAACTGAGAGAGTTGGGTTTGGTTTTTTGGTTGTTTTTTTTTTAAAGAAGAAGGGGAAAAAAGAGAGAAGGAAACCAAGTGTGAGGCATGAGCATAAAAATCTTCCTTTCGGGGACCCAGAGTTGCACTGAGCCCATGAGAAAAATGTTTGCATTTAGAGGGTTGGTTTTTTTTAAATTTTCATTATCCTAGCTTACTTTTAGTCTTGGCAAGCAGCAAAGCAGCAAAACATCAAGTGCCAAATCTCTCCAGGATGAACCCCGGAGCATCCCAAGGGCCCGGAGGTGGATGAAGGAGGCAGCTCCCCCGGGGCTGAGCACAGCAGGAACAGAAGGGGATAGGCTGGTTTCTTTGAGTGGTTTTAGCATTTAATGGCATTTTTGATTTGTATTTATTTGGATCTTTCGCAGGGCCTGTTTGAAGGGAGCACTTTTGGGGAAACATTTGCACTTCTGATGCGTACGGCTGCTGTTGCGCCGGTGCCTGGGGGAGCTCGGGGGCCGTAATGGCTTTTTCTCGCACGCACCCTATGCGTGAGCCGGGCTCTGCCTCTTTGGGACCAGCTTGGCTCTTATAATGAAAGTAAAAACCCCTCACAAACAGAGCCCACCCACTCCCAGCCGATCCCAAGCCATCACGGGCACCTTCATCGCTGAAACTGCCAGCACTGAGGGACCCCCACCTCAGCCCCATGCAAGTCTCAAGGGCTCCGACCCCACTGGGTCTCAGCCCAAACCGCTGTGCCCAAAGGTCACTGCATAACCCACTAACACCAGTGGATCACCTCGATCTCACTGTGATCACTTGCTGCCTGCACCAAACCGAGCTTCTCAATTAACTGAGCAGATTTCCCTAATTTTCCGCTAGAGGCTGTGGCTACAACAAAGCGTCCACCAGGTTCCTCCCAGGCTGAATGACTAATGACACAAACTCACCTCACGCCCGCAAATGCATCAACATCCACAGAGCTGTCACTCTCTGCCAATTAAGCTCAAGAGCAACGAATGGGAAATCATAAATTCATGAGCGCATTCCTGTAGCACAAGCGAGTGCAGCTTTTTGGAAGGTTTCTAGCTTTTAAGAGCATCATCCACTCCTCTTGCAGCCTTCCCGCTTATGGAAGGGATGGAGTTTGTCCAACGCCAGAACACGGGGTATAATTACAGATCCCAAAGTGCAACCCTGTCTCCTCCTGACCATGTCTAGGCTGAGGTCCTACAGCAAGAGGACCTGAATTCCCAGTTCATCAATATTGTGGAAATTCCTAGAAATCCTGCTAAGGGCCATACCACCAAACACAATCATCACCCTCCAGTCAGCCTCACCAGGCCCTCTCTGCTTCCCTAGTGCATAACACCTCCTCCATGAACCCCCACCAGCATCTGCTCCTCCATAGTTCCACCTGGGAGCCTGGGGGCATTGCTCTGCTCTATTCCCATCCAGAAATTACTGCCCCATCTTACTTCCCCATATTATTGTCTTGGGGTCATCCCTACTTCATAGAATGGTTTGGGTTGGAAGGGACCTTAAAGATCATGTAGTTCCAACCCTCCTGCCCTGGGCAGGTACACCTCCCACCAGACCAGGTTGATCAAAGCCCCATCCAGCCTGGCCTTGAATTACGCCATCTCTCAATGCAAGAGTAAAACCAACATCTTTTGGGCTGGTTGCCCTACTGCCATCCTTGCCCTGGCCACTATGGAGAAGAAATCAAAGCTGGTACCTCCTGTGCGTGTTGCGGTTGCTGTTGACGTGACCCTGTCCTGTGCAGCCTGGCGTGGGGCATTTCAACACGTTCTCGTGCATCGCCAAGACTTTGGAGTGAGGAGGGGAAGGGAAGCAAAAACAACTCGATAAAGATCAAAGACAAATTAAAAAAAGAGAGAAAATCATCAAATCTTGCACACTGGTTTCCTAGAAATCAGGGAATGTGAAAAGCTGTAATTAGAATTCGTCTGTGTAAAGGAAAAAAAGATTTACAAGGCAGCAGTGCTCAGGTCAGCAGGAGATTAGCATCTCTGCACACAGCTTGGGCTTTCTCCTCGTTTGCTGATTGCAATCCGGCTTCCCCCACCCAGCCCCTCCCGCCCACCACCGTTTTGGAACCAGGTCTCCCAATTTCAGGTAGTTTTAAGTGATTGAAGTTGTATCTCTGCTTTTATCCTTAGGACTAGTCTTTGTTTGGTTTTTTGTTGGTTGTTCTTTTTTTTTTTAAATTTTAATCTTCAGGATTATTGCTTCCTGCAGCGCTGACCTTAAAAGTAAAGAAAATAATTCGATTTGCAAGCCTTTCTAAAGCACACTGCTTGTGTTGCTTATTTATTAATATTTTTCCTTGCATTCAAGCCTGTGTGAAGATAACTCTACTTTCTCCTTGTTTCCTGCAGTTCTGTGTTTATGGCAGGTCTGCAACTTTTGAAATTACTGATAAGGAAGGGCTCTTTTTTTTTTTTTTGGTCTATTATGCCATTATCATAAACATACAACATTGATTTTTATGTATATGCGCAGGGAAAGCTATTTAGGATGCTGGTAGAGAGGTAGAAATAAAATCTCTCTCTATATATGTATAAAAATCTGTTATGATAATGATAAATATTTTCTGTGGAATAGATGTAGCCCCTTGTGAATTTTACAGTGATGAGATTTTAGGGGGAGACTCAGCTATCCTGTGCATCTGAACGACTCCTCTCCTTCGCCATATGGCAACACCTTGAGCACATTCAGATGGCAAGAAAGAACAGTTTCCCCTTCTTCCCAACATGATATCCCAAATGAGGAAAAATATGTCACATTCAGGGTAAGGATGGGAACTGATTAACGCACCTCTGGAGGTGAGTTATGAGGGCAGTCGTTTTTAAAGCACCTCTTTGATTTTCAGAGAAGGGACCTCATTCTCCACAGGATGGTGCTAAAAATCTTTAAGAAAGGTAGGACTTCCTAGTAATCTCCATAGCGTTTCCCATGAAGAGCAATAACATTTTGGGAGATAGAAGCATCCTGGAACAACTTGAAAAAACACCATCTCATGCCAGAAACTCCATTATACCCCAAGGATTAACATCAGGCTTGTGCTAGGGATTCAGTCATAAAATTCACATCATTTGGGGTGCTCACTGGCCTTGAGACAGCTCTACCCATCAGGTGTGAAATTCCCCCTGGGAAATAAGGCTTCAGACTCATTTAAGCAACCCTTGTTATCCCACCATGTACTCACTCTCGGGAGGGATCCTGTCTTTGTGCGGACAACCAGAGAGGCTGCGATGGTGAGGGTAGAGTCCCGTGACGTGGCCGGTCCCATCACAGCCAGGAGTCGGACATTTGATTTCTCGCTTCTCGGGTCTTGAGGGATCTAGGGATTGTGGGGAAAGGGCGGTGGGAAACGCGTTAGCAGATGTGGAGGGGAAGAGGTGTAAAGAAGAGAAAAATTGCCGAGCATGCTTCCCACCACTTTTCCAGTCAAACGGGGAGAAACCTTTGGGTTTGGATGTTTGGGTTTTTTTTTCCCTAAAGGTGGAATTGTAACACTGGAAGTTTCAAAGTTTAAAACCAGCAAAGCAATTTGAGTACTAACCCTGCCAGGAGCATGGAGCTGCTCACAGCAACCAAGCGGGCAGCCCAGCTCGGAGTCCAGGGGACTCTGCAGCCCCTGCCAAGTCCCTCCTGTTGCTGTGATCAGACTCCTACCACTACTTTAAAACTCACTTGGATTTTAAGCCAGCTTTGCTGTTTAGGGTGAGATTTTCAAGCCCAATCGGCAATTTAGCCAGGCAATTTCCCCTGATGGTGACGATACCATCATTTTGTGTCCTCTACAATCATTGTTGACCTCTAGGATGTCCTCATCCCTCTGGGCATTGAGGATTTGTGGCTAAATTTCCACTGTGGGCTGTGAAACCCTCCAGCAGCCAAGTTTCCTAGTTTTCACGGGGTGCTTAGCAAGAAATTTCAGCTGGGGACAGGAAGGAAGGAGACACACAAAGGCTCATCCCCATACCTTTGCCATAGTAACTCTTCCGGATGCTGTCCAGCGGTTTGCTCTGTTTCTCATCCACCTGGAAGTGCTTTACATGCTCTCCTGGCAGCCGGCTGGGCTCCCGCACGATTTTCACCTGCTCAGCCTTCAGCGCGATGGCTTGTTCCAGCAGCCCCAGGTTCCCCCTCGTCATCATGTCATACATCTCTGACTCGTCGGTCACCGCTGATTTCTGGGAGCGGGCATCATCATCTTTGTCATCATCCGACCGGACCTCCACGATGACCGAGTACTCGGGCTTCGGGCTGAACTGCCCTTCACAGTGGCTTTTCTGGGTGTCCTGAGAAGTGTGAGGAGCTTCTTCACAGATCACTTCAGGAGCCATCTCCTCCTCCTCTTCATCATCCTCCTCTTCTTCCTCTTCCTCCTCCTCTTCTTCCTCCTCCTCCTCTTCCTCCTCATCTTCATCATCCTCCTCCTCATCCTCATCTTCTTCTTCTGCTTCAGCCTTTTGCAGTTTGCAGGACTCCTCGCAGTTCGCGTCATCCCGGTGCTCCGAGCACAACTCGCTGCTGCGTTCACTGGTGACCTCGATGACCTCCTCCGCATCCTCCGTCTGGATGATGATCTCCTTGTCACACTCCTCCTCCACTAACTCCTCTCCTGCATCCTCGTGGACCAAGTGCACAACGTTGGATGACGGCTTGGAGCCCTGCAGCTCAGCCTCAGGCAGCTGCCCTTCGATGGCGAGGGTTTCCTCCGCTATTTGGCCTAGGTTTAGGAGAGAGTTGGCGATTATTTCTTGATAGCTGCTATAGTTGGCCTTGCTGGGCCCAGACGTACTTGTTGCCGTGTTTTGTCCATAGTGGGTCGATTTTGCTGGGCTTCTCTCTGAGGGGAGAGAAAAGGAGGAAAAGAAAAAAAAAAAAAAAGGAGAAAAAGGAAAAAAAAAATGGAGAAAGAGGAAAAAAAATGAGGAGGAGAAAAAAAA
>VXAK01013805.1:248-31679 GCA_013399435.1 Arenaria interpres | reverse complement strand
AGGAAAAAAAAGGAGAAAAAAAAAGTAATTATATAAGCTCGTAAACATCTCTTTGTCTTACTTAAGCTTAATTGAAACCGGAGTGTGGCTGTTATACCCCTGGAGCAGCCTAATTTACTGCATTTGGGAAAGACAGGTAGAGAGGGGATTTCCATGTAGAAGCTTTCTTGGGGCTCAGATGTGCGCGGCTTCCCAACCCCCCACCGTCAGCAGCCGTCTGGCCCCTTTGCTCCCAGTGCTCCCCAAACCAGGGGCTCCAAATCGGGTCCAGGGTGCCAGGACCCCGGCTGGACACCCGGCTGGTTTGCCTGTCATTCCTCCTCTGGGATAGTGGCCGGATCTGGCCAGGGGGACGGCTCCTGCGCTGGGGAAGCCAGCCGAGCCCATCGAGGCACCGGTGCGGGACCCCGGCTGCCTTCCCCATCGCCATCTGAGTCACACCACGAGCTCCTCGCCGTGGGTCCTTCCCCAGGGAGCATCCCTGATGGAAAATCTCTCATTTTTAAGACACCAGAGACAATCTGTGCGTTTCTCAGCTCAACCACAGCTTTGCTGTTGTGCTTCCACTGAACATAATAATTGAAGGACCCATCCTGTACATAATTCAGGGGAGCTATAACTCCTGGTTATTAACACTCCCTGCCCTTTATTCATCTGCAGAACACAGCTCTGCAATCAATAATGATAAAGCACCTTCTGCCGGCTCGGGGCTGCGGGTCTCCTCCTGCTCCACCGCCTCCGCCTCGTCCTCCTCCAGCGTCCCCTCCGACTCCTCGGAGCCGGACTCCTCCTTCGTCTCGGCCTCCTCGCTGCCGTCGCTGTCGACGTTGTAGCCTTCATCCAAGGCCAGCTTGAGCGGATGGGATTTTCTCTTCGACACCAGATGTTCGGCCTCCGCGTCCTGAAGTTTCCTCTTCTTTGCTAGAGGGCAGCTCTGTAAACTGCAGATGGGATCAAGGAGCAGAGAGGAGGCATTGCCCGGTGAGAAAAGGCATGGCTACGGCATCTTGAACTGGTTAGGCAAAGACAACTGGGACAAACACACAAATACTAAAGCAAAAAAAAAATATCATCCAGCAGCCCAGCTTTTTAGCTGGTTTAACCCTTCATGGCCAGAAGATCTGCTCTCAGACCTTGACTTTTTGCAACCATGTCAACTTTTCTCAGAAGACACTGTGAAGGTGCTGGGCTCACTCCAGCAGTCTGGCCCATGGGCAGTGATTGTCCAGGGAGCAGCAGGACCAACAGCTCCCAGCACCAGTGTTGGTGATGGCCACCAGTGCCACCATGAAACTAGGCAGGTCATGCCCACCAACTACTCCGATTTCACCATTATAGGGTGATGAAAGCCATCAGTTAAGTCTGGCATGGCCCTCAAGGCAGCCAGTGTGCTCTTATTTCCCCTCCCTGTCCATAGAAGCACCAAGCAGACCAAAATCTCTGCCTGTTGACAGCTCCCATCAACCCCAGGCACCTGAACAAGGTACTTCTGCCGTGGTTTGGGATCTGTGGGAAGGCTACTGTCAGCCTGGTGATCCTGATACCCCCTCATGGACCGATGGAGAGACAGAAAATTGGCTGTTTGATAGGCAGATTTGGGGCAGGGGAGTTGGGTTGTTGCTCTGAACCAGCCTCTCTCCAGTAAACGTCTGTCTTTGGGTTTCTTGCTGGCGTCTTTCCATCCCCACCACCTCCAACCCAGCCTCACCTTCTGTGTCTTGCATACTTTCCACGGATGTGTCCTGAGCCGTTACAGCCTGGGGTTGGACAGCTTGAGAGAGAAACAAGGAGCCATCAGGAACAGCAATAGGACTCAGAGAATTCATTTTTAATTAGAAGTGTATAAACTACGGTCAGTTAAACAGGTCCTGTGCCCAAGGAACAAAACAACCGCAAAAGGGAAGATAATTTCCTTCAAAAGGTTCAGCTTGTCCCTTTGAATTCCAAGTGAGGAGGGCAGGAGAGCAGCCTTGCAGTTTGCTAAAAATTAATGAAATGACTCACCCCATTTAATTAGATGAACAGTTCATTATAGTTTTATGAGTATGTTTAATTAAAGATTTGCATGTGTAAGAGCAAGCTTTTAAAAAGCAGACAACTACTGCACTCTGCTTCCCCACTGCCACTCTTTATTTGTCTTTTTCTCTGCTGCAGGAGGAAAACATGGGCTTTTCCCTTATTTGATGGCTCGTCAGGGAACTGGGGTTCCTTGAACTAAGAAATGGGTGGCTTTTTGGAAAGAGCAGGCTGGGAGCAGACCGAGGAGGTTTTAGCCAAAGCCTGTTGGGTGGAGATCACCAGGACAAAAATCCTCAAAATCACTTTTGGGCGAGTGGATGGGATTTAGGTGACCAGATCTCCCAAATCCCGACGTTTGTTCCTGCTGCTCTGCAGAAGAGGATGAGTTAAAGGCTTCCAGGGATCTCTGGGCAGCACTCGCAGACACTGCTGCCTTTGCCATGGGCTGCAGCGACGCAGCCTTCTTGCTGCACGGCTCGGTGCGGGGCCACGCGTCTCCCCTGCAGGGGTAATTAGCCCCAGCTCCAGGAGCTATAAGGGCTCCAGATAAGACGCATTAAAGCAAACATTTTCTGGCAAAACCAGATTATGGCATTGATTATAGGATGCCCAAGTGACTTGCCTGACGTCTGAGGAATTCTCGAGTCATGTAGGATTAATAACCTCATTTAGCACCGTATCACCCTCGGCCCGGGAAGTTGGAAGCGCTAATGAAATCTCTTGATGACAGTGCAAAGGGAGGAGGCATCGCCAGCCCAGAGGGGATCTGGCCAGCCTGTTATTCTTGGAGTAAAAGACACGGGACAGCATTAAATAGTACCAAGTGCCAAGTCAAGCTTTAGGGACTCAATTTCTGCTCTCAGCAGAGAGCTCAGCCCTCGCAGAAAGCTAAGGATAAGGAGGATCTGAGTACACTAATGGATGCAGCAGCTCTGGGTGCACCAGCAGGTTATTAATGGCTCAGCTCCCCAGAACACCGTGCACAAGTCAGATCGCTGTGTTCAGAGAATATAATTCAACCCAAAACCGGGACAGGGAAAGGCCACTGAACTGTCAGGGGAGTAGGAATCCTTCCTTCAGGGAGACCGGCTTGCTTTAGTTTAGGAAAGCTAAAGCTGAGAGGTCAAATGATGGCAGCATGTCCCCTAAGGGGACACGGCTTTCTAGATGAGGTGGATAAGTGGCCGTGGGTGTAAGCTGCACCTCCTGGCCTCTCCAAGATGAAGTCTCTCTTTCCTGTTGTCCCTTTTCCTCGTGGCCCAATTTCAGACCAAGATGCTGAGCATCCTCCAATGCCATCGCTTGGGGGATGGCTCCCAGGTTTTTTGGTGTGCAGGAACAGCCCGAGCCCCGCTGTCCCTGGGGTTCTGCCCCCCAGCAAGGCACCCCTGTCCCCAGCAAAACACCTAAAGTCATATATAAGAAGATCTCGTCCCGCTAATGTGTGTAATTGGAAGAATTGGGAGAGGAAGCTCCCCCCTCCGCTGCTCCCTCTGCTGATGATCTGAAAGTCTATTTAATTTTAATTGGCCTCAGTCATGATTGAGGCTGCTCTGTCCTGAGCAGCCCCAGACACACTTTAAGTGACTGTATGCTGAAAAACAGAGCAGTGTTTATGTTACCAGTGACTTGCCTGAAAAAGGCCTTATTCAGTGGGAAACAAGAGCAGCTCTGATGATGTTACAGCCTTTTATAAACTTTCCTGCATCAATTAAAGCTGATCCCCCCCACACACACACATGCCATTTTTGATGTGGTGAAATGAAGCCTGCATTAAAAAGTCAGTAGGAAAGAGCCAAGTGGTTCAGCGTTGAGGTTTTCTGAAACAGGTGGCGATTTGGGATGTCTCTGGCTTTGGTGTGACAATTTTAATCCCTCTGAAAAGCACCAGTGCAGAGGTGATGCTCAGCAAGCTCCGGGCCATGCTTTCCCATCCCTGCTCTCCTCTGGGGAGGTTTCATGTATTTTGGCAGGAGTCCTGGAAGGGGAAAGGGACTTGGAGGTCTATTAAAGCTGCCCATCCTTCTCCACAAGAGCCACCTCACCGACCTGCTCTCCCCCTCTCCGCAGCCTTCATATGCTTGACAAAAGGGCCTCTTATTGTTATGCAGACGATGCCCTGCTTCCAATTAGTCGATTAATCGTCCAGTTAATCAGGCAATTAGGTGACAGCTGCAGAGATGGCTTTGTGGAGCACTCTGTCCTGCCCCTTATATATGTCACCTGCTCCAATTACCACCTCCACTCAAGTGTTCAGCAATAAAAGTTGGAGAAGTGGCATGCCCGCCGCTCGCCCCTCCTGGCTCTCCAGGGTAATGGGAGAGCGGAGGAGCAGAAATGCTCTGAAATTGGGTTGGTTAAGGTCCAATTACTCTTTGACACACACGGCTTTCCAACGGAGGCTGCTAGAAAAGGCAGCCCCTGCTATTAGCGCCTGTCCAGGTTAAAGACTCCTACCTCTTGCGTAAGCCCTTGCGCAAGGTTTAAAGGGAGCTTAGGGATGGGGGAGGCTGTTATTTATAATGAGAAGCTCTGTAGGGCTGTGGAAGCTCGCTCTGGCTCTTTTGGCTGCCACTGTTGGCGTGCCAGCGCTGCTAAATGAGTGACGACAGGGCCGCGGTGACTCAGGAGGGGACATGGGGCCAAAGGAGGAGCATCTGGCACAAGAGGTGATGTGACACAAAGTTGTTCAGGGGCAATAAGGGAATGTAAAATACATGGAATAGGAAATCTGGTTAGTAGGATGTTGTCCCTAATGACCCTGCAACGCAAAACGTGGGCGTCAGGTTTTGCTGGGGTTTAGATCTGGGGTAGGACAGGGGCTGGCTGCAGTGTCTCACGTCTAACATGACCCATCCAGAGCTCCTGTCTTCACCCCTTTAACTCCTGTGGTTCCCCTAATGTGTGTTGTCAAGTGGTGCCCCAAGGACTTGGACACAGCAAGGTGCCCACTACTATAAGCCCTGCAGCAAGACCTCCACCCCATTAGTGCCATGGGTTTTCTCCCCTCACCCAGGTTCCTGAGCCTGTAAGGAGTTGTGGAGCTTCACCCAGGCCGGTCCCAGCATGAGGTTCCCTCCCTCCCTCCCACCGCCGAGGAGGAGCAGGGTCCTTACCTCACCTCCTGGCCGATGAGCTCCGTGGGCACTGGGCGAAGGGGCGGGAAGCAGCAATGGAAACAAACACAAGGTCAACAACACAACGAGGGTGCCTGCCCTTCCCTGAGACATGCCCCTTCTCTGGGGGATGCTCTCCTGCCTGCAGCTTCTACCTTCTACTGCCCCCTTGGGCATCCCAATTGGGAAAGAAAGGGCAAATCTATCCTGCCGTCACTTGCTGAATGCCAGCCTGTAGTAAATCATAATCCTGCCTTGTAAATCCTCATGCCTGTGCTTAATTTCAAGCACGTGAGTGCGTGTTTGCAGCATCAGGGACTACCTCTCTCTCTAAATACACGACAACTTTGAAGGCAATGGAGCTATACTGATATACGCGCATATAACTCAAACACTTTTAAGTAAAAACCGAGTTTTCTCATGCCTTCTTCTCTAGGTTTGCCTTTAAAATATGCTCCTCAATTGCTTTTTGCGCAGTTCCCTACTGTTTTGCTGCAATGGCCACATGTACCTCTGTAACATCAACAGGCACAGCCATATTTTTCTCCTCTCCTCGTCACACTGGGCTGAAGTGGGAGCCCCTGCCGATGTTTGGACACATGATAGGGGATGTCTTACTTGACTTTTAGGGTAAAAAATAGTTTGTAGGGTTTTTAGGGATTATTCTCCTCTTGAGAATAAGAGGACTTCTCACTGCTTACAATAACAACACACAACAACATCGCATTGCTGCTGAAACCTTACATCCAGCCAGGAATCCAAATATTCAGGAGGGAAAAAAAACAAACCCACAACACAAGTCTAAATTTGCCCAGGCTAAAAACCATAACACGTTTGCTCAATTTGTTTGAGCTAATTGGGTTTCCTGGGATCCAGCTCCCGGTGGGATGACTCACAAGCTTCAACAAACTGGAGGCAGTGGCAAGTCCCAGGGTGTACGCAATAAATTACCTTTTCACATCAAGAAACCCAGATTCAAGTGTGGTGAAGGCAGGGTGCGAGATAATAAATAGGATCAGGGCACTCTCATTAGCAACCTGAGCAAGCACCTTTATGTATGTGCCACAAAGCAGTGAAACCCAAATATCCAAGCTCGATTCAGCACAATTGGCAGCATCTGGGTTTGGTTTTGTTTATAAAAAGATGCAGATGCTGAGGAGAGCAAGGAGGGTCAGGACAAAGGAAGGTGGTCCAGCACAGCTGTGTGGGTGAAGCTGTGGTCCCTGCAGTCATCCCACTTTTCCAGCCAGCCCCGTTCATTCCTTGCTTCCAGCCACCTTTGCAATTCATCAAATCCACAGCCACAAAAAGGAACAAAACCAGAGAGGCTGGTCCATAACCATCACATGTGGCCATGGGACCACCCAAGGGGACACCCTGTGCTCCACGTCCGAGCCCCTCACCTTCTCCCAGAGAGAAAGCAGGCAAAGACAGACCTGCATGGTGGTTTTTTTTTTTTAAAGTTGGGAAATAACCAGCAATCGAGGTTTGTATTAACAAGTCGTTTGTCCTCACGTCCCTGCCGGGGGGACAGCCCTGTTTGCTTCTCCAGCATGCACTACTTCTGCCAGGCACTCTCAGATGTGCAACTTCAAAGCCGCTGGCAGAGTGTGCATGATGAAAGCCCCGGGAGCTGATCTGAAGCTCCAGTGATTGCCATTCCCCTAAAGCAAAGCATGCGGAGGGGCTCTTCTTTTTTTTTTTCCATTTCTTTCCCTTCCCCTGAACGTAGGGGGTGAGGGTTAAATATTACGAGGACCCATAAAGGTTTGTGGTTTGGAGTTTTCCAGGTTCCTAGACAGATTTTGGTGGGAGTGGGGGGGGGGGGGGGGGCAGTGAGCATAACTTAAAGAATTAAGCCTGGACCTGAAAAATCAAAGCCCATTTGGAACAAGCAAAGCGCAGGGAGCTCAGGTCTATACATCCCCATGCTGCGGGATAACCAGCTGCTCACCTCTGACAGACTTCGATCGTGTGCGTGCTCTCTTGTCGTCATTTTCTAAACTCATCTGGAATGGAGAAAAAAAAGATAATCGTTGAAAGAAACAGCAAGAAAACTGTTGCTGAAGGACAGTCTCTGCCCAGGCAAATACCTGGGCAGCCAGGGAAAGCTTTCCTGCATTTTTGAGACAGAAGTTTCTCAACTTCTGATTTTAGTGTTCAACCCACAGTGCCCAAATTTAGCAACCTTAAATTAATTTCCATGTCCTGGAACACAACAAGGACTCTCTGCTGGTCGGGTACCGCAGAGGGACAAACACCCAGATGTGATGGCCTGTGATGGAAAATGGCTCCATCTGAGATATCTCTTGATAGAGCCAGAACTGATTTCTCTGGATTTTGACCACAGAGTCCTGTAAGTATCTGGCACATATAATTGTTCAGAAATCTCTGAATATGCAGCTGAGCTGATCCTGTGCCCAGGAACAACAACTTTTCATGTAGTGCCCAAAAGAGCAACCTCTCCTCTCCATTTAAATTTGACACAAAGAGGGTTGCATCTAAATAACCTCTGCAATGTGGACATCAAATAGAAGAGTCTGTGGGGAATACGGGCATGAATAAGTAACATCGGGGACTTCAAAGTGCTTGATATTAATTAAACATCACAACATGCCACAAGGTAGCAGAAGGCTGAAGTGCAGCCACCTCTGGGGTGCAGCACGGGCTCTTCACCCATGTCCCGGCATCAAGGGGAGCTTTGAAATCAGGCTGTGCCTGGAAGTGGGGGCATGGAAAGCAGGGGACCTCCACGGCAGGGCAAAAGGATGTAACCAGAATAATAGACATGGGATTTCCTGAAACTTGTCAATGAAGCTGCTGACGTGGTCGAAGAGACATCTCTTTATGTCTCGCCCTCTGCACAGATGCTTTCTTTGCAGGCAGGTGCATTTGGCAGCAAACGCCAAGAGGGGGGATGCAGGGTCAGGGTGAGAGCAGGGAGGTAGATCATAGCATGGTAGGTTGGGGACAAGACAATTTGGGGTTTATTGCAGTATTATGATATGGGACATTTCTTCCTGGAATAACAGGAAGGAGAGAGAATGGAGGGGGTGGGGAGCGACCACTTCCAAGTGGGATTTGACATAGTAAACACGTTTTCTCTCAGGCACACGCTCTTTGGAGCATTCTCTAAAAGGCCAGATGGAAGCTCCTGTGCCATCCCTAAACGAGGATGCTCCACAGCCAACCCTGCTGCACCCACAACAGAGGGGGACAGAAGTGGCTGCTCCCCCTGGTTGAGGAGCAGGAAGGGGGACACACACACAGAGTACACATGGGGACGATGCACGCATGGTATTTGCCACCACATCCCCGTGTGCACCTTGAAACTCTTTCTTGACGGATGCTGCTCACAGTCCCCAGCAGAAGGGGGCAGGGGACCTCACCCATCACCCACGAAGGATGCACTGCTTGGTTTGAGCCTCTCTTGTCCCCCCCCTTGAAGTTTGGGGGTGGCGAGGAGGGAGGGAGGCTGTTGGGCAGGCAGGGAGAGGGGACAGAGGTCCCCAGCTGATGGGGCACCGAAGCTGAAAACATCTCAAAGGGGAGGGATGAATTTTCCCCGAGTGCCTCTCTCCTTCCCGCTGCCGCCCTCCAGAAACACAGCATTAACACGCAATGATTTATGTGATTTGTTAGATGGGGAGATTGGAGAGGAAAAAAAAAACGATGGGGGGAAAAAAAAAAAAATCAAAACCTGGAGCAATTTATGCGTCCTGTCAGCATTCAGCTCGTGGCACCGCGGTGTTGTGCTTCCCGTTTATTACAATCTTCCCAATAACACAGCAGACAATTACTATAATTTCTATTTTTAAAGCCCCGGTTCCCTGCGGACCAATGGCTCACGTTTAAAGTGCGGAGAGGAGCAGGTGTCAAAGGGACTTCATTACATTTATGAGCCTTTCAGCGTCGGCGTGCGCTGAGCGAGGTAGCTAATGCCGCCGCCGCACGCCAACAATACGACTAATACGTTTGATTGCTGGGAGCCTGCCTCCAACCAAAATGAATTTCAGAGAGGGCTTTTTCTTCTCCCTTTTTTTCCCCTTTTTTTTTTATTTTTTTTGACAGTTTTCCCAGGGAATTGGCACGCGTCGGGCTGGTGCCTTGGCAATATGGGTTTCCTGCAGATAAATTATTCCAAGCGGCAGAGGAGGGCAGGCTGCGGGGAAGCGTAAGGGGCACCGCCAGCCCCGACCGAAAAAGAGGAAGGGGTGGGACCCCGCAGGGACAGCGGGGGAAAAAGCAGAGCAAAACTTCCATTTTCTTAAACCTGTCCTTCAAGGAGAAGGGTGAAATCCAACTTCACGTCACATTTGTCTTCAAAATTTAGGTATCATGTCTGAGCTAACATCCAGGCTCCTCGCGACATCGTAGCACCTCACAACACAATTCCTCCCGTTGCCTCCAGCACCTCTTTCAAACCAGGATCAAGTGGGCTGGGAAAACAGGAGCATACTCAAGCACCACATGGACAAAGGGGACAGGAGCCACCTAAGACAAGGACAGATCCAACCTTGCTCAGGACCAAAGGGTAGAAAAGCCAAATAGGCTGCCTTGCCTGGCTTACTGTACAAACCAGCTTTTTTATCCTTTTCTTTAAAAAAACCACCAAACATTAAATAATTAGGGGGGTTTCCCCACAGAGAAGACCCCATCGCTTGGTTAGAGAACTTGACATGGCCCCACCACTCTTAAAATGTTACTCTTACAGCACTGGATGGGGTGGGCTCTGCACACCTAGACTGTTTTCCACCATCAGGCTCCTTTCCTCGGCTGAAATCACCAGCAGCAGCATCCTCAAAAAAACCTTCATTTCCCACCAAAGCACAGAAACACCAGGAAAAACAAAAAGATCCATTTCTAAGCTGAGCCCCTGGCTCCTCCCAGGCAACTTAAATTAACTGACGTGGCCACTACTGCGCTCCTGGAGCCTCCGTGGTTATCGGGCTCGGATGCATGAAGGTTACATGAAACCACTGTCCTTTATCGTTCGCCTCCTCAGCGAGGAGCCCTCTAGACAGATCGTTTTAACGCGAAATTTCAGGTCACATAGTGCATGTTTGCAGACTTGGAGGCTGACGGGGGTATTTTCATTCGTTCTCTCCCTTGCTCGAATAATAGCCAGGCTGAAAAGCAATCTGGATTTCACTCATTATTTTAACTCTGAATGGAAAACAAAGCAATCTGAAAGGAAACCTGCAAGTAAATTTTTGCTACCAGATGCCAGCCCCAGAGCACGTCAGTCCTGCTAGAACCAAGCAGAGGTTTATACTGCTTGTCCTCACCTTACTGATGGATTACCCCCCACATTAAGCCAAAACAAGCATTTAGCAGGTTTCCTAACACAACACCATGAGACAACGCAGTGAGAAAGGACCCTGCGCTGGGTCTTGGGGTGCTTGTTACAGGATTCACCTCCCTGCTCTGCCACCGACGGTCGGGACAAGGTAACCTTGAGAACATCACTTCATCTCTGGGTGCCCCTTTTTGATACCTTCTCTCTCAAGGTGTGGTGGTGCAGGGGCTATTCCTTACCAAGTGCTTGTCCCGCGCTTAAGAGCTTCCTGACATGAGCATAACACACACTAAACTGATGGTGTCCTGCTGCTGCACATCTAAATCAATGAGGTTCAGACAGATAAACTGGAAAGGCAGTTTAACCCGAGTACAATGTGAATTTTAACAGCCTGCTTGCTACAGTAACAGCCTTGCTCTGCTGCCAAGACCACAGCGATACAGCGCGGGAACAGCTGCACGGATCCGAGGGTTAATTTTATAGAGTACCTACAGGGTTGATATTTTCTTCTTATTTCTTATCTCAATACACATTTCTTTTCCAACGGAAGACCGAGGTGCTGGCAGAAAACCGCTGGAGCCTCCCATGCGCTGATGCCCAGGTGTGCCGGGGCTTTGACAGCTCTATGCAAATATGCCATTAAGGGCCAATGCTGAAATTCCCCATGGTCAGCGGTAATACTTTATATGTATTCAAGAGCACCGCGGAGCTCAGAGAAAATAAACACGCTGAAAAAGCCTTCAGCTGGACAAAGAGAGGTGAGGATTCAGCGGGAATATTTATTTTGCTCTGAAAGCAGCAGCGCTTCCACCAGTGCTTATTTGCAGATATAGCAAAATGCCATTTGCAAGAAGCTGTGTCTGGGCTTTAGAGGGACAGACAGAGCCTCTATTTTTAGTTAAAAACCTTCAGAATCTAAAATTTGCTTAGCAGCAGGTAAAGCAGGAGGAGGAAAATGCCAGAAGAAATTACATTTTTCCTACAGAAGTGTGGAAAAGTGGTTTTCTACTCAGTCCTCCCCCTCTTCCAGGTCCAAAGAGCCCTTTCTTTAGCTCCTTGAGGGAAAACACAGTAACAAGTGCCCCAACGAGGTAGGACCCCATCACACCCCCCCTCTACCCTGACCATGCACAGTCAGATGATGGTCCAGTTCTCACAACTGCATTTCAGGGCAGAGTTCAAAGCCGGAATGAGGGAAGGGAAGGGAGAAGGATGCTGTGTGGGAAACCTCCACCATCACCAGCCTCGTCCCAGCAAAATCCTTCAAGCTCTCCCCAGGGAAGACTAATTTGCTGGTTAATTCACGCTGTTGTTTGCTGCTTCTTTCCTACACAAGGATTGCCTTATCAGCACGAGCCAACCCCAAGGTCCAGCTGGATGCAGACTACGGGGCAAATCACAGCCAGGGAGCAAAACAGGCAGCAAGGACGGGTTTGAACAGCCATCCTGATTTCTTTTGGAGGGTTTTTATTTTCCACCCTGTGAGGAATCCCCCCTTGGCTGCTGCAGGCTGAACGCGGGTGGAGAGACCTGGCTCTGGGTCCCCAAATCTCTCTGCAAAGTGCCGTGGCATCATCGGTCAGTGCAGGAAAGGAAGAGAGCTTCATCCTGCTGGGCCTTCTCTAGCTGTTAATTTTTAAGAGAATTAATAAAGGGTGATGGAGGAAGAAAAACCCCTTGATCAAGAGTCTCCCTCTACTTTTAAAAAAGGCTCAATCGTAGCTCCCAGCTGCTATTTTATAACCACACTCTGAGGTTAGGGTGGTTTTTTTCCCTCCGCTTCTTCCTTTAGGGTCTTCCCTGCTGCTTGATTTAAATCCTCCTGACGTTCCACCTATTGCGAGTCCCGTCCTCGGCTGAATAAACTACCGTCTGCCTTTTGCTCTCTCACTGCTTCCAGGAAAGGACACCCTGTGCTGTGTTCTCGGGCTTAGAGTCGGGGGGGGGAAGGATTTTGCTTTGACATCTTTAGATGCAAAACCGCAGCTTGTACCCACCTCAAATTAAAAATTACATCTGTCTCACAAACATCCTCCTGAAGCCCTGCTGTCAGTTTGCATTTGCGGAAAGGGTCCAACTCCCACCAAAAAAACCCACAAAAACCCCAAACCCTCAACGCTGCGAATGAAACGCTCACCCAGCGGTAATGCTCCATCGCAATAGCAGAGGCATCCTCCGCACAAGTGAAGCGGAGCAGAAAAGATGCTCCCGAGCATCACGTTTGACACAGCCGCAGCTGCAGCCTGTGCCTCCGCAGCGCTGACATTCCAGCATTAGGCTGGGGTGATTTCACATGCGGTAGTTTAAGTTGACATATACTTTCCTCTTGACGGTTTGAAAGTGCTACCACACGCGATCCAAACGCCGTTTGACGTGCGGAGGGACCTAAGTGGCTCCGTACGTGGCAACGGCTCTTACACCAGAAGAGCAGGGGGTAGGGGAGGGAAAAAAAAATAATAAAATCACAGTCCTCCAACCCCATTGTTTTCAAGCTCAGTAATAAGCTCCCTTTTTCATACGATTATCCTCAAGTGGCACAATGCACAGTGATTGCTGAAGTGAACTATGTGCACATAGAATCATGGAATGGTTTGGGTTGAAAGGGACTTTTCAGATCATCTAGTTCCAGCCCCTGCCCTGGGCAGGGACACCTCCCACCAGACCAGGTTGCTCAAAGCCCCCTCCAACCTGGCCTTGAACCCCTCCAGGGATGGGGCAGCCACAGCTTCTCTGGGCAACCTGGGCCAGGCTCTCACCACCCTCTAAGCAAAGAATGTCTTCCTAATATCTCACCTAAATCTCCCCTCTTTCAGTTTAAAACAATTATCCCTTGTCCTACAGCTCCCTTCCCTAATAAAGAGTCCCTCCCCATCTCTCCTGTAGGCCCAAAGAGGACTCCAAAGAGGATCTCCAAAGACATCTCCAAAGAGGACTTGCTCATGGCAGGAGACAGGCTCTGGTGGCCCCATCAATGTCAGCCCTACCTGTCCCTAACAGCAGCCACCCTTCAGCATCAGCCTGCCTGCTGTTCAGTGGCACCATCAGCTGGCTCACCACAGCATGGGAGAACGGAGATTCGGGAGAGAAAGATTCATTTCTCCATCAGGATGAGCGCAAGCAGGAGGGTCCTTGCAGATGGTCTCAGCTGGCCCAGAGAGCACCTCTCCCCAGTGCTCCTCAGAGATCTCATTTCAGACCTGTCATGGGAAATTTTATCCTGCGCCTGGGCTTCTTTACAGGCAAAAATAAATAAGTAAACGTGCCCCACATCCCATTGTCCTTCACCGCTGCGCATCCTGTGGCTTACAAGCCATAACTGGCATGAAATGAAAAACTACATTTAAATACGCTATGTATTTATGAGCACACATGCAAGTGCAAGCGTGCGCCCGCGGAGCAGATCTGAAGGTTAGAGAGGGGCTCAGATCTCTCTCCCCACCTTGTGAGGTAAGAGGGCTGCACGCAGACAACATCCAAGCCTAAACTATCCTAAGTTCCACCTGGATTTTAGGAAAATACAGCAGAACATAAATAAGCTACTTGCACTGATATGCAAAGAAATAACTTTTAAAATTTGCCTGAATGGATTTAAAATAACGCATGGGGAAAACTGCTACTAGAGAGCCGGCGACAGCCTTATCAAAGCCTCCTGCACCCTCTTCCTATTGAAGCTTTAATAAGGAAGGACCAGAATTCATCTACCGCTCGCTCACACACCCCAGGCAGCAGAAGATGCACAGGATCAGGCCCTCACGTACCCTCAGCATCCCTCGGGGTGACTCTTCCTGTACCCGGCTTTGAAGGACCAGCACCACCACCTCCAAAAGCTGCAGCTCCCCAGACTCTGCTCCCACTTCAGATGCGCCCCCCCACCCCCTCCTCTCACCCCCAGACCAGTCATTCTGTTAAAACCCAGATAAGCAGAGCTGGGGGTTGCAAGAAACAGTTAATATCAGCAATGTGCTCGGCTGAGGCAGAGCGCTAGATGAGCGCCAGGTACGAGGAATATTACCTTTTGTAATCATTGCTTTATTAACATACAACAATCTTATTAAATCTAATCTAAGTGCTTATTTGGCAGGTTCACTAGAAAAGCCTTAATTGAGCTCGTTTTAAATATAGCAACAACTGCTTACTCTGCTTTCTAAGAAGGTGTGAGCTTTCCCGGCGACACCTGCTTGCAGCTGACAGCTTGTTAGTGAAGAAGGATGATTTTTAAGGGTGGATTTTTGCTGCTTTGGGGTTTTCCCAGGGCTCAGTTTATTTGGGGGTACAGGAGGAACCGGTGACATCAGTCACCCGAGGAGGGCTTCCTCCACCGCCCAGGTGGGTCCATCCACCCCTCTGAGATGGTGCTTCACTACCGAGAGGCCAAAATGGGACAGGAAGTGCCATTTGCGTAATGAGCAGCCCAGTTCTATGCTTAATTAAAGCTTCCTAATCTGCTGGCAGTGAATCTGCCGGGAGGTTTGACAGCCTTGGCTGGACCCCTTTCATCAGCCACAGCTGCAGCAGTAAATGAGCAGCTCTGTTGAGCCCCCAGGAGCTTCCCCGCATCCCGGTAGGGATGAATGCCTCGCTTGTCTCCTCCAAAGACACCATGGCTTCACCTGGCGTACGAGGGGCTTCTTCCGACCAGCCGGCGCCTTGGAGAAAGGGCCTATTTTAACAGGCCTGGAACTGACCTAAATATCCAGCTCTGAGCCATCCTTGAAGGATGGGACCAAGGAGGAAGGGAAGGATTTAAATATCTGGACCCAAAGCCAAATAGTGACAGCTGGAAGCCCTCTTTGCCCGGATTCACCATGTTCAGCTGTAACAAGGAGACAGAGACCCCCAAGTCCTACCCGTCGCTTTGGGTACAGGAAAGGCTCCATCCCCCCAGGACCACCTGGTCCATAAGGGCTGGAGCAGCACACAGCCCTCGTCCTGTGGCCAACACATGGGGCAGGGGGTCGCTGTACCAAAATAGTACACATTTGTGAAGGATCAAGGCCTTTCTGCTCACCTTGATGCGTGTGCCGTGCAGGCGGGCGGCTCCCTCGCAGCTGCTGATCTTCTCTCCACAGGTCCACCTCTGATTCAGCAGCTCGCCCCGAAACTCATTTTCTGAGGAGGGGAAGAGTAACACGGGATCAGGACTCAGAGTCAGCCCAGCACCCTATCAGCAGCATCTACCGGAGGTGAAAATGCAATATTTATTCCCTGCCTGCTCTCTATAATGGCGATACAAATCCTCCCTGAGGGTCTTCAAGCCCCGAGCAGGACCCCATGGTGCCATGCCAAGGCCAAGAGCCCCAAGAATTTGTGTGTGCAGCCTCAGCCTGCCCTGAACACTGCAGCGCTGCTCAGTTTGGTCCTCAGGTGGGAAACACAGCATTAATGGTGAGTGTCACTGGTGGGGCTGGGCAAGGCAGCTGCCAGCACCATCCCATGGGGACCTCATGGTGCCCATGGCAGCGGCAAAGGGCCTCTCCGTTACACCCTCTGCTCTTCCCAGAGATGAAGTTGATTTTTCAGTCTGTCACAAAAAAAGTCACACATCTAAAGCAGTGGATAGGACCCGTTGGCTGGACATCACTGAGAGCCGAGTGGGGTCCCCACGCAGGTTTCCATGACAACTCTCGGTGACACCAGCATTTTGGGAGCGGGTCGTTACAGCGATACGCAGTGAAGGTGCAAAACAAGGGTCTCAAAGTTAAAGCTCCCAGAGACAGAGCTGCTTTGGGAGCAAGGGAGAGCAGGCAGCGAGGAGCCTTCGTCTGAAGAGAAAGTTTACGGGAAATTCATACTTTACAAGTGGATTCTTGGCACTTTCCCTTCATCTGGTGCAACTTCAACCATCTCCAAGGGGCCAGCACCAGCCCCTGCTGCACAGGGATGGACCTGCAGCGGCTGGGCCGTGGCGCGGGGGCTGCATGGCACAGCTTCCCCTCCGGTGCAGCTATTGCTCATGGTGATGAGATCAAGAGCGTTCGCCCCCAGACTCTCGCCTCCGGGCCCTCAGCATCACAGCTCACCTTGGCAAACCCCTGTCGCTTTGGGCGCCGCCGCCGCGAGCCTTCCCCTCACGTCTTTAATTGCGGCTCCCTCTGGCACCGAGTACTGAATAATTTACTGCCTGCTCTCCAAATCTTGCTCCATTCATCTCCTACCACTGATGCAAAGGAAAAAGGAGAGCATCCCCCAGAAGGAGGCATGTGAGGAGCTACACACACACGCGCCGGCACGCTCATTCATCTCGGGCTGCGAACAGCCTGGGGAAGAGCCCAGGGCAGAGGCTTTGCTTCCTCTGCCAAACAGGTTCCCATGCCTCCTGGATTTGATGCTTCTATTATTGGGGTGGTCTCAGAGACAGGGGGAAGCAGGGAGAAGGCGCACACGTGCTAAAGGAAACCTGTGGAATGGATAACTTGCTGAGTGTGCAGGACACCAGCCCGGCAACTTTGGGTCTGCTCTGCCGCAAAGCAGCTTTTAGGAGAACACACAGCAAATAGCTAGGGCATTTATTTATCCCCTGCCTGGGTCTGTTCTCTGTCTACAAGACATTAAGGAACAACCAGTATATCCCACAGTGCTCTTGCAAGAACGAGTACATTGAAAGACTGGGAGAATTCGATCCTACAGTGACGTACAACCCAAGTTAGTGCCCAAGATAGATGACCGTGAAAGTCACCTTTGTGTATTTGTCCAAAAACAGAGCTGTTCTGAAGCCGGGAGGGCAGCAAGGGGGACTTTTCTAGCTTTCACCTGTGTTGGACACCCCACTCCAAACCCTGTCTGAAGCACCGCGTTCCAGCCTGGACCCACAGGAAAGGCAAAGGCCTTGGAAACACAATCCAAGAGCTGCTGAAACATTATTCTGCTTTGGAGAAGCTCCGAGGAAAGGGAGCAGGGAGGCACAGATGGCCAGGCAGATGATGAAAACCAAGTGAAACGTGGGAAAGAAGCTAGAAAGGGACAGAAGAAAGTGGAACAGAGAGGGAAAAATATCAAATAAGACGAAATAAAGATGTTTCTATGTCACATTCACAGGACAGTATAGCCCACCTGCTTATCTGAAGCATTTCCCTGAGCATCCTTCTCCCAAGCAGTGTGTTTTAAAGCATCCTCTCTGGGATGTAGTTAGGGCAGGAGCAGAGAGTGGGGTGAACTGTAGAAACAACGGATCCTGGATAAAAGATAACCCTAAAGACAGCTTAGAAGATTTCTGAAAGGTTGAGGTCATGAGATTCAACCCCGAGGAGGAAAAAATAGCAAAACACAGAGACGCACACTTATCCTCTTTGGGGCTGTTTTGCTCACGTGTGCCTAAGTCCTGGGCTAAGGGTGAGCTCCGGAAGCTGCCACGGCAAATCTGGCCCAAGATCCCAGCTTGTCCTTGCCACGGGCCCTGTCCCAACCTCCCTGTGCCTTCATCCCTGTGAGCAAGAGGAGGGGAAGGGGCTGCGCGTTGGGACAAGGAGCCCTGACCAGGCTGCAGGTGCGTTGGCCGCACAGCTCAGCGCCCTCCTGCCCGCTCCCGTCCCTCTGCCCAGCCCGGTTCAGGTGACCAAGGCAGCTCCCTTAACACACGAATCAGATTTCCCCTACTCTGTGCTGCTTAAATGCATCTGGTCTCGGGAGAGGATCAGCTTGCACTGCTGGCTCTGCCCTTTCCACCTCCTCTCCGGACCCTGGGTTCAGCAGAAACGCAGCTCACTGGCTACGTGAAGGACACTTCTTTTAACCCCTACGTGGGCCACCCAAGAGGAGATGCAGGATATTGCCTCAAATTCAAGCTTTTTGCCCATGGGAGGCAGATCCTGGAGGGAAAAGCACATTCTGGGGTCCACTCCTGGCACCGAGCTGGGGCAGCCAAAGCTCACAGCCAGGAGCACTTGCATCCACCCCCCCTTGAAAAATAATCTAGATGCTCAGATCATCTAGATTGCTCCCTGACCTTCACATCCCAAAAGAAATCATCAGCTTTCCCCCACCACCTCCATCCTCAGTACCCACCACCCAGTCAGGACTGGATGACACACTGGGGTCCCTCAGTAGATGGACTACTCTTCCCCATCAGCTTTTATGACACCCCACCACCAAAACATCAGTGTGTCCCCTTCTGAACCAGGTTCTTTCTCAAAACCTGAAACTGCTTGTCCGCTTCCTCTCCTTCAGAAATAACCGCTGAGCAAGGTCAGCTCTGAAACAAAGCGTTGTGAGTTGTGCAAAATCCTGGCAAGTTCTGCAAAACCTTTGAGTCACTCTCATCAACTCCAAACAGCAATATCTGGAAACCTGGGAGGGAGACCACACGCAATTCAGAGCGTTAATCACACTGGGGGGTGTTTTACTTTCCGTTACCAAAGAGAGAAGAAAGCACTGATTTGCCAGGAAAAAAGAAAATTAAAAAAAAATTGAACCCTCTAAAGAATGGCAGAAAGTTCTCCCCAAAAAGCTTCTCAGGAAGCTTTGGGAGGTAGAAAGTGAATAGAAATTGAGGGAAGATGCTGCAGGAGGGGGCTGCCTGGGTGGCAGCCAGCTCCCACAAGTGTCCTTGCATTTGTGGGCTGCTTCCTGGCTGCAAGAGCAGCACCACCCCATCTCCAAATTCACACACAGGTTACTTCTGCTATAGCATAGCAACGGGGTGAAAGATGGGGTCTTTAGAGTAAAGATGGGGGGGTGAAGGCATTTTTTCCTCATAAGAGGTGTCAGAGCGTATTTAAACTGAAAGACTAGAAGAAAAACAAATCAATCTTCATTTGCTCCCCCAAGTGCGAGAAAACAAAAAGGAAGAGAGAAAGATTTTTCTTCATCTTTGTTCACGCACATTTTTCACGGGAAAGGTGAACCCTGTGTTAACAAGGCAGCAACGTGCTGAGAACAGGCTGGGTCCTTCCATGTCCCACCAGAAAACGCGGGCTCACTTCTCAGAGCCAACACAGCAGCAGGGTCAGGGCTTAGGGGGTGCCCTTTGGACCCCATCTTTCATATGAATTTTAAAGAAAAAACCCCAAATGTAAATTTTACATCTTCTCTCAGCTGCAAAAGCCACCCACAGGCCCCTCCACCTCGTCTGCACTGCTTGCTGGTGAACACCCATGCATCACCCACACATGCTGCTCTCTACAGCCACCGGCCACTGCCTGGAGGACACCAATAACCAAATCTGCTTTCCTGGGGGACCCCAAACCCACGGTTCAGTGAGGGCTTCTCTTCCAACAGCAAACACGAGTCTTATCTTTGATGCAAGGCTTCAGTCTCAGATCCTGGCTGCTCCACTGGACCCCCTTGCACAGCCCCCGGGACTCGGCACAGCCCAACCCAGACTGAAGCCCAACTGATTGCCCCACGCTCCTGCCCAGTCCTTGCCAAGAGAAGACTCCCCCGACCCGAAACCCTGCGTGAACGGCTGCCAGTTCAGCCTTCAGGCACGTGGGAGTGCAGCAGCTCTGCATCAGGGGGCTTTTTTCCAAGGGAGATGAATTAAAACCTCTGTGGGGATCAAAATACACGGAAAAAAGCAGAACCCAGCTCCTTTAGCAATCCTTCTCCTATGCCAGGGGTGTTGGTTTAACCCCCTCTCAGGGCAGAGAAATACCATCTATCCAGTGCAATTATCACTGTTTACTGTGGCATGGTTACGTTCAGTGCTTCAAATTTAGCTTCCCAAACATGCATTTAATTTAAGATTTAATACCGGATGTTAATTGTATATTGCACAGTAAATGACTGATCATTAAAACATATTAATTGAAGTTTAACAGCTGTGTAATAGATATTACATCTCATACTTATCAGCAAATATGATTTAATAATCAGTTAGGATGGGATGTATGGATGGGAGACGTAGCATGGCCAGATAGATTGCGGGACGTTCTTTGCTGTTCATTTGCTGACCTAAGGAGATTTTTCCTTAGCATGGCTGGAAAGAAGCTTGGCAATCACCATGCAGATGTTGAAGTTTGATGCTCTCACCGGGGGGCCTTACCTGGACAAGCCCCGAAGAGTTTACAATCTCTATAAAAGGAGAAATGGGGGAGCCATGAGCAGTTTCCTCCTGGGGCTGAGCTACGGGGACCCAGCCCCATAACTGTTTGCAGAAACAGCAAGTGGGGAACCAGTGAAACCCAGTGGACAGGGAGCAAATGCTGGGAGATGGTGATCAACCCCCAGCACCTGGGGAATCCTTTCCACGACATGCAAGAGTCACGGCCACCCTGTACTCTCTATTAGAGTAATCTCTAATAATAATCTCTAAAATTAGGTTGATGGTTGGACAAGATGATCTTCAAGGTCGCTTCCAACCTAGAAGATTCTGTGATTCTATTAGTGACTCTTATTTAAAGCAAGTTGACAAACTTCATTGCCCTTGATGAGGCATGTGTATATCCCAGCCTGTACGCCCCGGGCTGGTCTCTGGGGCAGCTGACCCAAGTGCTTGGCCTCCCACTGCTCCTGTCCCCTGGCTCCACCATCACATCGACCCAACACATCCCACTCCCACAGCCCAGGACTCGCTGTCTCTCATCCCCCCGTCACTCCCAGCCACATCCCCTCTCGCCAAAGCACAGAGTCAGACAGTGCCTTGCTGCACTGCCTGGCTGTTGAGACCCAACAACTCATCATACCAGTGAGCTGAATTTTTGATCCCACGGCCCCGACAAACACACAATGCAACTGAACCATGGGCTGCAACATCAAAGGTTATGAAATCTGCGATGCACACTCTGATCTTTCATTTTCCCCTTACCCAAAGGAAAGGAAGAGTTTTGATTTCGGTAGGATCAAACCTTTCTAGTGCTTTCACTGCCAAATGGCCGCTTGCAGCACAGCACGCGTTGCTAACCCACTAAGCAACCAGCTCAACACCAGCACAGCTCTCTGCTCACAGCCCAGCACAGCCCTGCAGGTCCTGGGGGCACAGAGGAGAGGAGGAGATCACCAGGGCTTCCACCCAGCTATGCAAAGGAGAAGAAGACAGGTCATGGCTAGCATGATGCCACTATTTCTCCATCTCCGTCTGCAGGAACCTGCCACCCTCCTTCTAGCAATTCCTGCTGTGGTGCCCAGGGAGCATCCCCCGCCTCGGCTCCCTCCTCCAGCACTGCACAGAGCACAAGTGACTCACGTCCTCCTTCCCAGCCCCATGCCACCTCATCTCTTGGCTCATCCTGCTTTTGATGCCGTCAGCTGCCACCTCTGCCCAGGAGGCTGTGTCAGCCCCTGTGGCCACCTCAGCCATGCCAGCTCATGCTTTGCCCCGTGATACCTGGTAGTTTTGGGTGCTTTTGAACTCTCTTTGCCAGGTCCTTGACAGGAAAAGGGAGTCATGGAATGGTTTGTCTTGGAAGGGACCTTAAAGATCACCCAGTTCCAACCCCCTGCCCTGGGTACATGTTGCAATAAAAAGGGAAGAAACACCAAAACCCTCTCCTTGGAGAGGGAGCAAAGCCCTCAGCAGTGGGGTTCAGCAGCGGGTTAAAGATCCACCAGGAGCAAGGTACTAACATCACCTTGCCATGGGACCTGGACCCCCCAGGACCCCTGCAATGGCTCCTCTGCTGTCCTTCACCCAGGGCCCTCCCTCCATCCCTGCCCAGCAGCTCGGCACACCAAGATGTGAAGTGTTTTAGCGAAGGACCAACGTTTCACCCTATTTCTCCGTATCACCCAGCACCAAAGGAGCCAAAGCCCTCGGTGCACCTGATGCAGAGGAAGCAAATGAGGCTACAGTCTCTCCTCATTAAGAGCAATATTCATGCTCCAGTGTTCATGGCCAGTTAATAAGACTTTTTATTAGAGCCTTTTTTCTTTCTCTACAAAGCGGCAGAAGCACACTACACAGCACTGCAGAAGATGTAAGAGGTGGTGGGTTTCACCTTCCATCCTTATATCATTTGTGTACTCTTCAAGAGAGGAATAAATTCTGCACCCCCCCAGTAGCACTGCTGTCTCTGCATTGTTCTTAAGTAGATTGATCAAAGAGAATAAAAGTGAACATTGGTCAACATCCCACCTTCCCCCGGCTCCTTGAGGGAGCTGTCAAAATGCAAAGCCTCTCCGAGAGTGGAGAGCGGGGCCACCAACAACAGGGAAAATTAAATGATGAGGTTCTCCACTGGAGAACCCCCTTGGGGTTTCCAAGTCCCGGGGCAACAGCAGGGCCTCAAAAAGCTCTCAGCTGATGCTCCAAGATGAGAGCAAGACCAGAGCCATGGGCTTCTCTGCCTCCTGCCTTCACCTTGCCAGCCACTAAGAGTTGCCTAAAGTGTGCCTTGTCCTGCTGCCATAGAAGGAACTTCATATGACCCTGCTAATTAATTCCCCTCCAAACGTACCTGGGCCTGAACAAAAATACTAAATTTTTTTTTAAAAAGAAAAAATATCAAGCAAATCCCGGCTTAACACTTCCAAATGATGAGTGCCAGCATCCCCTCCTCTGCCAGGCTCATCCTTAGCACAGACAGCTCCTGCCACCGGCTTCATCTCCAGTGTCCATCCTTTAGTGCACGCAGAGGGAGTCCTGCTCAGCAACGCTCATCTGCTTGTGCCCGGCGCGTGTGCAAACAGGCGTGTAACACATCAGGCACACAGGAGAGCATCTCTGAGAAACGGGGTGTTTCTTCTTTCTTCTTACACATTTTCCTCATTATTTTGTTCTAATTTGGCTTTCCTGGTACCTTCTCTATTCAATAAAAGCCAAATGCAAACTGCGTCCCTTAATCTCTGAAACAGCAGCTCACTGCTGAGAAAATAATATAGATGTAACTTCCAGCATCACACACTTTCTTTTCCATTTATATGCAAATGCCGACCTTTCACCCAAGCTGTCTCAAAGAAGTATTTCCTTAAAAATGCAAATAGCATGTTGCAGGCAGTTACTCTGGCTGAGTCTTTCTTATATTATTATTATTATTTCTTTTAACCTTACCAGCACTGTAAAACACAACTGCTAAACTGCACCCCGGTAATAATTACTTTTCATATCAAATCGAAAGCCTCCGTGGAGCCGATGTGTCGAAACACCAGCAGGAGAATTCATCGTGGATGAATTTTCAGAGATGGTTTTTGGATAAGTGTGTCTCGGACCAGGGGAAAGGAAAGAGCCCCAGGATGTGTCGCTGCCAAAGGGAACAAGTCGATGGCTCGGGATGAGGTTACAAGAGCGTTTTCTGTCTTGTAAAACACTTCCCGTGGTGCTGCTGACAGACAGGAGCCCTCAGGAAGGGGAAAACAACCTGCGTAAGCTGTTGAGGTTTGCGTGGGGTGAGCAGAGCGGGCACAAGGACTAAGTCCACTGGTACTGCCGGTGTTGGACACAGATGTCCTTCCCCACCTGAGGTGGCCTGGGAAGACCTTTAGGGTTGTGTGTGTGTGTGTCCACAGTGTATCTGTGCTGTACAAAGGGGCCCTGGTGCAGCAATAGGACTCCTGGGGCTGAAGGTGAATAGTAAGAAGGGTGGTTAAGGAAGGGGCGAGTGGGGATGCGGCCACCATGAGACGATGGATGCAGAGGAACAAACAAGATTAGGGGATTTCAGCTCCAAGACCCTCCCTAGTTCACTTCTCCTTCACCCAGCCATTGAGAGAAGGGTTAACCTCTGGGAAGAGCAGCGTGGTGATGCTTCCACTTCCACTGTGGCAGTGGTCCCAGCATCAGCAGCCACATGCCAGATAGCCCTTGGCTTGCATCTCCTCGCTCATGGAGATAGGATTGTCCCCCTGCACCAGGGGCACAAGCCCACCCCAGTAGGTTGCGACATGAAAGGAGGCATCAGCAATTGCTGCAACCAAAGCCTCCCCTTTCTCACGGCTGCTCTGCACCTGCACAGGGAGATGGCCCCAACGGATGGATGTCAAATAGACCGAGTTGGATGCATTGACCCAGCTCAGGTATTTGACACCCTGTGTCCAAGCTCCTCCATCATCAGTTTGGAAATGAAGAGGGAAGAGGAAGAGCGAGCCTGAGCGTTGTGCTTGCAGCGGGGGATACAAGGCTGCACGCTCAGAGGAAGCCACATATAAAGCAAAGGTAATAAATGAAGTTCTTTGCGTACAGAAATGAAATGTGAGAAAAGCCAACCACAGCCTTCCTGGGACAGGGCAAGGCATAGTTCAGCTCAGGACCTGTTTCTGAGCAGCAAATAAAGATTCTCCAGTGTGTAGGGAAAGAGTGAGATTAACTGATCTTTCCTCTATCATTTTAGTCATCTATAAATTCAGCTGTCAATGACTCTTTAGTTCCTCCTGGACTCCAAATGACCTGAGATGCCCCAGAGTTGACTGTCACAGCCCAAGTGAATTTGAATCTGCTCTGGGACATTCCCCTTGGCCCCATGAGTTCTGGGCAAATAAAAAAGCTGCTGCCCCAGGCTGGTTGAGGGACACAAACCTTTTTGCCCCCAGCACAGGGCTGGCGTTCACCACCTGCTTGAGCAAATGATGTTGATTTTCCGGATGGGGACTTCTACCATGTGTGACACCAGGTCAGGCAGAGGAGGGAGAAGCCGCCTGGAAGAGCCAGGGAAGAGGCTGGCAGCGCCTCTGACGCAAAGTTCGATGACTAAGTGGGCTACCTCCCAGCTGCCAGCTTGTCTGTATGATATTAAGCCTTTCCTCTCTGCTGCCATATAAGAAGTGAAAAGTTGACACGTAAGCGTGTGTCATACGGAGGTAGATAGGCTGAGGCAATAAGGCATAAAAGGAGGTGAGATCATTGTGCAGCAACAGCTCCCCAGGGGTAAGAGGGAGCGCTGCACAGCGCCTGCAGGCTCTCAGCCCCCCACATCCCCCCCAGCATCCCTTCTCATGGCACGGGCTCGGCATGCTCAAACCAAAGCCCATTTCCACGTCAAGCTTCCCGGGCCAGGCACAGGGTACCACGCTGCCTGCCACGAAACAAGGCGATTAATCTGACCCTTCAAATGCCTTTATTAAAAAGGAGCCTCCGCCACGGCGCACGGCTCTGCCAGCCGTAATGTCACGGCCCCCCAGGATTATCGCTGCTGAATGGGGCGGCTGCTGTGCACCACTTGCTTGAAAAGAAAGAGAATCATCAAATATGTTAAGTTTATAGCCCTGCTGGCACCGCTCTTAGCGCTCCTGCAGACCCCGTGTAATTGAAATTAAATAGAGGCGAGTGATACCTTTCTGTCTTTCCTACCGCAGCCCGGGCTTGCTTGTGAATACGAAGTGGGGACAACGAGGAGGAGGAGGGATGGGGCAGCAGCTGAGTGCCCACGGGCAGCGCTCTGGGAGCAGCCTTCATCCCCCCCTTCCAGCCACTCTGAACCCCCGCGCTGCATCGGTTTTACCCCAATGCCGAGCCGGGAGCAGGGAAACCCCAGACCCCGCAGCGAAGGATTAGCTCATATCCTCTAACTGGGGAGTTTCTCTCTTTTCCAAACCTTCCTTTTCCCAATCCTCCCCTTTCTGCTGGGGTGTCCTTGCTCCCCTCCTTGCCCAGGCAGCAATCCACCTGCCCGGCAGCCAGGAAAGTGGCTCCACAACAGGAAGGAGCCGAAACTTTCTTGGGGATGCCTGAGAGGAGCTGACAACTCCACGGTCCTCTGAGACACTGCAGGCAAAGTTAACTGTTTAGACTGACTGTTGTTTTTTGTTAAAGCAACAACATGGCTCACAGGCATTTTTTTTTTCCTTTTTTTAAATAAAAAACCAGAGCAGCTCTCTCCAGAAGGCTATTAATCCTCTCCTGTCACTTGTGTTCTTGGAGAGAGCGTTTCTCTGGGCAAAAGCAGCCAGTCCCGCTGATTAATTACATCAAAATATTGAGGGCAACAAACAAACCTTTAACTCTGCTTGCCAGCAGCTCACTACATGCAAAGCTTCAGAATTATGGAGGAGAAACATCAGCAGGAGAAGCTGGGATGCGCTTGCAGCCACATCAGCTTCCAGGGGCACAAACTTTCTTTCCTCTCTGCAGAGCCACTCGAGTTGGGCTAACTTTGCCCAAGATAACTTAACCCACAATATCTCCCATCCAAGGCTTTTTTTTTTTTTTCCCTCACAAATAAAGATTTTCTGCCTTTACCAGGGAAATTAATTAATTTATTTTCTCTCATTCCTGCACGGGTGCTTTGGGTACAGAGTGAGGGCTGGACATGTGTCCCCCAGGAAGGCTCTTCCTTAGGCTTCAAACCCCATTCTAAGATGGTTTTCTAAACTGCTTGGCTGAAGTCAGGCAACTTCTCTCAAAGACACCTCCTCAAAGTTCTCCCTGACACCTTCACTCATCCCAGCAGCCACCTCCCCTTGTGATGTGATTTCACAGACCGGACCCCTCCCTGCCCCAAAACTGTCACCAGACTTTCAACCAACAGGGCTTTGACTTCATTTCCATCCCATCACCCCGCATTGCCCATACAGCCAGAACAGGAAAAGCCAGTGCTGAAAGAGGAAAGCCCAATTCTGCATTTAGGTGCTAAACCTGATGTTCTCCCAAGAGGGCTTGGGTGCCCAAGAGCTGAAACAGGTGACTCAAATGCAAGCTTAGCCCCAAACCCTCAGCTGCCAGACAGACATCCCCTTCCACCCCCAGAGCTGCCTCTCCTGGGCTGGAGAGCACCAAGGAAAGGGGAAGACTCTGGCTCCGAGACGCAGGTTAACCAAAGGATGCTGCTGGGGAGTTTTTTCTGCACAACGTGGGTGTTTCTACGCACAGGTAATTGGGTAGTCATCACAAAACTTAACAAGTTGCTCTCGGGGCGCCCGGTGACAAGCACAAGGCAGAGTCATTCAACATGAAATTGTTGGTTTCGAGGGATCGTTTAAGAAAAAAAGAAAATAAATTCAAAAGTGCTCAGAGTGTCACCTACAGATTTTGCCAGCAATACCTTGGTTTTTAAATACTGTGTGCATGAAAGCTCCCCCAGAGCCATCTCTTGTACCTTATAATAATATTCACCGGGGGGTCGTCCTAATGCGGGGTTTGAATCGTTGCTGCTGAATACACCTGACTCCTTGGCTCGCAGAGAGCATTCAGGTAGAGACACCCACGAGCTGCTGCTCAGAGGGACGATTACGGTCCTCGACATCGATCAGAAAGCTCTGATCGCACCCACGAGGAGCGAGAGGCTTCCCCAAAATGCTGTCCTAGGGAGAGCCAGGTGCTTGCCAAGTGGTTTCAAGCAAAGGAACGAAGAAAACCGAGTCTCTACTGCAGTTTCTATTTAATTAGAGGAAAGGCAGCTTACGCAGCAGTTTCGGAAACATATTGTCTTACAGCATATTGGATATTTGTATCTTAACAGCCCGACATCGATTTCTTTTATGTAAAGGAAGAGGGGGGAAGAGAACTGCGTGCCCTAAGTTGTGTTAGCTCCAAAGAGACGCCTGTACCGCTTGGACTAATGTTTAGAGTAATCAAAGGCGTGAACTCATGTATTATGTATGGGAACGAGAGTTTTCAGTCTTCTGCAAAAAGGAATCTCCAGCGTTTGGTATTTTGTTAGCAGGCTGGCACCATATGGCTCTCCCCTGCTGATATTCTTTCACACCAGAACTTTATGTTCAGATGCTTTAGTTAATATTTTACCCAGCAAGCATAAACAAGATGCAAAGATTGCAGTCGACAGCAACCTTCTCTTAAACCATATACCCATGTTAATAGCGAGACTTCTTTCAGCGAGCAGTTTACCGAACACATGCCTGGCTTTTTTTTTTTCCTTAGGGGTCCAAGCTGGGCCATTTACTTTAACTGCCTCCTTAGCATCAAACTAAACACAAGCTGAGAACCCAAGAAGGATTTTTCTCTCCCTTCCTACTCTGTTTTCCAGCTGGTCCAGGGCAGCACTGGGTGCGTGCAGGTGCTGCACACACACGAGTTGTATTTGTGTGTGATTTAAGGCTGAATCTCTGCTTCTTTTTCGTTTCAGACTAGGTATTATCTCAGGAAGGTGGAGTTGCCTCTTCTCCAGGGACGGAGCACCAGGCAAATCTCACCGTCCGCAGGGAAGCCTCACCCAAGCCCTAACAGCCTAAACTGGCCAAGCAGGACCAACAATGGAGCATCCAACTTGACGGGCTTTACCAAGACTTGCATTTCCCCTGACCCAAGTTAGACCCAGAATCACTTTGGAAAACCGCAGCCTGGAGATTTGGCTCTAAATGTTACATTTAGATTTCCCCCACCCCCCATTATTCTTATTATTCTTTAATATTCTTAAAACAAATAGGACCTAACAGATGTCTTTCAGCCTGCACTCTTATTAATGAGAATATTGTAAGAATGGAAATCAGGTCACAAATGTTTAATACTTTGTTTAAAAAGTCTTCAGCTTCTTTAAAGAGTTCCACTAATCCCAACATGACAGATGTACAAGGCAGTTTTGCTTGGGGCAGATTAAAATTCTCGCTCTGATTTGCTCTTTCATTTGGTCTGATTAAAATAACATTGCAATTATTTATTTTTTTTTTAACCGTGCTGACTTCAAAATAAAAAAGGAAAGAATAAAAAGTGACCAGTAAAGGCCAGCATGATCACACTAAAAGCAAATTTATTGTTGTTAAGATAAAAAAAAGCAAGACAAAAGGAACTGAGGGACAGCCAGCCCGTGCCCAGGTTAGCATTAAAGCTCTGTGTTAAAGATAAAAGGGGGACCTTTCCAAACTATGTTTTTCCATTTGAAAGTGTTTATTAATCTATTCTCTCTGAAGCAAAAAGTTCAATGAAAGACAAAGATCAAAAGTATTTTAATTCAGGTGAAAATTATTTTTTTTTTATCTTTTTTTTAAAACCAAACCAAAATGAAAAACAGAGTATTAACAGACTTGTCACTTTGTTATTCTGCCTTAAGACTACCACTTGCTGGGAACTGCCTGGTAGTAGGACGAGGTGATCTTGGCCACCCTTTCCTCTACTAAACTGTGCCTGGAAATTCCTTATTGCCTCTCCCCACCTCCTTTCGCACCAGACCACCCTTCCCTGGCCAAGCCTTCACCCCTAGCTTCGTTTCCTCGCCGCTAGAAAAACACACCGGCACCCGAGTCACGTATGAACGCGTGCACGGCAATCGATACGCCGGGATGCTCCGATGGGATCAGTAAAGAGCAGGGAGGCGGGATGGAGCCGCGGCTGCACTCACAGCCCATCTCCTCTCCCCACGCTCCTCTGGAAACGAGCCAGAGCCACGTGTGCCTCTGCCCTTTTGGGTCTGCCTGAAAGCAGCCACAGCTCCCAGCGCTGCGTCCCTCCAGGACACTGCTGGACCAGTTTCATACTGGCATCGGAAGGAGGCATCTCTTTACAAAGCAGCCAGTGGTGTTCAAAATACGGTCCCCCAAGGGACAAACTCCTGCTAAAAAGGACCGAGATGTCACACTAAGATCCCAGGTTGTTAGTCAGAGTCTTTCTGGCCCAGAAACCTTCTCTGCTTCCCCATCCCCACTGCAAAACCACAGCAAAGCCTCACAGCAGTATTGTAGGGATGAATAAGCTCAAAAAGAGAAAAACAATAATTTTACGTTGTGTATTTAGCCATTTTTCCTTAAAACTCCAACTCGTGCCTTCTACAACTGAGTTCACAGAAAACCCACAAAATGTTTCAAGTTTTTAAGGAGTTGCTCCATTCAGGTGATTTATTTTTTTTTAAAAAGTATTTACATTCTTCAGGTACAAGTGGTCAACACACGTCCATGCCTTTGAGGTGTCCTCACCTCAGTGCCCGCCTCCGGCCATTCCCAGGGCAGAAAAAACCTCACACACACACAAGACGATGCGGCAAAGCAGCTCCGAGAAGCTGAGGGATGCCCTCCTGCGCTGCTGCTCGCACGCAGGGCCAGCCCAGTGAACCTGCACGGGGTTGGAGACACTTGGAAACTGCTCTTCACCTTCTGGGTCTCAGTCCTGTCCCAAAAGACCAAGCCTCCACGCAGCTGCTCCCAGCAAAGCAGCTCCTGAGCCCCGCAAGGGCAAACGTGGCACTTTCAGAAATCCTCTTCCACGCATTAACCTGCCAAAAGGGGAAACTTTTTTCCCCCAAATATACACACACAAACCCCTTTTCTCCTTGGTGAAAATATTTGCAGGGGGTGAGGCGTGACAGGTTTCCCTCTCATCTCTGAAGGAAGCAGACAGGGTGCCCCCAGCCCTGCTCTTCCCCATTACTCACGACCTGGCTCCCTGAACCCAGAGCAGAAATCCCATGTAAATTCATTTAACTCCAGGATCAAGGTGTTTCAGGACATTTCTCCCACCCCATAAAATTTCCACAGCGTGTGCTTATCATCACGCTTCCCTGTTCAAACCGTGATCTCCCCTCTAAGGACTCAGTGATGGGTCAAGTTTCTAGTTTGTAAAGGTAAGCAGCCTTAGAAGCAGCACAGGATATTTTAAGATCAGAGGTTTCACACAAACCAGCCTCAGTCAGAGATAACGGGGGGCTCTGCATCACACACCCGGGTGGTGGAGTTACTCTTTGCAGAAACCAGCAAAACCCAGGAGAAAGGTGGAAAGAAAGGTGGGAAGAAGAAAGTTTCCCGACAGCAACTCCTGCCCTGTCAAATCTTTAGAAATACCTGGGAAGCAAGAGGACGGGCAGGAGTTCATCCCAGCCTGCTAGTCCCTTTCACACAGCCGCTTTAGGGCTATCTCCCCCCCAAAAAAACCTCCCAAATAAACCTGGGGTGTGGGGCCACCGTAGCCTCCCTCCTGGGTGTCAGCACCCTCGTCTGCACAGCCAGGGAGCAAACTGCGTCCCTCCACCAACTAACTCAAAGCGGGGATTTGCCGGGGGACGAAGAGTGACACGTTTCCCAGCTCCCCTGAGTTCGCAGCGTGGATCCTCCACCCTCAGCACCCGCGTAGGAAAAAGGGAAGAGCCATAAAGTGCTGACGGGAGCTCTCCTTTGTCATTAAGGGGAGCTCTAGCAACTGAGCCGCACGCTGTACAGCTGGAAAAAATAAGCCCTTCCATTTACAAAC
The DNA here is from genome assembly GCA_013399435.1 of Arenaria interpres. NCBI lineage: Eukaryota > Metazoa > Chordata > Aves > Charadriiformes > Scolopacidae > Arenaria > Arenaria interpres. Next base: position 313 of record VXAK01013805.1, on the reverse strand, counting down.
TGCCGCACGCACACACACACACACAAAGCAAAGGGGAGACTGGGTCTCGCCCCCCACTTTGCCAT
>VXAK01013804.1:532531-566968 GCA_013399435.1 Arenaria interpres | reverse complement strand
GCTCGGGCTTTCTGGAGCGCTCCCGTTGCGGGTGGGCGCGGAGACCCCAGCGAACCTGGCTCTTCTCTTCCAGATCGCTTGCGATGTCTGGGTTTGACAGCTTCAACACAGACTTCTTCCAGACCAGCTACAGCATTGATGACCAGACACAGTCCTACGATTACAGCGGGCGGCCGTACAGCAAGTAACTGCATGCCTTTTCAGCCTGTGGAACGGGCAGAGCCCCTCAGTCCCGCTGCTCCAGCCACCGGGCCAGAGCTGGGGGGCTCCGGGGGTTGGCTGTGTGTTCAGGGAAGCGCTGGCGTTTCAGCCAGCTGTTGCCTGTAGTTGAATTCCTGTTGCTGTGTTTTGTGAAGGCTATTGCTTATCCTACAAGTGGAGATATGAAGCAGTCGTACGTTGAATACTCTGCCTTCTGTGTTTAAAGCAAAGAATATAAAAATGAAAGAAAGGTTATATGAGTAATTTAATTGTATTCATAACCTTCACATCTTTGGGCAAAGCAATACCGCTGTGCTGTAAGTCCCTCTCCTGTCACTCAGGGAGTTGGTCAGCCAGCAGTGTCAGCGTGGTTCCTGGGCTGGAGCAGGGAAGCGTGGTGCGTTTCTAGGCCAGGGGAGCCTTTGGGAGCCCTTCGTGACTCTCCAGTCTCAGGCTGAGGGTTTTGGCCGGTTACGTGACCAGTGTGATCCCTGCGATAGATGGAGCGGGTCGACGCCTGTTTGTGCCCTGGAAAGGGTGTGATGAGCTCAACTCCACTAACACAAGGAAAGAAAGGAGAAGGAGTCATGGGTTTTCCTTCTTTTAAATTCATTTTTCTTTTAAATATCTTGAAGGTGTTTACCAAAATCTCTGTAGTCAGACTTGGAAATGGTTAGTGGCAAGAATAACTGCTGCGTTTGTTTAGGAACAGAAAATAGCTTTGATGAGGCTTTTTTTAAAAGGTAGACATTTATATTTTCATACTTATAAAGTCTATAATGACAGTATTGTAAAGACAGTATAAATTGATCGGTTACTAAATAATTGAGAATATGTGAAATAGAAACTGAAGATTCACCCATTTTTTCCCCTGCATCATGTCCTGTGGGTAGGTGTCATGATGTGTTTAGTTCCGTCTCATACGTCATCGTGCTGCCCGATGCACAGGGCGCCCAAGTGAAGGGGAAAACAAGCTCATTTTTTAAATATGGAGGGGTACAAAACATCGGATAAGATGTCACTAGTAATTAACGGACAATATTTCAACAAGTTTGAGGTGTAAAATTTTCTTGCCCTTTTACGAGTTACAGCCTGTAGCAGTAATTCAGCCAGTGGATAACGCTCAATTCTCCCGGTATCTGACTTCACAAACAAAAAGTAATACTTGTGTATATAGCAAGAATTATCCTGTTCAGCTTAACAGTATTGTTTGTAAGGGTTTGAACTGACAGACGTGGCTCTGTGCCTGAAAGGCCTGGATCCGAATAAGGGATCATCTGATGTGACTTTTTAAAAAAGAAGACAGGATTTTTTGCTGTGACTTCCTTACTGAAAATAAGTTTTGCTGGTGCAGGGGGGTGTTTCAGATAAACTTCTGTATCTGTCCGTAACGCGATGTTGTTCTGTGTAGGCAGTATGGAGGCTATGAATACTCCCAGCAAAGCGGATTTGTCCCTCCAGACATGATGCAGCAGCAGCCTTACACTGGGCAGATTTACCAGCCGACACAGACGTACACTCCGACTTCAGCACAGTCTTTTTATGGAAGCAACTTTGAGGATGAGCCTCCTCTATTAGAAGGTATAACTTATGCTTTATGGCCGGAATCCAAAACTCTTCCCAGTTTGGGGAAGAGTTGCATAGCAGGGTGTGCATTCCCTGCTTCTGAAAGTGCACGGTTGATTTGAAATTCTCTTTTTTTTTTTTTTTCATTTAACTCGTTTATTTAACTCGTCATTGTTCACTGCCAAACAACTGAAGAAACCCTCACTGTCACTGGTTAGAGCGATACCTTCCACCCTGCCGTGCTTTTCTTCTTTTCTTCAAAAAGCTCTTGTTTATGCAGCTGCATCCCAGGGCCAGAGGTGGGCAAAGAGGAACTGCGGTGGGAAGTAGGTCTTCATGCACCGCTGTGGCCAGACTGTGCGGACTGACTTGAAATCATCTATGGAGGGAGCTGTGAAACTCCTTGTCGCGAGACACTTGAGTGTTGAAAGGGGTGGGTGGTTTATTTAGTGGGCTCAGTGGGGGGTTTATGAAAGAGAAACCCACTGAGGGTAATTTAATACAGAGAAACTACTTTGGATTAGAAATCCATGAGCCACCAGTCATTGGAGACTTGGGGAGTCTGCATGTTCCATGCTTGTACTCTTTTGTACATCTCTGCTTTTGGCCACTTACAGGACAGGGTACGGGGGGGCTGACCCAAACACTGCGCTTATGCCTTTACCTGGTCCTTTAGAAACCACCCTCTCACTTCCGAGCATTTGGGACCTGAATGTGTGGAGGCAGCGCAGTCAGCCCTTCGAGGAAAGATGGAGTGACTCCGTTCTCTGGTCCCCACAGAATGGGGTTTGGAGGAGATTTAGAAGTGGAAAGGCAAGGAAAGCTAAGAGTGAAGCAGATGGGGGTGACAGGAAGCTGGGGAAATGAACTAAATAAGCACAATTCTTTTAATGTCCTTTGTAGAATTGGGGATCAATTTTGACCACATCTGGCAGAAGACGCTAACGGTGCTACACCCGTTAAAAGTGGCAGATGGCAGCATCATGAACGAGACTGATTTGGCTGGACCAATGGTCTTCTGTCTAGCTTTTGGAGCCACATTATTACTGGTAAGACATCCATTGCAAAACATTACTGTTTGTGCATTGATATTCTTGAAAACACTGGGGGGAAAAAGGCAAGTTACCTGTAGGTTCATTGGAAGTGATGGCATGGAGGCCAAGAAAGCCCATCCTGACCAAGAATTCCTAGCTATGTGGAAGAGGAGCTGGGGCTCCACATGCTGGGGATTGAAATTCCTGAGTTTGCTGTCATTTTACATCTGTAGAGTTTGAATCCAAGTCTTTGTCCTTGTTTTTTGCATGGCAATTATTTTAGTGTAATTCCTATTTCTTTTCATGTTTTGTTTTTGAAGAATATGACTCCCTTTTGTCACAGGAGTGAGTGTCACCCATGTTCTCAGACTTTTATTTTTTTTTAATGGATTGAGATGTTTTACTGTCTTTTTGCAGCGTCTCTGTTATTGTCTGTGTTATCAGGAATTGGATCAACGGATACATTAAATACTTGAATATTACACACCCCCCCAAATGAAGAAAGTATTTTTTTTATCTCTTAGTGTGTTTAATAGTTTAATATTTGAGTCTATTTCTCTGTTTTGTTTCATTGTATTTCTTTGCTCAATACTCTTTATTTGTTGTTCTGTATTACTATTCAAGAGGCAAGGAAACTCCAAATTGTTGTGTAAAAAAAGTGATTTCCTAAGTACTGGTACATTAGGCCTGACTTGCAGTATCAAGACTTAGTCTGGTAAAACACTCCTAAAGTAAACCTGCTTTCGTATTGTTGAGACTCCTTAATAGGTCACTAGCTCTTGAGGCCTGGGGGGTGTTTTTTTTATTTGAGCTTAATTGAAATCAGATTGTGCTTTAATGTCTGAAAAGTGTCAATTATGCAATGAGAGAGCAGCAGCAAACAGCCTTCCTTGTCATTGAACGCTTCAATATTTTTAATCAGTTTTTTGCTCTGAATGTCTTCAGGCTCTGCATTTAATTTTTGCCTAAAATTTCACATTGCCACGACCCTTAGAACGCAGTGTTTTGGTACCAAGGGCACTTTAACCCTAATTTAATAAGTAGCCTTAATTTATGGAAAATAGGCCAGTAGAACTAATGAACATGTTGATAATAGATACTTTTGGATGTTCTTTTCATAAGAAATCAGCACTTTCTTCTGTGTTCTTTTTTTTTTTTTTTAATACATTGAATGTAGTGAGAGAAAACAAGTCTAACCTGGCAAGGAGAGGAAAGCAGGTACGATTGCTTTCTGTAGCACGTGAGGAAGAAGAGAGCTGGGTTATAATTCAGCTTCGTTTGGGAGTTGTTAGTGAGAGACAGAGCTGGAAACCGGGCACCATCGGGTGTCGGTCACCGTGGCCCTGCCTCGCTGCAGGGGGGGACGCCGTGTGCTTTGATAGGTGTTACAGGGGAAGCATCCACCTCATCCTTGGAAAAACAGATAGTGACATGGGATATATATGTTTTGAATGCACAGGTGCTTTCTGCAAAGTTCTGATTTGACTTTCAAAAATCTCCATGAGTTCATTCTGCCGCTCATACTCCGTGCTTCCCCAGAACTAGCTGAAGCTGAGCTGTCGTTTTTTATAATTTACATTGTGCTATAAATTTGTGGGGTCTATTGCAAATTAAAGGACTTAGCTCTGGATTAGTCAAGAAGTTCCTGAATTACAATTTTTTTTCAGTTGGCGTGAGAAGTTAGTTGATTAAACCCGAAAGAATTTATAGGCTTTTGCAGCCCAGATGAAACAATAACAATTTGATCAAAATCTGTTTATCGAGATACCTAGAGTTGGGTTGATGTGCCTCCTGAGTGCCTAGGATGTACAGGCATCCTGCAATTCAGTTTGTGGGAAGAGTATAGGGATTGGGGGTGAGGGACAGCAGAGAAAATGGAAGATCCTCTGTAAATGTTCTTTCCTTATCCCTTTGTCTGTGGGAGGTGTTACTCGTTCTGGTAATTAACATGCGTTACTCTGCTTGGCTTTCAGGCTGGAAAAATCCAGTTTGGATATGTGTATGGCATAAGTGCAATCGGATGTTTAGGGATGTTTTGTCTCCTGAACTTAATGAGCATGACGGGCGTCTCCTTTGGCTGCGTTGCCAGTGTCCTGGGATACTGTCTTCTTCCCATGATCCTGCTTTCCACTTTCGCAATTGTATTTTCGTTGCAGTAAGTACATAAACTTTATAAGTCGGTAATGGATTCCTCTCCTGTGAAATGGTGAAGGAGGTTATTAAAAGGAATTTTCATCTTTGGTGATGAAACTGCATATAATTTGAATGTGACAGGAATTTGTAATAAGGATAAAAACATAAATATCATCTTCAGGTATTTACTGGATGAAAGACAGGTGAATGCTGGTTTATCTGTACGTCAGTTAACAGCGTTTAAATACATAGACTCAAATAACAATATCAAGTTTATTTTCAGTCAGCTTTGAATCTGACAGATCTTAGTGCCTGTAAAGTCTAAAAGTAATCATAATTTAAGATGCAAATTTTAACTTGACAAATGGAAGAAAGTAGCGTGATTTCCTCATAGCTATAAGAAGTTGGGGACTGAAAAGAAAGAACTTGCTGCAGTTCCTTTACTCACCGCTTCTTCGTTTCATGTGCACAAAGTTAATTTTGGGTTTTTTTGTGTGCTGTCATAATTGAGTAATACCGTTCTGAAGTCTTTACTGGAACTATTTAAAAAGCTAAAACTATATAAAAGCTAAATTTCATCTTGGAATCTGTAAAAGGTGTTAGGAGGAGTCCAGTTACGACTCCTATGAGTATATATACACAAGTCTTATGTGAATTCTCTTTTTATCTCTGTGTTTACAGGGGAATGATGGGGATAATTCTCACGGCTGGAGTCATCGGCTGGTGCAGCTTCTCTGCTTCCAAAATCTTTATTTCTGCCTTAGCGATGGAAGGACAACAGCTCCTGGTAGCGTATCCCTGCGCGTTACTGTACGGAGTCTTCGCTCTCATTTCCATCTTCTGAGCGGGCTGTCCAAACTCCTGGACTCTACTGGGCCAAAATGGAACCATCACCTTGGAACGTTGAGCCGGACCAGAAACAGCTGCAGATGACTGTGTAGTGTTGCTGTCACCAAACCTAGACCCGTTTTGAATCAGCTGGAACAATGAAAACAAATGTCTCGTGTTCTCTTTTTTAGGACTTTGAATACTGTTTTCAATTGACCTGAGGTGTCTATAGCTTTAATAAGTGTTCATGCTTATCAAGTTAATGTCATTTCTTTCCCATTCCTATATCTTTAGAAAAGTAACTTTTGGTTGTTTATTTGAGGGTTGTGTTTTTTGTTTTGTTTTTCCTTTCTTTGTTTTGTTTTTGTTTTTAAATGGGACTGAGGGAGGGAGTACGGTTGCAGTTATAAATTGAAGAAGTTAACAGATCTGCAGATGCCGTAGAATCGGGTACTTTTTGAATAAATCTGCAGTATTGAGGAACCTATTTCCCATCCCCTCTTACCAAAAGCAAAATGCACAAATGAACACAAATATACTCTTGAGCTCTTTGGTCTCATTCATTTGTTCATTTGATGTGATAGTAATTCAGGATTTAAGATACTTAAATTACGAAGTAGAAAACAGATGCTTAAAGGGATCTGTAATTCTGTCACACTTGAAATGGATGTCTGAGTAGCTCCACGTTAACGTGGATTTCTGAAGGTGACTTCAACTAGAGTTTCTTTTCCTAATGGTGCACATACAAGTAGATGAGGAGTAATCTCTTTTGCAGTACTTCCAAGAGAAACACCATTTTGAAGATGTTATGCTTGTCAGTATTGTAGTTACTGTAAAATAATTTAAGGCATATTGATTAAATTTTCCTTAAATTTTGAAAAGTTGTTTTGATTTTTCTGATTTTTCTTTTTTAAAGGACTTCAGTTACTAAATCAGAAACTTCAATATTGAAGCAAAATCATATTTAAAGCTATTCAGCTACTGCATTTGATATTTCCTTCAGTCACAGATGCTTGATCTTCCGTGAGAAGTATAATCTCGTCTGTGATGTTAGTCACAAGAAGTGTCAGAAGTGGGAAAGCAAAACTGGTTGTTCTTCACAGAAGCACTTGCTAATTCTTAAAATAAGTAAGAAAAGGATTTTAATTCATGCTGAGAGGGGGAGGTTGGTTATGTAGATAGTAGTTCTCTGCCCCCACCTTGGAAGTTCAGAAGCTCAAACAAAGTGCTATGTTATAACTACTGTTTCTTCAGCGATTTAACCCAAGGGATTTGATGCAGGTGAATGTACTGCGGGTGTCAGTCTGACGTCTGTCTGTCCTGTCCGTGGAGTGATCTGTTCACAGCCACCAGAGCTGGTCCCTGCGCAGCCGCGGTGTGTTCCCTCCTTCTTCCGAGACTCGGGGTGCGAGTGCATCTTCAGAGCAAAGGAATGGGTAATCTCAAAGGCTCAGCACGCGCTTTTGTACACTCTTCCTGTAGTTTTGCACATTCTCCTAAAAATACCTTCCTCGTGCCACTACAAGTTACCAACAAGGTCCTTTCCTGGCCGGAGCAAGCCTTTGCTTGTGTCACTGGGGGCTGGGGCCATGTCACGAGTGTAAAACCTTAAAGGGTGAGGCGCTGCTGCAGGAGCGGTTCCGAGTGGTGGAGTGCTCTGCCTGGCTGCTGCAATGAACTTTAAAACTCAGACGCGCATAAGAAACCTCAGTTTCTTTCCAGAAGCAAATTCAAGAGCCCAGATAATTTTCTCCTTTGGTATGTTATTACAAATTATCATCCTAAATAAAAGTGGTGAGTTGATTTCTCTTTTTTTTTATTTAGCACAATGTTTTACTCTGTAATTGTGATGTCTGTGGATTAGACCACATCTGCCTCAGCGCACAAAGTTCTTACTCTTTTTAATGAAGAACATTACCTGCTGATGGAGCACAATGTCCTGTATTTGTGCAAATAAATTACAGTGATTACTAATGAGGCCTAATTAAATACAGAATTGTTCTAGTATGTATGAAAGCTCCTATACTTTCTTGGGCACATCGGGTTCTAATACTGAAATATTGTATTTTTGTGAAGCGTATGCGAATGTGGTTCATTTCTTGCAGCTTGTGCTGGTTCTGTAGTTCCGAGGGGATCACTCGTGTTAAACTGCTATAAATAACCTTTTCTCTCCCCACAGCATGAGCAAACGAAGAGCACAGGAAAAACATTGAAATGAGCTTGTCTCGGTGTAGCACTGGCCCTGCAGCTGCTGAGTTGGGAAAGCCTGTAGGAAAAGGTATTTATTTAGATAGATACGTTCACAAAGTCCCTGCTCCGGCAGCAGAGGACGTCACACCTCCTCACTAGCAGGGAGGTTTGAGTTTCAGGAGTGTTTTGTGTTCCGCAGCTCGCACTGAGAAGAATTGAGCAGTGAATTTCTGACTGGTCTCTGGGGGGCAGGAGAGGAGCGGGTGGGAGCAGAAGGTCAAACACATCAATTCACGGAGGACTTCATAAAACCACAGTGCTGTGTCTAGACTGGTTGTCTGAAATATCCCAAATTTCTGGTACTTTAATTAATGTGATTCCATTGACTGTGTTTATTGCCCTTCCAAAATCAATTCCATTGATTTTCTGTAATAATGTTTTGTCCTAGATCTTGCTTCAGTTTTAGTTACGTTTCAGCCCGTTTAATCTCGCCGTCGCACAGAATGACAAGCCTGGATGCTGTAAGTCTTTACTCCCACAGTTGCCTTTCGTATTTAGCAGGACTTTTTTCTTTTGACTCTAAATCTGAACTCTCCACCACAGTCTGTTAACATCAGTATTCTCATCTAGTTTTCAGATGAAATACTGACATTACTCGCTTCTGTCCAGCGTTGTCTCTTGACATTTTTATGTCACTCAGCTTAAAGCACTCAAATACGAATTCTGGTGTTGCTTTTTTAAAGCCACTTTTGTTACCACACCCAGTTTTGAAACTACTTCCTATTCCACGAAAGTTGAAAGTCACCTTTCCCAGTTTGTCTGTTTCTTGTCCCAGTTTGTCGATGTTTTGACAGTGAGTTTGTTTTGCTCCGGGGCGGCTGAGGCTGCAGTTCAGTTTGTTTCCACAGGCAACATTTCTGTAAATACCAACAAATTACATGGTGTGGCCTTTACTAAAAAGCATGTTTTTCTCGTGCTCTTATGCCTTTCATCTGTGGATGGGGGTTGGCATCTGTCCCTGGGGGGCTGTGACTTGTTCAGTGGTGGATGGGTACCTTGGGAAGCCACAGAGAGTGGGGACAGTTTGGGATTCTGTGTGGAGCCGGATGTCCCTCCGTCCGTGGGGCTGGGGAGGAGCGTCCTGGGCTCGAGGGGCAGCACCCCCAGCGCTGTGCCCCGCGTGGCTCCGGCTTTGCGCTGCCTTCTCTCCACAATTACCTTACCTGCATGGAGGTGAGCGCTCCAGAGGGGGTTACTGCACAGACCCTTCGTTTGGGTCTGGAATAAGGAGCCGGAATACCCTTAGGCTTGTCTCCGGGTGTCAGCACCGGGATGTGGTGGATAATCCTTGCACAGAGGAACTGGGGCTCTCGCTCTTTGAGGGACCGGTGGCTGCAGTGGGGCACAGGCTTCGTGGTGCAAAGAGGTCCCAGCCTGAGGGAGTCACTCGCTAATGCACTAACGCTGCTCTAGTTCCTGTCCACACCATTGTTTAGAAGTTTATGTTTTTCAGGAGCCACGTTAGCCAAAAGAGCAGCCAGCACGTTGGGGTATGGGGTATGCATGCAGAGGCAGGGTTTGCGGAAGAGAGAGCTCCTTCTCGCTGTGCCTGGTGACTTCTCTGTGCAACCTCTCCGTCTGTCCCCACCGGTACACTTTGGGGTGTCTGTCGTTTGTGTCACACGCTGCATCCTTGGCAAAAGATGAAGGAATGGAGTAACTGGGCTTGCTGTTTCCCGCGTCTCCGCTGGGTGGGTCTGTATCGATGCCTACAGCGCACCGATGGACCCCACGCATCCGCTGGACCGGGATGCTCTGACGCAGCTCGGCGTCAGGGAGCCTGTCCCTGCTCCTCCTCCTCTCCCACAGCATCAATAGCCATTACCTCCCAGCTGCTCAGCCCCGATGCTGCCCAGTGGGGGTTCTGTTCCCTGCGGTGGGGCAGGGATTTGTTCCAGCCATGACCTGTCAAATTAGCTGAGACGCTGGGGGTGCTGGGTCGCCCTCCTGGCAACGGGAAACCTTTGCTGCCTCATTCTTTGTACAAAGCTGGAACATTTCTGACCACCTTTTTTTTTTTTTCTTTCTTTCTTCACATTACCAGGAAGTCTCTTCACTTTCTGTGTGCAGTCCAAAAGCACATAAAATTGTTTTTCCCTGGGTAATTCACTGCCAGTCCAGCTGCTGGGTGACACAGACAGGGAAGCTCTTCCCCAGTGTGGATCCTGCTGTGTTGTAGCACTTCTGGCCCTGTAAGCTGACACATTCTTCCTTTGCTAGATTTTTAAAATTTAATTAAATAGCATCCCTCCAAGAACTGAAAGAATTTATTTTCACAATCTATGGGATTAGAAGAGTTTTTAAAATATTTTTTGTTGTTCAGGAGTTGCAAGCCCTATTACTGTACCCTGATTATTCTGGAGCGTCCCGTGGGATGGGGGAGTTCTGTGGTGCTCTTCTGTGGATGAGGAATGGGATGAGATGTGTGACTTGTGTGAGTCCTGCTGCCTTTGACCATCTTTAGGCCAGCAAAACCTAATAGGATGTTTCTCCAGGTGGGAATTCTCAGTCCAGCTCTCTGGGAGGAGGTTTTGTAATCGGAATGTCTGCGGATGGTGTTTGCCAGCTTTGTGCTTTCCCAAGCGAAGGCAGCAGCCGTGCTTCGGGAAGGGCCGCGAGCCTTGTGCTCACAAGGGCATTCTTTCTTTCTCCTGTTATTTCTGTGGTTTATTGCGGGAAGTACTGATGTTAGAAAAGTTAGGACTTTTTCTGATCTTTATTGGGAATGGTCAAGTGAGAGGTTGTCTGAAATCAGACACTAGTCCTGGAATAGGCCTCTCACAAATTGCACTGTAATTACGTGTCTTTAGGAAGGAGGGTGTTGCTCTGTTTCTTTACACACTAAACTCCACCACATCATTTTTGGAATTGCAGTGCTCTTACCATATACATTAATGCTCGTTTTTTCCCAACGTTCTTGCTTTTCTGCTGTTAGCATGGGGAAATCTAATCTGCTTGGATACCTGCCTTTGCCTACTGATCTGTCAGACTGACTTGCTTTTCGTTCATGGGATTTGTATCTGCTTTTGTGCAAGAGCTGAAGCCATCGGTAGGAATCATCCTGTGCTTCCCTCGGGAAGAGGATCCCAATTTCCGTGAGCCCGTCTGTGACTTCTGCTTGGCCACTGCAGTGACATGAGGTCAACATCGGGCTTTGAACAGACCTTGCCAGAGGCACCCTTTACGCCTGTGTGCTCTCAAGTCTGGAAAATAATGATTTAACTGCTAACGAGGAGTCAGGAAAACTCCCTCTCCCTGGCCTGCCCCATCCCCGGCACAAGGCATTGGGTGGCTCCTGGAGCACAGGGGTGTTTTCCGCTTTGTGGGTGAATGGTTTGCATCTCGTGTGGCTGAACACACGACAGGAGGATGTGTCACCTCTGGGACCTGCATGGGATTCCCTGCGGCACAGCTTGTCCCCCACAAAGCCTGTCCGAGGGAGGGCACTCGGGATGTGCAGCGCAATGGCCCAGCTGAGCGCTGGTCCCACAACTTTCTGGTAGGATCTTTCCAGGCCCATTGGCAGCGAGCACCAGCGAAGGCTTCTCTCCAGCAGGTTTTGTGAATCCAAACTCGAGGCCAGTTGGGCCTCAGGGTAGAATCCAGACGTTCTTACTTGGGGCGTGACTTATCCCACTCCGGTGGGTGCCAGCTTCTCAGTTCTTTTTCAGGCAAAATTCCCATCTAGCTCCATCGGAGACTTAGCTGAGTCAACAAGATGAAGACTTGGCCAATAACTATGTCAGGCAAACCTGGGCGAATATCCTCATTTACAAGTAAGCCCGACAGGCTGGGACGCTTGGCTCGTACCTCTGCTCCAGCCAGCGTCCGATCAAGTGATGCTCAGCCTCCCGAGCCCCGCTCACACGAGCTGCATCCACAGGGAAAAGAATTTCCATGTTGGTAGATTGATGCCAGCCCCTTACCTCAGAAACGTAGAGTCTGAAAAGTACCTTCATAGAAGACTTTTGTTTTAGTGAAGGATATAATCTGCAGAAAGGAAAATCTGTCTTAAGAATTTACTGTGTTAACCTGTTCTTGTTCGATTACCCGAGAAAGCTGAAGCTCATATTGTAGCATCGAGACAAACACTATAGGCTGAGTTTGGTGACTTTTTCTTTATTTAATCTTCACTTTATTAATATGAGTCAATCTCCTGATTGTCCTAGTGGGTAGTTCAAATGTTAATTGTCAATAGGAAAAGATAACCCAGTGTCTTGGCGAGGCGCTGCTGGTCATGTGGCTGTTTATTGAATCACAGATGGAAACATTTACATTCAGGATGATTTTCTCATCCCGGAGTTTTGTCCGAGTTAAAAATTTCTGGTTCAGGCAGGGTTAGGAGATCTAAAGGCGGCAGCATCTGCACTGAGCTAATGCCAACAGCAGATGTCACATTACTTGCCACTCTGTTTTCTTACAGATTCATTTAGCCAAATCCTGCCAAATACCCATTTGGTTTATTTTAAAAGCCCTGAGGCTGCAAGGTACAGAATTACCTTTAATCACGTTATATGGGATTTCAGAAATTTTAATGTCCCCCTTGAGGATACAAAGAATGTTTTTTATCTGTTGGAATAGACTGTTCCAGGAAAGTCAGATGCGGTTCTCTGCACAGCAGATGCACCGTGAGACCAGGGACCTGGGACTGGCTCGTCACCATCTCATTGAACTCAGCAGAAGATCAGTCTGGTGGCCACACTCATGGAATTGGACGCAGATTTTCTGAAGTGCGGCCTCAAGACTGATCTCTGAAACTCATACGGATGCCCCATCTCATCACCCTCCTGTGAGCACTTAGTTTAGTTCCCCGGGGGAAGCCCCTTCCTCCGGGTCCCCCGTCATGGGGCTGGGGTGGGCACATGCAGCCAACGGTGAAGCCCCACTTCACCATGGGAGAGCGGGTGGAACCATCACGTGGGGCTGAACGCAGAGCCCCCCGGTGTCACACCAGCCTTCTAATGCCACTCACTAGAGTAGCACCCGTGCCTTGTTCCCTTGGCCACCTCTGTGGGTGCCCCCCCGTGCTGCTCCCCGGGAAGGCTGCCTCTCCCCATGTCCTCCTCTGCTCTCGGCTGTAGGAGATCAGTCTGGATGGCAGCCGGAGAAGTCCATCACCTGCTGTAAAAGCAAGATTAACTCAATTCTGACAGATAGGTCTGACCTGTCCTTTAAAACTCCAGCTGGAGGGAAATGACACAATCTCCCTTGAATACCTTGTCGGTGCTTTGCTAACTTCGTGATTAGAAAATGGTCTATGATGTCAGGCTTATTTCTTCCTATTTCTTCCTCCCTTTAATGCACTTTATTATTACTATTCTATCAACAATAGACATGAAAGACAGCTTATTCTTTTCCTTTTGGCAGCAGCCTCTTACATAATGGTGAACTCATTCTAATTTCCCGTCATTCTTCCCTTTCTTGGAAAAGAAACCCTGTTTGACTCTCCACTGCAACCCCCAAATCCTCTCCCACAGAAATGCTACTGAGCCCATGGTTACCCATCTTCTTCATAGGCATTGGCATTTCTTCTTTAAAAAAGTGTTGTGCAAAATTCCATCTTAACAATTCAGATCATTTCTCCAATTTATGTAGATCGATTTGATCTCCAAAGTGATTGCAGTGTGTTCCACTGCGTTACCATCTTTACATTCCAGCCCCCAAGCAGATTTAAATCGTGAATAGTGCAGGCTGAGGGTGGGAGGTATCACCTGCATTTAATAGTGATGCGGTCACCGTTTTGTGGTCACCTTTCAACCTTTATAGTGTTGCTTTTCTGAGCTGTGTTTCTTGTAAACCTGGATATTGCATCTGCTGCTCCCTCATCTTTAATAAGACTGGATCCCTGAAAGAAGGTGACCAGGTTTGCCTTATTGTTTTCTCCATTACTATCCCACATTGGCTGTTTCTTAGTGCTTCATTTTCTTCTATGTATTTAAGAACGATCCTTTTAATAATTTTCTAGCTTCTTTAGAGGCATTAATGCTTGTTCCTCAGGTTCTCCGCTTAAAAAACTGCTTTATTTGTCCCTCTGTAACCACAGCGTCAGTGGCCCCGTCCCTGCACTTGCTGTGCACGTTCTCGAGCTGATGGCAGGTGGTGGGGCCGTTGCTCTGTCCATGTCCCTGAGAATCCCTGGTATCATTTAATAAGCCTCCATGGACATACAATTTACAGAAATTGTCTTAACCTTTTAAGAGCTTGAGTGTTTGGTCACAGCTGGTGTTTTGGTGAGGCTCACATAAAAAGGGCATTTAACCTCCTTACCATCGTGCCGCACTTGCTTTCCTTCCCGGTGAAGTAATGCTCATGTGCTTTGCTTTTAATTTTCTTTTAACAGATACGTAAAAACTTTTGTCAGTCTTGTTTGCAGCTTTGTTTATTGATCACTGATTAATCTCCTTCTTACCTCAGCATAGGCTGCTTGTTTTTTTATCATCCTTACTAGAAGAACATGCATCAAATTGCCCTCGATGGCCTCACTGACTGTCGTCAGCCATTGAGATGGTATTTACAGAAGGAGCTGAAATAATCAGACCAGAGTATTATAAAAATAGCGCTCGGTATTTTAACCTTCTCAGTGCCTTTCAGACATACGATTTCACCACTGGGTATCTTGGGTCTACTTCAGCCTACAGATACGTGTGGGGCGGTGGCTTTGAGCGCTTTTGGATTATGCAACACATGAGAAGAGGGTCCTTGTTTCCCTTTGAATTCTTGTTTGTTTGGCGGAAGATTTGCTCCACCCTTGGCTCATCAGGTCACTGGCTTTCACAGCCAGCCTTGAGTTAAACAAATTTGGGAATTAACTGGCCTGAGTTCAGTTAATGAGTTGTAAAAGGGGATTGGGAACTCTGGGGCGGTGGCAATCTGGGGAGGGAATGGGGTGGTTTGGGGGCAGAGCGAAGGAGCAGAAACAAAGCAGAGCAAAGTCATTTTTAAGAACGGGGAAAGGCAGGGACCGTGCTCCGAGCAGAACCTGCTCCTGCCAGTCAGCCACCCAGCGCTTTTCCCAGGAAAAATGGGCGCTTCAGTAAAACAACGAAATCACTTCATTACGTTTGATTTGAATACAAGCCCCAGCAGTTGTATTGTTCTTAAAAACTAAAGAATGAAAAGGGACGGGTGAATATAATCTTACGTGGAGAAAGAATGCCCGGGGTATGGGTTTCAGCAGCCGTGACTCAGTACGAGAACATCCCCTCCGCTTGATTAACTGCAATTGGCTTTAATGTTTTCTCAGGCTATTTTATACCTCCTGGAATTCTTACAATGTAAATCCTTTTATCTAAACTAGATGTGCTTAACTATCCTGTAACAGTGGGTTTGATCTGGAGGCTGAGAATTCACAGTCTTATGTCAGTGACAGCTTTGAGAGACGCAGATGTTTCATCTTAACTTCAGTATCTTTTAGACTGAATGCATTTATTTATTCCCATGTTTACACAGTCGAGATAACAATTCTGATGCCATGGGGTAGTTTATTTCTGTTCATTTATTTAATGTTTAAATAACTTTATCTGTTTTAAATATCAAGGTTTGCGTGGGAGGGTTTTGTTAGGTTTTTTTAGTTGAACAGGCCTTTCATTTCACTCCTTAATCTCTGGCGATTTCACTGTCATATCTGAATAAAGCATCGGAATTAAATTTTAAATATGCATATTGACAAAAGACAAGAAGATCACAATTACAAATGATTGACTGGTCCAAGCCCACATCATTGGATTAATTCTTCACTCCTTCGCACCACTGTTAATTTGGAATAAATTTGCAGCAATCAAGTGATCTGAACTCCTATGGTGAGTGTGAAGATCTTCATGTTCTGCCTGCTCTTCATGTTCTGCCTGCTCTTCAATTGAGCCTGAAAGGCCTAATTCTGCCTCAAATCTATTCTTATTTTTGTGTCAGGCCTGGAGTGATGCCCCTGTCTCCACGTCAGCCAGTGACGGTTTTCCCACCCAGCCTTTGCTCCCACCGACGGGCTCAGCCCCCGGCGAAGGACGGAGGGTGCGGAGCTGGGGGGAGGAGGAGGAACTGGGAGGCGGTGCCAAAAATAATTATTGCCAATTGAATCACAGACGTAGAATTAAAACCACTATCAGCCTAACTTCTGCAACTGTTAAGCAATCGTACCAAATATTCCTTCTTTCGTGTTCTCAAGTAATAAATGTTATTAAAATAATTTCTCTCCATCATGAGTTATGGATGAATGTGATAAGTGTTCATAATCTATTAAAAATTATGAAAATATATGAAAAATATGAAAAGCATGAAAATATTCAAATTAGATTATTTCAGGTCACGGTTTTAAAAGCAAGAAAGACTTTCTTATTTTGTCATTAAAATATACCCTAGCAATACCATGAACCTGCAACTCAGCCAGAAATATGTGCCAAGTTGATATGAAAAATGTTGGTTTTCAATAGTACAATAATTCTGCCACACGATACCTTATTCTTATCCTGGAGTCCAGCTCTGGGTGCAAAAACTGATTTTACTGACCTGGAGAATCTAACCAGTTAAAACTCAATAGAGTTCGATATTCTGGGGATCCCAGTGGGCTTCAGATACTGGAAGTAAGGGAAAAAAGGTCTTTAAAATCTGATGGCCCTTTTCCTCGCCAGCCCAGAGCTCTTCCTTTCTGGGCACATCCCAGGCTACGATTAAACGCACTAATGACTACCCAGCGTGTTGCTGAAAGGAGGCAACGCAGCCCTAAACGAAGAAGGTGCCTTCCTTAAATTGTGATTAATTCCCCTTTAACCGCAGCACTTGAAAGCATCTTAGATGGACATTGGAGAAATACAGCAACGCTTCTTGTCTTTCTGCCGCAATCTGTACCTAATTGGCGTCACGCATTTGTAGGGATTTTTGCTCCTTTCTGATTATTTTGTCTGTATGAAGGAGTCAACGTGCTCTTTGTGTTGCAGCATTTTTGGGGAGATACAACTGTTTTCGTGCTGGAAGGAGCTCTGAAGCACTCGCACTCAGCTCCCCCTGCTCCTACCTCCAGCACGTTTGTTTGCTTGTTTTTGCTCTGGATTGCTGAGCAGATGATTGAACAACCGCAGAGGCCATTTCTTGTTCCTTCATTATTTTCAAAGCAAATACCAGCAGAATTCTAGACCCTGGAGAAAATACAGCTAAGCTAAATTTCGAAATTGTAGAGTGCTGGCAGCAGCTAGATAATATTCATTAAAAACATCAAGCCGAAGCTCTGAAGCCTCTCTTCAGTTTACACAGTGATTCGGCTGGAAGTGTGTTCTACGGGAGTTTTTTCCATGGAAACCTGAAGTGTAATCCCCCAAACAACTCGCTTCACTCTAATGTATATGGCCTTGATGTTTAGCTACCGCCCGGCTATGTTAGTCTGGTTGCCATGGTCCTGTTTTCTCTTTCATATAACCTTTGATTGATGCCCCAGCCATCAGAAGAAGCTGGAGGGCTGGTGTGCGGACGCGCCGTATGGAGCGTGCTGGGTAGAGATGGGCTTGCGAGATGCAGGAACACCATGAGTTTCTTCCAAGAAACTCTGGCAGCATAAACAGCCTTGGCCCGTGCTTGTGTAGTATCTCCATCCCCTCGCCCCACTGCCAGGATTTCTCACTGCAGAGGTTTTTTTCGGCCACCATCCCCACCCCGTCGCTCGGTGCCGGGGCCTGCTGGTGGTTGGTTTCCAGCCGGTGGTTCCCAGCCCGTCCCGCTCGCCCGGCTCCAGCCCCGGGCACACCAGGGTGAATGTTGCTGGTGGCTTGGTGTGGGTGTCTTACCCACCACACACCCGGCAGGCTCGGACCCGCGTCACACGGTACAAAAAGCTGATGCCTTCACCCAGCTCCAACTCTTGCAGCTTTTTCCTGTTATCACCAAGTTTCTTTTATTTATGGCCCGTAGCTAAGCAAGGTGGCAAATTGGCAAATCTGCATCTCGGCAAGAGCGATGACTTTCAAGCACAAGAGTAACCCACAGATGCAACTGTTGATGAAGCTTGGAAAGCCAACAAGGCTTCATGGATTGTAATTCTCCTCCTGTCTTCTCCTACTGTAAAGTGCCTTTTTACTTTTTACAAGGACGTTGGTTAATTTTTATAATCTCCGTATCCCAAAAGGAGAAATTAAGACATGGAGGAGGGGAATGCTTCGTCTGGAGGACACTGAACAGGCAATGCAGAACCACCGTCTAGGTCTCCAGATCCGCTGAGAAAGCAAAACCAGAACAAAAGTGTATCTTTGCCTCTTGCTCATTAATCTATACCATTATCAGCAACTTATCTGCATAGTTCTCTGAACCAGTGAACTATTTTTAACTGGTGTATTAATATTGCTCTAGTTCTCAATGCTTCTCACTGTTTTCAGCCTTTATTTCAACCCATCTGCTGTGGGATTCACTTGATCAGGCAGAGAAATATGAAATTGCAGATGTAGATATATGAGTAAATTGTTTGAGGCTTTACAGGCAATGGAAATAAATAGGATCTATAGGGCACTTTTCTTATCTCAGAGCAGACTGCCACAGAAAGCCAGATGAGTCACACCCTTTGACCGTAAAGGCAAAGCCAGGGTGACTCAGAGGGACACGAGACCTCTGTAAAGTGTGAGATGAAGCCTTGCCCAGGCGGGAGGAGGTCTGCAGGTCCCTGGTTGGCGAGGCAGCCTCACGTCCAGCTTTCCTGGCGGGAGGGGACCTCCTGTGCAATGCGGCATCTCCAGCGAGACCCGGGAGTGGAGGGTGGGCAGGAGCCCCGTGCTGGCTGCTTGAAAATGCCACGTCCTACAGATTCCTACTCACCGCCCACACGCATGAGGGTTTGACACAGCCACCGGCGTCTCCCTGAACCTCCTGGCGTAAGGTGTGAGCATGGTCAGAGCATCCCTCACCTCAAACCTGTATTTCACCCAGGAGAAGTAGCAGCAATCGTGAACCTTCTTCCCCAAGTCACTCTGCGGCCTTACTTTCCAGCCAAAATACCCTGGAAATTTAAAACACAGGATTAAGACAGGAAGAAAGCAGAGCAGGTACAATTGGACCTCCGAACCTGTCGATGGCAGTGGCAGGGACACTGTCCCAGGCGCAGGAGGAAGGGTAGGACAAGCTCCCAGCAGCCTCCCAGCAATGTTTAGACTCAACCAGTCTCTCCAGTCAACAACGCTGGAGTGAGCAAAGTTCTGACCCCTCGTGTCATGTGCCACTAGATGGCAATCTGTGTATACCAACTTTTCTTAGCTGCTCTAATGTTTGCTGGGTCACGGGATCCGCTCCCGAGGCTCTGGTACCTTCTCCTGGGAGGTGCCAACGCTGCCCGGGGGGGGCAGAGCCGGCGCCTGGGGCTGGGGGAGCGGGAGCGAGGAACTGCCCCTGCTAATGACCCTTTTAGCCTGATGAGGTTAATCTTCAGCTGAATCGGATCCCTCATCTTGGATTTGTGGCAGGGCCACACGACCACTGCAGGAGGGGACAAGAGGGTGGTGGTGGGGCCACAAGGCAGAGCATCCTCTTCAGCAGTGTTGGATGGCAGCGAGACCCGGGTGACAGATATTCAGAGTAGTGATGCTATTTTAAGAATACTTGCTAATGGGTTGGAGTATAAGGAGAGAAATCCTCGCTTTGAGCTGTGAATTATCAAAAGTTTCCATTTCTGATTTTCCATTTTTAAAGGCAAGTCCATCCCTCTTCCAAAGGAGGGGGTGGGCATTTATTGTTCCTGTCCATAAAGCTCAGCAGCATCTTCCAGGTGGCACCAGCTCCTACAAGAACTCAACGGGTCACTTGGGCCTGGGGCTCCAGGTCTGGTTTCAGGTCTTGCAGCAGATCTTGTGGTGTCCCCGAAGCACAGTCCCGCAGCACGCGGGGGTGTTTGGTGCGCACAGCTCCTCCTCCTCCCCCCCGACTGAAGCTCAAAGCCCCGTGTAACAAGACTTAAGGAAAAAAAAAAAAAAAGGAGGGCGGAGGAAAATAATGATTTTTTGGCCAACTGCCACTTCACTTAGCAGGGAAAAGTTAATGGCTGTTCTAGTGACCTCCACGGTCACTGCGCTCATTTAAGCAGTTACACTTAATTATGCTGAGTAATATAAAAATTCCATATGTTCTGTGAGCAAATTCCTACTTGGTCTATGGAAAACAGAAACGCAGCAGAGGCAGGAAAATGCCTGTGCCTGACAGCACAGTTTTATAATCTATTTTTAACTGAATTTCTCCATCTTCTTTGTGAAGGAATAACACTTCTTCATTGCCTCTGGCCATAATTAACATGCCATAATTCAAGTCCAAGAGACGTATAAAAACAGACTTAAAGCAGAGCATTAGCTTCCAAGCAGAGCAAATAATTTTGGAGAAGATTGGTATTTTCTCTACTTAAAACTCTGTTCACCGGTTTGTATTAAAGCCCCTCAGTTGTGTGGAACGGGCTTTCTGCCACCACGCACCGTGTCTGAGCGTATCCGACCCCCGGGACGGGCGGAGGGAGCCCGATTTGCCGTGGGAGCTGCCGGCGGCGGAGCCTTTCCACGCGGGTTTGAAATGGCAGGAGTATCCAGGAGCTGCCACTGCCTCTGCTTTATTCTGTTTGAAAACAATACTGTCATTTTTTGTTGCAAAAAAAGGTATACAGAAGAGAGCAAATGTTTGAAAACATTTAAAAGCTGTATTTAGCGATTATTCAGCTATCTGAATTGAGTTCAGCGTCGGCAGCTCCCTTCCTTCAGTTACCTGGTGACCAGGCAGCTCTGGGGAAGCAAAGTACTGTTTAAGCAGAAGAAACTCATTTCAGATAAAACATGTTTTGAAACAATAAACAGTTTATACACATGAGTAATCCTGAGGAGGCTCTGCCTGCTGCGGAGACCCTGGGGCCTCTAGAGTCTGTAGCAGCAGCAGCTCCCATTGACACCCTCCTGCTCCCCCTGGATGAGGAGGAAAGCTCAGGAGGAACACGTTGAAGCTCTGCTCCCTCCTCTCCTACATGTTTCCCCTGCTCCTCCTGAGCTCTCTGGCCAGCAGGACAAGTTCTAACAAGCCCCCCAGTCCCCAGCTGTACACAATTGGCACCAGCACAAGAGGTACTCTTGCACCTCCTCCTCCCTCGCTCATGTTCTTAGGTCATTGTGGCTACAGCAACAATGCGATTTACTAGCAAAAATTTATATTCAAAAGGTCATGTGCAATCAGAGGAAGCAAACAGGGAGGATGAGGTCTATGGGGAGGATGAGGTCTGTTGCAGGAGACCTCCAACAAGCACCATTAACACCCTCAGGCAGCACAGAGTGTCTTGCTTAATTCTACTTCTTGGGGTTTGCGGGATGGGCAGGGTGTTGGCTTAAAAAGGGCAGAAGGACTGCAGGTGTGACCCATCCACGCAGGTGTCCCCATCCCCACAGGTGTCCCCCATCACTACAGCCCTGCTTATCAGTGCAGCCAGCCTAGATGCTTGCTTTTCTTCTGAGGGTCGCTTTGCTTGTGGAGGAGGTGCTGGGTGCAGGTAAGGGCTTCTCTGGAGGAGCAGGGGCTGCCTGGGGAGCTGGGTCTGTGAGGGGGTGCTCCTGGGGGTGCTGTGTAATGGTTATTGCCTAGAAAATAGGGGGGCTGGTACTGCGGGGCTGCAGCCTCTGCTTCTCTGGCTGCTTTTTTCTCCACGTGCTGATGCTCTGTGTGGTCCCGGGTTCCTGTGGCTGCAGTCCTGGCTCTGGGTTTGGTCTTGCTGGCCATGCGTGGCACAGAGCTGGTCCCTGCTGGTGCTGGGACACCCCGAGAGTGTCCTGGAGCAGGGGGAGCCGTCCTCCCCTTTGGGCACGGGTGGTGGTGAGGGCTCTGTGCACTAGAAGAACAAGCTCATTGCAGTATACACCATACAGTAAAATGCTTTATGTTGTTATGGCAACTAAAATTCTAAAAATAAGCTAAGGAGAAAGAAATGATGTACATCAAAATGACCACACTTTATTTTGGTTATGAGGGGGTTTTAAAAGCATTTTTAAAATGTTTTCTATGCAAAGAGTTCTGAAGTTTATTGTCAAGTTTTCCTTTTCTGTGTAACTCGCAGCCTATGAGGAGTCGGGTACCACAAAAAGGTTTGCAGAAACTGCCAAGTGACCCCTCTGGTGTGCCCCTGTGTGACGCAGCCCGGCCATGGTGGCAGCTGCCATGCTGGCATAGAAAGGACAGAATCTACATCTTTTGGTGGTCTCTGATCAGAATTTGAATATATAATCGTAAAACTCCGTTTGGGGGAGAAAGAAACAGGAGTTATAACAAAGTTATCTTTGGGATAACTTAAAATCTTTCTGAGCAAAAGACCTGCTGGTTGCACTCTGTGCCATCAATTAGGGCAGCAGCAATGGCTGGTTTTTTGGTTTATCCACAAATACTGGGGAGGGCACAGCTGCTGGGCTGGCCCTTGTATGGGCAAAGAGTAGCAATACTTAGGCTAATCCAGATAATCATATGGCACTATGAACAAGTGACTTTCTGTGTAATCTTCATCCAGTTACATTAATCTGCATGTTCTGTGTTTGTCCGGAACTGGCTGCCTTCCCCCATCCCTTGTGATCATTTCTGATCATTCCTTGATCGGGAACTTTTACTTTTTTGCTTTTTCCACTAGTTCGGTGTAGTGAAAGGCAATTCTGGAAACTGAGTACATAGGGTTTTTTAAATAATAATACAAAATGCATTCTTGCTTTGGTGGACTCATTAAATAGAGCTGGTTTACACTGCAAAGTCTCAAGTCCCTGCTTTATCAGGAAGAGAGCTTGCTGTTCGTACCGCTGGGTGCTGCTTGGGAACTAGCGTTTGAACTGCAAAGAACAGTGAACTTAAGTCATTCTTGGAACGACTGGAGAAATGAGTCTTATTATGTCAAAATCCAAGCTGCAGCTGCAATCCTTTTATTAATCGTAATTAAACTTTCATGGAGTCACTCATGAGTGTGCGAGTGAGGCCGGGAGGGTCGGGTCCCCTCTGTGGCGTGGGGCTGGGGGAGCGGTGGAGCCCGAGCTGGGCTGCAGGAAGGGTGTGCAGTCACAATATTGGCCAGAAACACCAAATTCATGGTGAGGAATGGGGGTTCCACCCTCACCCCGGCAGACTGCAGTGACCTGGATGGAGACCCTGGGGTTGGTGCTGTGCCCCAGCACTGAGGTGTCATAAGCTTCTTGGCAGCAGGACATGGCTCAGCTCCTTCCTGCCCCATCCGTGTGCTGGGGTTAAGCCCTCGGTGTCTCACTGTGCTTGGAGAGGACAATTTAATGTCTGTCTGACCTATAGCTCACTGTTTAGTGGATGCCTCGTGTCTGGAGGTAGCACCTCCCCTGGGTGGCAGCAGGTCTCCTGGGCTCCCTGGAGAGATTTCCCCCGGTTTCACACCTGCCTTCTCTCGAGGATTCAGTGCAAAAGAGCAGCGAGGGCTGGGTGCTGCTGCTCCTGGCGGTGGTGATGCTGTGATTAAACATCTCTGTAGCCGCGGAGGGGAGGTGAGGGGCAACCACCCCTCCTTGATACCGGGGTGTCCCCCCTGTGGCCAGCACCCTCCGGCTGTGGGCTGGGAAGCTGCTGATGTGGAAGTCGGGAAAACTTGTGCCTTTCCTGCAGGTAGCAAAGTGTGTGGAGGAAAAGGTGGGGGTCAGGCTGCCCCCTTGGGAGCAGAGCTCAGGAGGGAGGATTTTAGGGGTGCAGGGAGCTGCTTCCTGCGCCCCTCTGCAATGGGAGAGGGTTCTGGGGGACAGCAAGCCGGGGGGGGGGACACACTCAGCACTGTCCCTCTGCTGCTTCCATCCCCCCCAGAGCCTTGGGATGGGAACAGACACCTCCCTGGGACAGGAGGGGATGCTTTCAGACACCCCTCCTGCTTCTCCTGCAGCTGGGCTGATCCCGCATCGCTGCTGAAAGACAAACATCTGGAAAAGGGGCCACAGAAAGGAAATTTTCCTCGATTCAGAGGGAGAGCTGTGAGTGTCAGCTAAATAGTATGTGTGTATGAAAAGCGGCATTTAATTGAATAAAGATAATGTAAATAGAAATATGCATTAGTTTAACGTGTGCCATAGAGTGAAGGCACTTCCAAAGAGCGGGGAGGGGGGAGGCTGCGCACACACGCTGGCTTCTTGCATCCTGCCCTCCAGCAGGAACAAATTAACTGCCAAAGCCGTGCTGTTTCTCTTTATATGTATAGACATATAAATAGGGTGCATGTGTGTTTACTATGTGCTGTAATTTCTTAGGTGCTATAAATTTCATGCCTCTTCCAAATATTTGAGCACTACTCTGACCTTTTAACCAAAACACGAAAAGTAAACTGTATGAAATCTATATGTACAGTGGTTGTCATTGAAAGCTAACATTTACCCATAGTCATTACTGTTTATATTGCAACAGCATGAAAAATGGCAACTATGGAGGAGAGGGGCTGCTCCTGGTGGGAAGTGCTTTGATGGGAGAGAGGGGGTGGGGGGGCAATGGCCTGAGAGCGGTGCTGGGCTTCCAGAAGTCAGGCTTTTTCCATCTTCTCTGAGCCTTCTCCTTGCACGTCCTGTCCCACCGAGGAGCCCCTGCTGGATTTGGGCTTTGATTCCTGTTCTGCTAAGGAGCCTTTGAGCCATGGCGGGTGCTGTGTCTGTTGGATGGTCCCTCTGAGACTGCAGCAAACGGCTGCTGGTTGTCTCTTGGTTCCCCTCGTTACAGCGGGACGTGGCGTTCTGGGGTAATACCGCAAAACTGGTGATTTCTGCACAAGGCTCTGAAATCTCCTGTTGATGATGTCTCTACAGTTCTACCGTTGCTCTGTTTGTCATCTTCCCTTAGTTTCTTCTTTTCTATCGCTGTTTTGGGATGAAAGGGCCCCTAAGAGCTGGTGGCTGCGTGGGGGCAGCTCTGCCCCAGGAGCCTGGTGTGTGGAATATGGGGGGCTGCAGGGGTAGAGGGCACAGAGAGGTGGGCTCAGCCCTGTTGGCAAGGGGTGAGTTAGAGCAGGCGTATTTTCTTTCCTAATGACCTGCAATTCCTGCCCTTTATCCCTCATGAAGAGCAGCAGCGTTTGCAGGGGCTCTGGGAAGCCCACGTGTGGGTGTGGGCATGGTGAAGGGCTCTGGGAGGGGATCGAGCAGAAGACCTTGGTCTGTTGGGGCTGCTGTTAAATGAGGAACCCAGACCCTCTAAGGATTCTGAGAGAATCCAGCCTGATGCCACCAGACTCCCCTGTGCTCCCAGCACTGGTTACTGGGGGCAGCCTGGGGACTGATGGGTCTGGTTCCCCAGTCTGAAAACCAGGGAGTTATCCTCTGTCTCATACTCTAAATGTTGGGGTTTGGGTTATCCTAAAGGAACACTTCAACATTTTCCACTTGGTATGTCGAAGCTTTTGCAGCTGTCTGTGGCAATACAGGCATTTGCAGCTTCATTTTCACATGAGGAGTCTGTGTCCAGAAGGATCTTGCCATCTTTGCTGGATGACAGATAAAATGTATGGCGTGATTTGTAAAGCAACCTACTTTTCAAGGTCTCCAACCTTGTCTTTCAACTATAAGACTATTTATCTCCAGTAACTTTACTCTGTTAAAAAAATTCCGATAATAAATGCCAGCCCTTAGTTTATAGAATTGTCTAGACTTCACTTTAAGAGGAAGCAACATAAGATACAGGCACTCGGTGCACCTAAAAGAGATCAATAATGTAGTGGTGTCTACTTTGTGGTGCTGTGCAGCTACATAAACATCCAAGGAAATGGCAGAGAGCCATAGACCTAAGCCAGGGTGACACTTAATGCTGTATTGCAATGTTTGCATTTTATGCTGAACCAAGAGGCTGCTTGAACTATTGCCCTATTTACTCCATCAGTCTTTTCTATTCCGAGTGTTTGCTCTCTGGAGCAAGACTCGTGTCTCCATGTGGTGACCCCTCTATCCTCAAGTGCCCTCGCTGGGCAGTAATACACGTATTGAAATGTAGAATACCAGTTGGATTTAAAATGAGCATTTAGGAAAAATATGATGTTACCTTTAGGACTGCTTTGAAAGCCAACAGCCTGATGGATGGAGTGTCATTATTTAGCAAACAAATGTGCTATTGGAACTGCCAGGGAAGGCTCTGGGTAGTACTGAAGAGTCAGTATACTTGGATGCAAAGCTAAAAATATTGAAATATGGGGTGGAGTAGGCTCAAAAATTTGCATATTCAGGTGTTTCAGCTCATTGCTGTTCCGATATCAAGTTACTGCCATTGACAGCAATAATGTGGACAGGGCTGGAGAAGGAGCACAGCAGCAGCAGTTGTCGGTTGGGTTTTATGGAGGGTGCGTGTGGGGTGCGTTTCTATTAAGTTCGATGTATTCATCTAAACATAGTCACATCTCTTCAGTAAGTTTTGCTTCCTTTAACTTGCATGGTGTCCTCAAATTTTAGCCTCTTGCTAGATGCTTTTGCTGAGAATGTTGTGTAAATAAGATTATTAAAATACCTGAAACAAAGGGAACTGCCATTGCATGGGCAGGAAGAGGTGCCCTTGATCCGCTCCAGCCTCGTTAGAGAACGAGCACCACGATCTCACTGGGTTTATGTTCATCTCAAAATAATGTTGGCCTTATTTATGTCTGATCTGGATGGACTCAGCAAGGCTTATTTCCTACATGAGAGGGGTTTCCGCCTCCCACGGTCTGGGAAGGATTTTTGGATATTTTACAGATAGGCTCAGCTGTTTGGGGCAGGCGGGGAAGAGCGAGGCTGTCAGGGCTCAAAGTTGTTGGGAGAAGACGGAAAAGCAGCAGGCAGCTGCCAGAATTGGAGGGAAGGTATGACAGGAGTCGTTATGTTTCTAATCACCAAAGTAATCGTGACACTTACTTTGTGTGTGGCAGTGTCTGGAAAGTTTTGAAGAACTTTTTCCATTGGAAAACACTCATTTATAAAACAAAAACTATTCATAAAAAGGGTATGTTTCTTCCAAGTCTTCTAATCTAAGCTCTTAGAAGAGGATCTTTTTCAAAATGACCTGTTAAACTGGGAGTAACATTTTGCTTGAGACAGTAGTTAACTCGTACTGGAAAAAAGTTAAAAGGTTGAAACTGAAAAGAGACATTTAGAATGTTTGTAATGAGGCATTTGGGTGAGTTACCCTCTCAGCCTACCCATCAGAAAAAAAAAGGAGATCGGCTCTTTTTACATGGTGCTGTGTAACCAATTGCTTGTCCTTTACAAAATCCTTTCAGATATTTGCTTACTAGAACTCTCTGGAGGTGCTATTGTATTTCTGGAACTGGAGAACGCCCGCTGAGCGCTCCAGGACCTACAGCACTTCCCTGCCCACGGCTGGTACAGATGTCCCTCCAACAGCTTTATCTCTGGCTTCGGGGACATCCCACTGGTTGGATAGAGGTGGCCCCGCAGGAGCCCTCCTCGGGAGCTGCTGTTCCGTTAGTATCTTCCCATGATCATCTCCACGCTCTCCTTGTGGTTTGAGCAAACTCTGTGTTTGATATATCTCTTTTCCTCTCCCCCCCTAAAATGAAAGAAATGATATCTGATTGAGAACCCTTAATAGACGTTAAATTAGATGTTAGACATATTAAAAAAAAAAGACAGGACATCTACATAGACAGCTGTGGGAGGAAAAAAGATTAGCTTTCCTGCCAAGTGGGAGTAGATTCAAGTAAGTCCAGTATTATCCATACACTATACTTAAACCAGTGCTTGGAAGGCTACGGGCATTCCGAACTATACCTTGTTTTCCTTGGCTATTTTATTGGCTAAGTCTCTACTAACTTTTGGAAAAAATCCTGATTTTTCTTAAGTTAATGGAAATTTGCATGTGCTTAGTTGTTGGGTTAGCCCATCTTTTCTATTGCAAGTTTGCTTTTTTGTCTTAACCATTTTTCTTAATTGCTACACTTCTGCAGAGTGGTATTCCTAAGCGTATATTTCTGTACCCTGCAGACCTGAAATTGCTAGAAATTTGTAAATAAATGGAATATTTTGGAAACTTGTTACTTTATTGTTCTCCTAACTTCACCCTCACCACTTCTTATTCCCAGTTCTCCTTTACTCCTCATACCACTAAGCCATTTAAATAAGATCCATGTGTTGAGTGAAGTGAGAAGAGCTTGTGGACTGTAAAGAAAATGTTCACTGAGTGCTACAACACAGCTCACTCGGCGATTAGAGAGAATACAGCTGTTTCTCTGCAGTCAATAACACAGATATTTTGCACCCACCCCCCACGCCCCCCCCCCAGCTCACAGATAATGAGAAAGAGCTGGATTATTTTTAAGGAAATTATGGAGCTCTGTTTTCTCCCTCCCTTTCATAATATTGGGGATGAAATATCCATTCATCAGGATGAATGCAGTTAATCTGTAAAGGGCTGCCAGTATGCAAATGAAGTTGCTCTTTAGGGATAATTGAAACCATCGCCTGGTGTTTAACTTTCACTGACTGCTGGCCCAGAAGGTCCCTGGTGCTGGGGCTGTGACAGAAGTGCTGGTGCTGAGCAGAGCATCGCGGGTCTGGGTCGCCCTGGCCGGGGAGGAGGCAGCTCTCACCTGCCCAGACTTTGCTTCTGTGAAGGGCCTGAGTGCCTTGTTCCAGCTGAGGGGGGAAGGGGGAAATATAAAAGGTGGTCTTTCTCTGAAACAAGCTTTTCTGTGTTGCTGCAAACATCTGCCAACTCTATAGGCCCCAAGGGATGGATTCTTTGGCCAGGGTTTAGGCTTTTCTGGACAGGCTGAAGTCAGACAGCTTTGGGACAGAGGAGCATCAGAGCTCCCCTTGTCAGCAGGACATTATAGCCTGGGCTTACTGAGGTGAATGGCACCATCATGTTCAGTGATCCTACAGCAGTTGTGTTTGTACGTGTGTAACTTGTCTCTCGAGGTGTGGTTTGACTTCACAACTAACCCAATCCAAGGAGTTGCCATTGAAAAAAAAGCTCCTCCAGGCAGCCTTGTGATGGCAGGTTCCTGCTGCCAGCCCTCGGGGTGAGCTGCAGGGAGCCCTGCAGGGCTGCTCTTGGCTGGGAAGCCCTGCACAGGAGCTGGGCACCGTGTGGGGCACAGGGACAGCCACCCCGGCGTCGGTGGGAGCAGGAGGAAGGTGCTGCTCTGCGCTTCACCTGGCCCGGCAGCACTTGCCCTTGTTCAGCTCCATTTCCTGCCACCATTGCAGGTGATTAAGGTTGTCGTGGGGCTCAGAGTGATGGAAATATCTAGAAAAGTTGGAAATCTTTACGGCAGTGGCTGTGTCTGGGTACCAAACCCGATCTGGAGATAGTTCATAGCGTTTCCCAGCTCTCGCCGACGAGCGGCGCAGCTGGTGCTGGCCCTGCCGCCTGCACAGGGCTCCAGCTGGCTGGGAAGAGCTGGGAAATGCTCAGAAATGGCAGGAGAATACAAATTAAAGGAGCAAGTCAAACAAAGCGATAGCAAAACAGGCCTGAGTCGCTATTATAGATTGTTTTAAAGCTGATAACAAACAAATCATGAGTTCTGCTGAATACAATTATGATGAAGTGCCAGAGGTTAATTATCAATACACTCTGCTCCTTAACAACGTGTTTTTTCACTGCTGTTCAGTGAAACAGCTTTGCTTATCTAGGGGTTCTTTGTTTCATGGCACAGCGATGTGCCCAGCTGGCTGTGCAGTGTTCAGTGTTGGGCTGTCACCAGCCTCACTACCCTGCTCTTGGTTCATTAGGGAACTGCACTAATGGGTACCTTTCACTTTCAAACTAGCCTTCCAGGGCTGTTAACCACTTGCTAACCATTTCCCCGAAGAGGTACTCTGTGCCTGTGAAATCTTGATTTAAAGGTGGTGTGGTTTGGTTTTTTTTTTAATGTTTTGTTTATCGCCGAGACTTCACCTCAAGCCTTGGTGGTATCTTCTTCCCTACACTGTTGGGTTGTCAAGCGATGAGAAATGGCAGTGGCTGTGGGGCCAAGCCCTAAGGACTCCTGAGGCTGCTGACCTCTTGGGGAGGATGGTGTGGAATTGCTGTCCTAGTGGGGCAAATTCACACAGGAGGCGGTGGAGAGCCCTAGTTGCTGTGGATGGTCAGGAGATGGTTGTACTCCAGATGCTGAGCTGGGAGAAGAGATGCCTGGTGTACAGAGAGGACAGAGAAGCGCATGAGTGTTGTAAAATGCTGAAGCCCTACTCTTCTGAGGGTTCTGCTCTGCCTTCCTGTTAATTATCATTTAGTACTAGTAGCTTATGAGCTCTTGAGGACAGTTAGTTCTCATCACTGCCTGTAGTCCAGCTTCTCTTTAGCCTCGCAGCCTTTGTGGTTTCTCTGAGGACTCAGAGGCTGCTGGAGGCTGTGAGAGTGGAGTGTTTCCCCACCAGCTGTCCCACTCCGGTGCTGGCCCCTTCCCCTGCAGTTACTGGGACAGGACTCCATCTCTTGCTCTTGTTTCATTATTATCTACCGCCCACTCCCTGCTGCTGGGTCCCTGCAACTCTCGGGAGCACAGGTCCTTGAGGGTCAGCATCTCCCAGACACGGGCTCTCCGAAGTGCTGGAACCATTGCAAAGCACGGCTGGTTTGAACAAGAGGAGGAGACCCATCGAGGAAGCTGTCTGCTCCTGGGCTGTATGGGTTTCTCTGGGGTTTTGTTCTCTGGTGGGGTGAGCTGTGGGGCAGCGGTAGCTGTTTAGCGTGTCTGCGTTCCCTTTCTTTGTAGTTCTCTGAGAAACACAGGAGGAGGCAGATGTCTGTGTTGTGGTTCCTCGCTTTATCTAGTTCACGTACTCACCGATTTGAGATACCATTTACCCTGTGGCGGTGAGGTCCTTTAGTGTTCATCTTCAGAAGGCTTTTTTAAACTGGTAAGGGGATGCGGGTTTTAAGTGTATTCACATCACTAGTACTGCAAGTAAGAATACAGACTAACTATGTTTCCGAAAACTTTCAAGATGAGTGTATCACATGTTAAATCTGCACTAAATAGACACTGGCCTCCACTTGTTAAAATGAGGGGAGATGTAAAAACCTGGATTAAAAACAACAGTAAATTTGGCTTCTATGTGAATCGTGTTCTATTGGTAAGATTAAAAAAAAAAATGCCTTGGGAATGAGAGGTCAAATTTCAAGATAATGTTCTCTTAAGATGTAAGGAGGCTTTAAAGAAATCCCATTGTGCACCTTCTAGTCCAGACCTGTATGTCAAATGCACAGCCTTTCCTCTCCCCATCTTGCTCCTCCTTCCCCAAAACAGGGAACACCCGCTGCTGCATGTGAGACAGCAAGTCCTGGGTCAGAAGGTGATATTGGGTGAATTGATTTGCCTCTGATGGGGGTCACTTCCTGATGAGTTACTCTCTGAAAATGCAGAGCATATGTTTTTAACACGCCCTTGGAGAAGCGGCAGCAGATAGTTTGGGCTATGTGGCACTTGAGATGTTCTTCCAGAACAATATGGGCTTTGTACAGTGGTAGATGAGGTTTTCTTATAAGGAGCTGAGCACAGAATGACCAGAGGCCGTATTCAGCCTCGGGAAGAACTGGAGTCTCACAGCAACAGCTGAATAAAAGCAGAAATTCCATGCAACAGAAACAAGAGATTTGGGAGGAAAAGTTAATGCAGCCAAGCTATAGAAATAGATCACAGGCAGTCTGAAGTCTACACCAGCTAGTAAGGAAAGCTTTGGTCCTAGTTCATGAGCACATTAAAAATATGAGATGGCAGCGTTTGCTGAAACAAACACAAACCATTTGTTGACGTTGGCAAGTGCTGTGTCCTTCAGGAACAGGGATTTCTCCAGCTCCTAAGGCATGGCTTCCAAATTGAACACAGAGCTAGAAGAGATGTGGTAGCTGTAGACCCTTCTAGAAGAATAGACTGACTTTAAAAAGAAAAAAAAAAATATGAAAATGCCCCTTCCCTCAGCCAGCGGTGGGTGTGCTGAGGGGGGAAGAGACGCCGACTGCCAGAGCCCTGCTGAGCGTCAACCTCCAAGCTCTTTCCAGACTCAGAGGGGAGAATGTAGCTTCGAAGAGAAATGGATTAAACACTTTCCCTTTGAGATCTGAGTCACATCATTACCTCCTGCTTTACTTGTCTGACTTCCTAGTGCTGTCCCAGGGCGACAGAGAGTTATATTGGCCTCTGCTCAGAGCGGGCTGTACAACTGCAGCTTGAGCATCTGCTCCAAACCAGAGCAGCAGGGACCAGTGGGGGATCCGGATGGCCAAACACTGGTGTTACCAGAATGTTTTTCTCCACAAGCTGCTGCCACTGTGAGCGGACATCATGCTGCCTGTTGGGAGAGGTCAGGGGGGATGATGTGTGGGGCGGCACATGTCCTGACCTGAGCTCCTCTGCCTCCCCTTCGGCAGCCGCACGGTGAGGGACTGGCAGCAGGAGCTTCTGCAGGAGCTGCTCCTGGCCCTGGTCTCCAATAATGATTGATTTTAAAACAAATAAATGAAAAGCAGCGTGACACTCGCCTCTCACCTGCTGCGGGCTGCTGTGGGCTCCCAAAGCTCAGTGACGCACTGGCAGTTGACCTGTAGCCATCATCTTCCCAGGCTACATGCTGGTCTGCGACTTGTCACGTCAGTGTTTGGGGTCAGACAATGTAGGGCTCGTGACAACTTCTCAGGACAACGAGGTGTAAAAAAATGCTGTCTTGGAACAATGAATGAAGAGCCCATTTCAAACAGCCCGGTGAGAAACGCGAGGTGGCTCTTGCCAGTTCTCAGAGCGAATCTCAGATGGTCCCTGTGCCGTTTGAAATGCTGAGCTGCCGACTGGCTCTCGGTGGGCTGGGGTTTCAGCTTCCCTCTGATCCCTTCGAGATCCGTGCTCGTAAGAGCTATGGGCAGTTGTTTCAGACTTCTTGTTTCGCTCCTCCCCTAATATCATCTGATTTTCCTTGTTTCTATCATCCCAAAAATGTATTGTCTTTATTCTGTTGCTGTTGGGTAGAACTTCATCCAAGCCAGTTCAGCTCTCCCCATTCTTCAGCAATTAATGAAAAATATGACCTTGAAAATGCTGTCCTGCTTCCCCCTCCCTCCCCAGCTGACATTCCTTCTCTGTGTGGCTTCATCTCTAATTCCTAATCCTCAAGTATTGCCTACCTCTGTTTAAATTTTACTCTGCCCAATGGCCCTTGCTCCTCTCGTTGCACAAGGTTCTCCCCCTTCATCCCGCTCCTCATCGGCAGTTCCTCCGCTCACAGACACTGCATGTACGAGCTGGGAAAGGGTGGATGCCCTGGGTCAGGCTTCCATCCGTGCTGTCTGGAAACCCTTGAAGCTTGTCATTTAAGGAGCAGTATCTTATGGTAAATACATGTTTTTCCTTGAAGAGAAAAGGGTCACCGAACTCTTTTCTTCCTCTCCCATCCTGCTCCAACCCCAGCTTTTGAGTTGTCTCTATATAGCTTTACCTGCCGTCTGCAAGGCTGTTACCTGACGTGTTCTGTAACGTACCAGGAGAAAGCAAACCTACCTGAAGGATAACGTACCTGAGAAATGCATGGATGTGTCATGGCAAGCTGTCAAGAGCGCTGGCCAGTACTGTGTTTTAAATTAATGAAAAATAGACAGGAGTACATTTTGTGCATGTAGTGTCTGCTGATGACTCAATATTTCAGCTAAACATATTTACCTGAATATTCATAGTCACTTAGAAGGTGGCTGGATCTCCTGAGCTCAGCTAATCATTTAAATTCTGTTAACTACACTGCTTTTCTCCAGCCTACAATTCTGCTACTTGCAAGCTATTTACTATGTATCCTTTAACTTCAAAAACAAAAAAAAAAAGGGAAAACAACAGGAAAATAACCCCAAAATAAAGAGCAGAGGGAGCTCAGCTGGCTGTGGTGGGGAGAGGGGGTGACTGCAGGAGCACGGAGCTGGCGGGGGACAGGATCCTGCGCAGGGACCCATGATCTGGGGGGGCACGTCCTGCTGCCTGGGGACCCAGGGCAAACCAGGCACCTCCGGTGATGGAGCTGTGTGTTTTGTTTTATCTCCTTTTAAAGAGATTCTCTTTGCCCTCTGCGTCAGCAGGGGTGGGGATTGGTGAGAGGGGAAGCTGCTGGGTGGTTTGGGGCGGCAGAGCCGTGGCCGCAAGAGTGGAGAAAACAAACCAGGCTTATTTTTAAATCATGAGAGAGTGGTTATCTCTGAGTATTTTCCCCAAAAAATAATTCTGGGGGTTATCTTGGGGTAAGGGCAGTGTTTGCCACAGCACAGACCTGAAGAGCCTGCAGGGGTCCAAGCGGGGTCTGCACGGCTTTTTCTGGGGTGCCTGAGTGGTGAAAAGCCATTTGTCTGATCTAAACACTGCCTGGAAACACCAAGGAAGGTTCCAGGCATTTCTGAAGCTGTGAACACGTCTGAGGAAGGCCCAGCAGCCTGGGTGAGGTGTCCCTTTCCCAGCAGAGGTGACAAAACCCATGTCATGCCTGGAGGTCCCTGCTGCGGTCTCAGGTTGGGG
>VXAK01013804.1:436675-532502 GCA_013399435.1 Arenaria interpres | reverse complement strand
GGGGGGGCAGTGGGGAGGGCAGGAATTAGCAGCATCTGGGGCGAGACAAAGCTGGGTTGTGCCTTTTCCCCTCGGGAGGTTTTATCAGGGAACAGATGGTGCTAAGATGCTGTTGAATCTCAATGTCACCTTCGTTAATCCTCTGCGAAGTTTTGAGGTTTCTCTGAAAGCTGTGGCTGCCAGCGCCGCCGAGCGAGTCCTCGTTTGGCAAGAGGGCCCTGGAATAGGGAAGCCAGGAGTCATTACAGGGTTTTTACAATAACAAACATAAGTCCTGAGGTCTGCTTGGAATGTATTTACAATTTAAAGGGAATTGGAGTTCTTCAGACAGCAAGAAGAAAAGTAAAGTTAGAAATTAAAACCAAACCCAAACAAACAGAAATGACCAAAGGAAAAAACCAAAACACTGAGCTTTTCCTTTCACTGGATTGCTTAGCTTTTAAGATTGTGCAAAAGAATCAGAGACCTCACTAAAGAGTGTGCTGGGGAAAAAACCTGCCATCCCCAAAGGTGAGCAGTCGGTTGTGCATCGGGAGGGACAGCCTGTCCCTTGTCCCCAGGGTCTTGCACAGAGAGAGGCCGTCGTCTGGCAGAGCCAAGCGCTGTGAAGGGACCCCACCTGATGTTCCCACATCTGAGTGACTTCAATGTCACACACACTGACTGTAAAACAGCCCTTCATAAATTCCTCTTGATTGCCTATCTGCCTACAGTCCATCGATCTTATGAAAAAGGCTAATTAGGAAATGCTGTGGCTGGTTCTATTGCTGCAGCGATGGGCTGGTGCCCATTGGCTGCCCGGAGTGGTGGCTGTGAGCACAGGCAGGTCTGCCGCCTCGGTGATGGGGTTAATTCAGTAGCAAATGGGAGGTTTGGGGGTTTTATAGCAGTGGCTGGTGTTATTGCTTGATGTTCAGCTGTTTTCACCTGCTGCGTGGTGCTGAGGCCATCTGAGCCCTGTGCAGAGCCTGACCCATGGCCCCTCCTGGAGAACTTGGCCACCGGTGATGGGCGAGCGGGGCCAGGGGCGGTGAGGGAAGGTCGTGCTCCGGAGGCTAACGGTGCCCTGGATAAAGCTGTGTCCAGACACATGCAGAGCAGGATAAAGCCGTGCCATTCCTTTCTGCCGGGCTGTCCTGTCCTCTTTGATGAAGTGTGTTTGACCCAGAACGTCACCCGTGGCTGCACAGCCTTTGTTTTCCCGTGGTCAGTGCCAGGCAAGGCTCTGGGGTGCATTAATGAAGAATGCTGGTTTGGTAATGGAAAAATGTGGTCAGTAAGTGAAGTCTTCAATCAGAAAACTAATAGCGTGTTCCTAATGAATCGTGGGAACGTTTAATATGTTCAGCAGGAGCAGATGAGATGTTGCCCAGGAACGCTGCTGTAAAAACACCTTATGGTGATCAAATGCAGGAAGACTTCAGGATATTTGTTGGGGGAAATAGAAAGTGACTAAACATTGCCTCCGTTTTGAGGATTTCCTGACGTGCCTTGTTGCAGTGGGCACTTTACAACCACTTTTGAAGAGCATTTATAAAACCTGTCGCTCTGTGTGCGGGCCACGTGCAGGACTGAAGCCTAGGGTTCACAGTATGATCGGTTCCACAGATGCAGTTAGATGTAATAAGGTTCATCTAGGCATTTTACTCTTTTCCTGTGAAATCTTAATGAAAACACTTAAATTTTGTGAAGTGCAGAGAAGGGAAAGACTTGTGTGCAACCGTGGCTCATTGCTCAGGACCTGTGAGTGTTCCTTTGGGTAACCGGTGTGTGTGACTGCAGCAAAGCCATCGTTAAGGTTTCAGCTCACTACTATTTTTAATTTATATTGTACAGCTAAAAATAATCCACAACATAAGAAATCTGAAGGTAAATGAGAATTGGACTTCCTCTTGCAATAGCAGCATGGGGTTCTAATTGGAGGTTCTGTATGTGGGGAGGGGGGAGGGGAAAGGGGGAGTAATTTAATCTCCAGGGCACCCATTTGCATTAATTGCTTGTACACCAGGTATCAGATTTTTCCTGTCTAGACCATCCTACGAAGACAGATTTTCTTAGTTCTTGGCTCAGGAACAGGTGCTTCTATATGTGTGCTGAGACTTTCCTAGAATTTTAAAAACAAAACTGAGGAGCTGTCAAAATAAACAATAATGCCAGCATTTTAAACCTGTGTCTCCAGCGCCTGAATAGAAACTGATTTCCATTGCCGCTGCTGACTCTCATCATCCCAGCTGGACTCCAGGCGCTCCCAAACCTCAAAATTAAGGGAGATAAGATTATGTTCCTTCTGGTATCTTCCTTCTGTAGTTAAAAGCTGTGAAAATGTGTGCAATTTATGTAACTTAAGATTCTTTAATTCTTTTAATTTTGTTTTTTTTTTTTCTTTTTTCTTTGAGTCTTTCCCTTTCCAATAGTTTGATCCCAGTAGCTGCTAAGGAAAATCATGTTATGGTCAATACAAAACGGCTTTACAGCAGTGCAGAATTGGAACCAGGTGTCTGTGCCCCGTCTGCCTCAGCTGTGGTGCTGCTCGTGAGTCCCCACGAGCACCAAATGCAACTAAAATACTGCAAAGAGCCTCTGCCGTGTCCCAGTCTGGCACATGCAAATCTGGAAGTCTTTTTTCTTTCACGTTAGGGAGTAATGTCAAGCATTTAAGTATATTCTCCATGATTAAACCCGGGGTTTAATATACCTAGTGGGTATAGAATACGGTGTGTGTGATGTATGTGTGCTGAGGGGAAGATGGAGGGGACTAAATGGCAGCAGTGATGGTCTGTAAAGTGTTAGGACACAGGAAAACAATAAAAATAGAGACAAAACAGAGGGAGGATATGATTCAGTCATACTGGCCCACCACCAAACAAGTGACAAGGAACAGTGTGGGGCATTGAGGTCCAGCCTGTAAAACACGAGAACATATTGTGAAGAGGTTATTTTCCACTCCAGCTCAGCAGCTGCCCCGTGACTCCAGGCAATTCCCTCCAAGCTTATGCTTTGCCCCCTGCTTGGCTCCTCTCTTGCAAATGCTCCATTTCAGGAGATACTTAGACATGACTTGACACAGGGGGTTTGTCTTTATTGAGGTCAACAAGCATTGCTAGAACTAAAACATAACCCTTAATCTCATCTCCTGTGTGATACCTACTCCCATTTGACTTCAGCAGAACCCCTCGGACAGGCTTCTGTGGTTGTAGAAGGGAAAATGGTCTCTGATCCTGAATCCCAGGCACCCTGATCGTATGATGGGTCTTCTGGTTCTGCCCCAAAGTAAATGATTGCATTTGTTGCACTTAGTTCTGGCTGGTTCTGTCTTAATTTGTGCTGTTCTCGTTGAGTCACTTTAAGCACTGAGGATGCTTGAAGCTTCTCAGGTCTGATGAGATGGGATGTTGTTAAACACGGAAACATCCACTCAATTTCAAGTTGCTGCAATGGCTGGTTGCTCTCTTCTGGGTGGAGAGGGATGTGTGTGCACCCCGGGGTGTGACGGCTGTAGGTGAACTCAACGGGTGGGAGGGGCTTCACTCAGCGCTAATACAAAATAATCATCTCAAAGAAAAGCTGGATGAACTTGTATGTGTGAATTTACTGGCAGTAATTTGCATTTTTGCTCATTAAGAGCTGATTAGTCTGATCATAAAGAATAAACTTTGCCATCAAGCGCCTCAAGTGGCTTAACTCCTTAATTAAACATCCTAATTTTCTTTGAAGCAGGTAAATGTTAGTGCATAGCCCAGGTAGGCGGGTTGGGACTGCAGAGCAAACGCAGCTCGTCAGGGTTGAGGGGCTGAGCTTTGCTGAAAACCAGCTTCAGGGGCTGTGTGTTTTCAGCAGAGGTGAGACTTCAATCAAAGGGACTTAATTTTTCAACTTCCTTGTGCCATTTTTAATTTCTCTCTGGAAAAGGGGAATAGCAAGCAGTTTAATTGTCTGCTGGGTCTCTGCGTTTGTCTGGTTCTTCGCGTTTCATGTGAAATTTGCGCAAGAATAAATGCCTTTATGGCAAAGTAAACACCTAAGTTCCTAACTGAGTGACTGAAAATCTACTTGTACGGTGTGGAGGGACCCCAGACAATTCTGCCTTCTGAGAGAACCCGGCTCTGCTTGCGCCAGCAGCTCTAAGTGTGGAACAAAGAGGATCTCTTAAGCTTTTCCAACACAAATGGCGCTTTCCGAGAGGTGGGTTCCCCTTCTGGGACGGAAGGGACAAGCTATTTGTTTGCGTGTACACAATGCTACTGCTGTCATTGTATTCAAAACAATTACAAAGCCATCCCCGGCTGTATTTTTCACCTTTGAGCCCCAGCAAAGCCCAGGGCAGGACGGAGGGTCCCCTTCCCTGCCCAGGACAGGCTGGGCTCTCCCTGTCCCCGGGGATTGGGCTCCTGCCCTGCGGCAGCCTCTCGCCATTCAGTGCAAACCTCCCGAATTAAGGCCTACGCTAATTAGTTCCTTTGCTTTCCTGTATCAAAGTGCTTGGCTGAAATGGAGGAAGAATTACCACAGCATTACAGGCTGTTATGGCCTAAAGAGACAGCACTGGATCTGCACAACTACTATAGCCATTAAGTGTAATAAAATCTAATTTATAGTTAGTGGTAGAGTATAAAAGAATTACAATGGCTTTGAAGATTTAATAGTTACAGTAATGCATGTTTGCACTCAAGAGGAGCTTAGCCTGTGCTGTGGATCCTGATTTGGTGTCCTCTCTCTGTTACTCGGCCACAGCAATAGGGATAGATGTAAAGGTTTGCTGGGGGGCCATCTGGTCGGTTGAAGCAGGGGGGGTACAACAGGATAGTGAAAGTGGATTTTGCTCAGGTGTCATAAGTAACACTCATCATAGGACACCAGAGGAAAGAAAACAAAGAAAATGAGTCTTTGTAGAAGGGCAGGACATTCCTGGTAGGACCGTGGGGAAGAGTTCTCTAGGAAATCACATTCAAGAGTCACTGGCTCTTTACAAGTGCCAGGTACCAAACTCTCTTACACTTGGAAATCCTAGAAAATAAGATTATTTTGTGTTGGCCGTGGTGCAGGAAAGCCAGATTGACCCCCCTGGACTCCAGAGCCAACTTAGGTGTACCCACCAGTGATGTTTTTCCATCCTATTCCTTGGAAAAAGCTGGTGCAGGCGGAGGTGGGGGTTTGATCTGTGCCTGCAGGCATCTTGCTGTGCTACAAATGCACTGTCAACTTCTATCCCGTGAGAAAGCTGAGAGGTACTAATATACCTGAAACTGTTCTCTTTTTTTAATATTGAACTTGAGATGGGCTTCAAAAAGCTTTAGTCAGAGGAGTCATTACCTCTTTCCCATTTCAGAAACATCAATCTGCTGAGGTGCTGGAGAGTGTCCTTTGGTGGGAGCAGTTCCCTCCCCTGGCTCCCAGCCCACAGACCCACCTCCAGAGCATCCTCCTGGGCAGGAGCATCGCGAGGGTCCCACGGAGGGGCATCTGGTGGCCTCTGTGTCCCTGAGCCCTGGGAGATCTGACTGCAGAGGTGGGACCTGCTTCTCCTCTTGATTACACTGCTGGGCCCTGGCAGACACGCACTGCTATCTGATTTATACTCATTTTAGCAGGATGAGAATTGGCTCTTTCTACTCATGTACGTAAATTACTTTTGTGGGGTCACTGTGATAACGAATTCTGAATAATATACAGAGTCAATTAATTAGAGTGCTGGTACTCTACTGATCTGCAGAAAGGTCACAGTTGTATTTACTTTTTCTACTATTAAAGTGAGCAGTGAAAATCAGTTTTACAGTGCATCCATAAGTTTATTTATCAATGGCTCCAAGGCATGTGTCTGCTCTTCAGCCATTACACCACGGTGATGGGTATCTGAGCGACTGGTGTTGCGGTGGTTATTTGCAAACATGTCACAGCAGCGCTGTTTGCTGAGCCTCTAGGTTTCATCTACATGTTGTTTTCTGTTTCTTAAAAATATGTCTTGAAAAGCAGTGATGCTGGCATGTCGGAGAACAAGCCTACCTTCAGTCCTGTTCAGTTTGTCTCGTTTTTTCCACCCGACTCCAACTCCTTACGGTGTCACCGCCTTCTAAACAGTTTCTGTTTGAAGCAGCCACGTCAAAACCGGAGGTTAATAACCCCCAGGGAAGTTTGTGTGTTATGTCAGCAGCTTGTGGCTAGAGAGACAAAATAAATACTGCTGATGTAAAATGTGATGATTAAAAGGTTCAGATAGACAAATATTTTTCTTCCTTGCCTATGGAGCATTTGTGATGAGCTCATGTGTTAAACTATGCTGATGGCTCTGAAGAGACCCCTGGATTTATTTCCATATGACAGAGCATAATCCATTCCCCAATACTGTTCTGAGTTAGCTTTAACATTTGGTAAGGTCTTTAACTGCAAATATCTAATTTCTTATTCAATATTCAGATTTGCAAATGAAATAAATGATGTATTTACATGCATCAGTAGACCATCTGGTTCCATATGAGGATTCAACAAAGAATCTATTAATTGTCACGCATGTTTATTCATCATTCTCAATTCATGATTCTTATAAATAATTAAATCAGAGGATCTCTTGCAAATAAACAAGCCAAATAATTATTTTGAAGCCCAAATTCCATACCTAAAAGAAAATAAAATTAATCGCTCATGTAAATATCCAAGAAAAGGAAAACATTCAATTACATGAATGCATAAAGTGCTATAATTTTCTGTAACTAGCTGGGTCCCTTTCATCTCACATTTAAAACCGTAATTACTGCCACCAGAAGAGCAGGCAGAAGACGACAGAAAGAGACAGCAATGTATGGAGAGAAAGTTTCAAGGTAAATTATGTGAAAGCACCAAGATGAGGCAGTTTGTCTGTGCTACTCTCTGCTGTTTCTTTAGTTGGGTCCCCGGAGAGCTGGCAGCACCGCCGTGATGTCCCTGTATTTCTGAGCCTGGGCAGAGCACTCAATGGAAGACGAGGGGTTTTGGGGTGTGAGGGGGGGTGGTGGCAGAGCTGCAGTGCAGAGCGGGGTGGGAGGATGCAGGGCCGGGGGTGTCACTGCCCGAGGGGGGACAGGGACCACTGGGGACCCAAACCAGCACAGGGTGTGCGAGAGGTGACTGCTGTGTGCACGGGAAGAGTAAAATAAATGGAATTATTTGTAAATAAAGCATGACGAGCAAGAGGAGAAGTGCTCAGTATTACTCCTCAGATGATTCATGGCTGGTTAGGAGATATCTCTATCAGTCCGTGGGGTAACGTTGTAAAGGGGAGCACAAATTCCCTTTGCTAAAGTCTGGAAAATCAAAAATCCAAGGATGATTGTGGTCTTTTAGGGGAGACTTTGAGATACAACTAAATAGCATCTGTGCTTCCCTAGAGCCACCGGAGCCTTATTTTTTCTCCCAGCCACTCCAAGCATTATTTCTGGAAATGAAGAGTCCTCGGGCACATAGTGCTTTCACTGTGAGTGATTTCAAGCTGGAAAATGTGATTCATTGGAGCTAAAATGTAATTTCCAGAATAGTCATCTCTCACAGCTTATCTTCTGGAAAAAAAGACGTTTCAGCATGTCAGCAGGTGAAAAGGTTGGGCACCTGCTGCGACTCATGGATAGTGTTTTATTACGTTCACATTTCTTATTTTAACTTCATTGCCTGACATAGTCATTACCTTTTCAAGGACATAGTTTTTAAAAGTATCGGGAGTCTTCTACCCAGAGTATATTGAAACTCCTGTAATGTCAGACGTGAAGGTGCCTAATGCATCTCTCTCACTTTCATGCAGAGCCTTGGAAATGACAAGGCTCTGGTCATTATGTGCCAATGGTTTGTCTCAAGTTCTTCTTCCAGGTTGCTGTCATTTTAAAAATCGGTATCCTCGTTCCTACAGCAAAGAAGGACACAAAATTGGTGATGCTTTATGGGTGTTCCCCTCTGATTCATTAGTCCAAATTAACAGAACTCCATAATGAGGGAGCTTCTTTCTACCTAGCATTTATTTAGGGTTCTGTATGCGCATGTTTGGGTTGGAATTTTCAAAAGATCTAGATCCCATTAAATATTAGACCAGTCTAAGACTCTAACAGGATTGACAGATGGCAGCTTCAAATCAGAAGTCAAAGCCTGGGGCTTGGGAACTAAACTGCCTTTCCTGAAATCTCAGTTCAGACATCCCTCTGGTATTTCATCTCTTCACTCCAAGAGTGAAAAATAGGTGCTTTTTTTCATCCAAAGTTGACGGTTTAACAGGTTCCTGTTATGATGCTTAAAACCTGTGTGCAATGTACCTTAAAAGTCGCAGGATTTATTTTCCCTGTGGTTGTATCAAGCAGTGCTGGTGGGAAGGCCATCTGATTCCCACACGGCATCGCCCGAGAGTGAAATCCATCCTGGGCAAAGAGGGTCTCCGAGCCGGGTGGTTTATAAGAGCTGGCCATAAAGCGCTCTGGGAGAGGCCACCCGAGCCACACGTCTCTGCTGCCTGGTACTTCACTGGGAATCTTAATGACCACATCACAAACCACAAGTACAAACTGAATTGTTGTCAGTGGGAGGAGTTTTTTCTCTCCTTCGCTCCTCCTGGGTGACAGCCGTAGTATGAATTTACTCCCTTGTTGATTGTTCTTCCCTGCTGTATGATTTCTCTGGGTGTTTCTGTAACACCAGAGTGGTGTCACAGATGGCCCTAAAATAGGAAATGAATTCCACCTTCCCCATCTGCAACCTTGGGGGCTCGGTTTCAATTGTACAAGAAGAGTGTGTGTCGATGGGCAGAAGAGAAGGACTGGCGTGTTCCTCCGCGCTTTGTGCTGTTGTAGAAAATACTGCTCCCTCCTCTGTCTCCCCGAGCCCCCGGGAGCAGCGTTGCAGGCAGCGCGGCAGCCCTGGCTTTTCATTGAACGTGGCCGAGAGAAGAGTTGGGAAAACTTACCCTGGAGGTTTGTTAGGCGTGCTGGGTTTGGCGGGGGGGGTGTCTCTCGGTTTTTACCGCAGCCAAGAGAGGCTGTTGCCGTGTTTCAGGCAGGAAAGGCAGAGAAAGCCTGGAACAGGTTTTATAGAAAGATTTATGCAGCGTCTGAAGGCAAGCGGGCACATGCTCGTAATTACTGCTCACCCCTCAGTTTTCTGGAACCCGACTCGGTCTCCTGAGTGACAAGTATAAACTACCGCCCAATTGTTTTTCCCTTTTTTAATGAACTCAGAGCCTCGTTTGTATGTTGAATGAGGAATCAATGCAATCAGGCCTCAAAAAGTAGATATTCTGTATAGATCAGACCGCGAGATATTAGCGCTGAAATGTTACCTTACATTCCGTCACTGTTTATAGAGGTAATGGAAAATATTGATTTCAAATGCCATTGCCAAAATATGAGAGCATATTTTAAAACTTGCTTGCGCTTGGAATTTCATCTCTCCTATCAATAACTTTTTGAGGATGCCTGAATAACTGCTCTGACAATATTTTTATCTTCTAAGCCTGGTTAATGAAGAAGA
The DNA here is from genome assembly GCA_013399435.1 of Arenaria interpres. Lineage (NCBI taxonomy): Eukaryota > Metazoa > Chordata > Aves > Charadriiformes > Scolopacidae > Arenaria > Arenaria interpres. The sequence continues at coordinate 523,028 of VXAK01013804.1, read as the reverse complement.
AGTGTCCAAAAAACGTATAAAGAGTTTTCTGGCTGCTATGATGCAGAAATAGGCGGTGTCCCCAGGGCAGCAAGTGCTGATGAAAAGATAAGCAATTGAAGCTAAGAAATTGATGTAAATCAGAAGCTTCCATTGCTTCGTATACACAAATGAAATTGGTTGTTTGTATCAATTCCTCAGCATATGATTTGTTTAATGATGGTTTTATTTCTGAAGCTTCTCTAATAAAATACTGTCATACATTGTATCTTAACAAATAAATGAATGTTTTTGTGATGTGGACATATTTATGATACTGCTTTTGTTATCAGGCATGTGGAAACATTTGCTCATGGACTCCACAGGAACCCAAAGCTCTTCCCCAAAAGCTAGAAATAGATTTAGGAGTAATTGTTCTACGTATGACATACAAAAAAAATGTCAAAGGTACCTTTGTGCTGTGTGCAGAGCTGGCTGGAAAAACTGATGAGCAGCTCTGTCAGAGTGCAGATCAGTGGAAATGAAAATGCTTCATGTAATCATGCCGTCACTGCTGAAAGCTTAATTTCTAAGAGGGTGAAGGCACTAAGGAGATGATAAATTCAGGTAATGTCAAACATCCCATTTTGGCGTTTTTTGAATGAAATGTTTCAGTACTTCCTTTCAAATTGTCTTTTCCCTTTTTAAAGACTTTTTTAAGACTCAATTATCTCTTTATCTTTTTTTCATAAGCAAGTGTCAGATTATATCAGAGTCCAGTGTTGCAAAGTTCAGGCTTGGACATCTGTTAAATATGCTTCTCTTACACCTTGAGCAGATACTCAGTTTTGAGATGCTAATGCTTAAGTTCTTCTCATTATTTCTTGATCATTTGTGAACCAAAGTGAAGCAGGAGTCCTGCCTGGCACTGCCTGTGGAGCTCTGTTGCTTTTCTCTGTTGTTAACAGGACTAGAGAATGAACAACCAATCTTAAGTGAAATAATGAGATACCCCAAACGTAACCTAAATCCTCTTTATCAGTTGGAAAAGTATATTATTGGGTTCTTTCTTTTTCACCAAAAAGTTGCAGGTTGACTTTATTCCTTCATGTCCTCTTTCTCTGGGGAAACGTTATCGCTGTTAAATAAAATATACTGTGCTAAGCGTAAAGTAGCGCTTGTGTAAGCTGAAACCCCTGAAACAGGAGACTGTATATATAACATCTGCTAATAAATTTGTGCTCACAGTCATAGTTTAATAGAATATTACCCCAAAGCAGTTACAGTAACTCTGGTGCTGAGGCTTAGAGTGGTTTAATGAATGTAACGTGGTGCCGTGCCGCACAGGTGGGAGAAAAGCCGTTGATCTGAAAGAGGAGAGGTGTTTGGTACGATCATTTTCTCAGTCTATTTGGAGAAAACCTCGTAAACGTCCGACTGGAATTACTCTGATATTGGACACACAGATATGGCCCTGAGCATCCCCAGCAGGGCTGGCTGGGAGCGGCAGGGGGGCAGCTGCCCCCATGTCCCCGTCCCCCTCCAGCCTTGTTCTCTGGGCTCTGACACACTTTTATTTCTTGCTCCTGCTCTGATGAGTGGGGTTAGGGCTTCCAAGCCAGGACCTTGCCCTTGGCTTGGGGTCTGGGGCTTGCAGTGATGCGTAGGGCTTTGTGTACTTGAGGGGATGGACCTCATCTTGGCTGATTTCTGTCCCGAACCGACCTCTCGGTGTGACCGTCACCCTATGCAAAGCACACACCTGCTGGCAAAGGGCACGTTATGGCTGTAGGGTGAAAAGAGAAATAGCAGTTCTTCCTTCTGCAGACCCAGTTTTATCCTCTGCCTGGTGAATTCTGCTCGATTGATTCCTTGGCGGGCAGTGAGCAGACTGAGGCATGAAAGGGCGGGTGTAAACTTGTCACACTCGGTGTCACTGTCCCAGCTGAAAGGATGCTTCAGGTCACTGGAAAACTGCAGACAGAGCACAGCATTTTTTTTCATGGAATCATAGACTGGTTAGAGCTGGAAGGGATCTTAAAGATCATTGAGTTCCAACCCCTCTGCCCTGGGCAGGGACACCTCCCACCAGACCAGGTTGCTCCAAGCCCCCTCCAACCTGCCCTTGAACCCCTCCAGGGATGGGGCAGCCACAGCTTCTCTGGGCAACCTGGGCCAGGCTCTCGCCACCCATTTTCCCCACTGTTTTCCTCACTCTCCTCTTCTTATTTTCTTTGCTTTTTTTTTTCTTTTTCCCCTTATGCCATGTCCAGAGCTCTGTCACCAAGTCCTGCCTGGTGCAGTTTCTCCAAGGGCCTCCTTGCTGGAGGAGTTCCGTCCCTTGAAAGTGGGTTCTGCTGGAGCACAAATTAAAGCGCTACCGAAGGGCTCACAGCCTTCCCACTCGCTCCCAGGGACCGGGACTGATCTCATCTGGCAGGAAAATGGCTGAACCGTCGCTCACAAGGCATTTAGGAAGAGCAGCTCCCATCCCGGTGACAGACATCAGCCGTGTCCAACTGTCGAGCATCACTCTCTTCTCCTGCCTGTTCAGAGACAGGTGGGAAACGGATTGCGGTCTGATTACTGAGCAGCCTGGGTTCCTGTGTTATTATCTGCTCTATTCAGGTTGACTCATTCCAGGATTATGTAGGCATTTTATTCACTGTGTTATTACTGGAAAGTTCTTTTTGCAGAGGCTTGGAATATAAAACTGAAAATAATTCTGGTTGTAAACTGTCTAAGATAATACACTGTCTGTTGCAGAAGTGGGTCCTGTCTGTGCAACTCTAATTCCACAACTGCAAAAGCCCTAGTAAGTGTTAAACTTGTTCCTGCCACCATGTAAGTGGTTTTGGTAACTGCCAAAATTGAGATTCTCATCACAGAAAAATCTGTAGTCTGTCTTGTCTTCACATTTATTTTTTTTTCTAGTTGAAAAACGGTCTTTTAATGCATTATTACTGGATCTCTCAGGTATTTTCTCCAAGATTATGACAGTCCAAGAATTTCAAAGATGTGGGTGGTTATAAACCCTCTCTTGCAATGTGCCATTAAGAGAAAAAGGAGCCAGAATTCGTATTATTTCATTGCTCTGCTTCACCTCAAAGGCGCTGTCGTCTGAGGGGCAGCAACTGTTGAATTAAAATTAAACTGAAGGGACTTCAGCAGAATTGGGGGGTTCTTTTTGTGGTTTTAACCCCAATTTTTCTCTTCTACCCAGTTCCTTGTGTTGGGTTTCTGAGATGCGAATGCTGAATGAGCCTTCCATCGTCAGACGGCTACACCCTTCTCTTTAGAGAATCAGGTCAAAATGTGATTGCTTTTCCCTTAAGAGCAAAAATGATTTACCAAAAGAGAAGGTTTCTCTTTCAGGATTTCTAGTTTTCAGTTTCAAAGTCCAACATGTTGGGTTTTTTTTTCTTCCTGCCAGCTCCTGGCAGTGTGAGGAGCTTTGAAACACAAATATTTATGGACGAGGCAGTGTTTGGATTAGAGACTGAAGAGCCCGGATCAGCTGCGCTGCTTATCTTTTTAAGAGAGTGAATATTCCGAGCAGGGTTGTCCTCCTTAGCTAATGTCTCCATCTCACAAACGTTAATGGGTGTACTCCTTAGCTAACATCTCACAGCTTTGATTCCACAGAACACGCTTGAGTAAAAAGTAGCCCAAAGAAAGCAGGGCTTCATTTTACAGCTTCCTGCAAAGATACAGGGTTTGGCTCCAGTCCTCAATTCCTTGGCAAGATGTCCAAGCCTGGGAAAAAAGGGTTAGGAATATATATATATTTATACCATAGTTGTTATGGTTAGAGCAGCATCTGAATGCCACAAGCGGTGCTGGGCTCCAAGAAGCCCAGAGGCAGGAGACCCTGCTCAGCCCTGGGGATGGAGTGAGAAGCCCGGGGTCCTGCCCCTCGGCTGGGCACAGGGAAGGGAAATGATTCTTGGCCCCAGATCCCACCAAAATCCACCCAAAAAAGATCTGTGCTTTAGGAAAGGATTAGTGTTTGTTCCCTGGGTACACAGAACTCTTTGCTGGGTTCTTCCAGGCCAGCACCTTTCAGGCACATTTTGATTAACTTTTAGAAAAATAATAAAAATAATGGCCCAGCTAATTAATGCCCTAGGAATTCTATAGAAGGCCTTATGACACCTACATTAATACCAAATGAGTTCATTATGATTAATGTTATTAAAATAAATGTCATGGGAATGAAAAATGGCTTGGTCATTATTTTAAAGTGTTGCCACTGGATCTATAAAAGCTAATGACTCAATTCTGGGGAAGTAATTCTGCATGTTCATGTTTAAAACCTGTGGAGAATTTGAACTTCTCTGCAAAAAGTAGCCATGAAAATATCGTTAAAAGATGTATGTATTCTCTGAAAAACAGAATGTGCCCTGGCTTTGGGAAAGGTCTGTTTTTCCTGCGGCTGAAAGGGGGGATGAGAAGTTCTCTGACTGGGGAATTTCTCTGTGCTGGATGATGCTTTCAGAATCGTTCATGCTGATTTGTGTTTAGGTTTTCATCCGGCCAGATTTTTTTATTTTTTTTTTCAGTTCTTCTTTAAAGGAGGGTTTGGGCTTCTGTCTGTGTATTCAGAGTGAGGTGATTTCTCAGATCCATCCGTGAGGTTTGTTTGTAACAGATAATTTTCTATAAACAATTGAGAAGTGAAAAGGGCCAGACTGAAAGCATTTCCATTCAGGCAGAGTGTATGTATCAGCAACAGAGACACCCCGTGGTGTTCCCGATGTGTGTCCCGCTTGCAGGCGAGCTCTGTTTTCCCTGTTGTACCCTGTCCCTGTGGCACATGCCTCGGGGGGCAGGAGGAATTTTGGCTGTTTTTAGCACAGGATTGCTTGGCTTGAGCAGATCCTGTCAACCCCACCTCTGCTGAGAAACATGTTGGGGTCGGGAGAGTCTCCATAGCTGTTGTAGATTTTCTCAGCTAATTTTAAGCAATTACTTCCAAGTACTTTTTGACTACGCTTCTATCGCGTAAATGCTTCCCTCCTATTTCTCGTGGTACGCGTCGTTACAGCTTCATCGAGCTCGTGGGGATCACGGTGTGAGACGTGCTGGAGGCGGCAGCGTGATCAGGAACTGCTCTGCTGCAGCAAAAGGGTGTTCAACGTGAAACCATCCCGTTTGTCATGAGACTGTTGGGTCCAGCAAGAGAGTGGGGAGCAGGGTCTTACCTCTAAGAGAAGAAAAGTAACATGGTTGTAAAGAAACTAGGAACTGGAATAATGAAAACTATCATTTGAGTTTTGAGCAATGCGTTATAAAATAACCTTATACACAAAACAAGAAGTGGTGAAAAAGATTGTATCTTCCAGGCAACTTTTCAAAGTCCTCAGGAGCAGTTACCTGAAGGGGTGGAGGAAGCTGCTGTAGTTGCATTGCCTTCAAGACTTATTCCTGGTATTTGGAGAAAGGGCTGCTGGCTGGTCAGCACCACCTTGTCAGACCAGACGTTGGTGTCAACTCATGGGAAGCAGGTGATTGGGTTTACCATGCAATAAGAAGTGTGCTAAATATGCAAATCCCATAAAGGAAGCCTCCACCTTGAGAAACTCATGGCCAGTGCTCGCAGGCACCCCCTGAGTCTGCCCCAGCCCCCTGCTGTGCTCCCACCAGGGGAACCCCTCCTGCTCTTCTGCCTCTGGTTCAAAGTCCTCTCCTGAGAAGGTGTTGGGGTAACGGTGGAGCTGCTGGTTCCCATGTGCCCTGCCCACGTGTGACACAGCCCTCCCTCTCCCAAAGCCTGGCCGAGATTGGATTTTGTTCACTCTAGCTCTTTGCATTGCTTTGGGAGATTACTTGATATTTATAATAAAATATTAATGTTTGAAAATTGCCTTAAAGATTAGGAACTGATATTAATTTCAGAATCTTCACATTCCTAAGGAATCTTGAAGGAGTGAAAATGAAGCCTTTTGGAGAGGGGTGTGTAACAGGACAGTGTAATTGAGATTCAGGCTGCATGCTTTTGTAAAGGGCTAAGTAAATATTAAGTATTACTGTTATTATTCATCGATTTGTATAGCATTTTTGTGGCCTCTCCTAAATTGGTTGTAGGTTTAAAACTGAAGCATGGTAATTCATGGGAATCAGTTTACCAACCAGTAAAAATTCATGCAGTCCTAATGTAAAAATATGTCCTGTTCATTTGGAACAACTGGGATTTATGCAGAATGGCAGAAATTGGAATTTTGCTGGGTTATATCATAAACTTGTCTTTTCAAAAAAGAAAAGGCTAAGAATGAAAACTGACGCTTTAAAACCTATTATACCTAGTGCTGTGCTTTTTACCTATGCAAATCTTTTTAGCACCTCATGAAGCCTTAGGAGACTTTCATAGAATCATAGAATCGTATGGGGTTGGAAGGGACCTCTGGAGATCATCTAGTCCAACCTCCCCGCCGGAGTGGGTCTACCTAGAGCAGGTTGCACAGGAACGTGTCCAGGTGGGTTTTGAATGTCTCCAGAGAAGGAGACTCCACCACCTGCCTGGGCAGCCTCTTCCAGTGCTCTACCACTCTCACAATAAAGAAGTTCCTCCTCATGTTTAGGTGGAACTTCCTTTACTCAAGTTTGTGCCCATTTCCTCTTGTCCTGTCACTGGGCACAAGTGACAAGCTTCCTTAGAAGCTTAATTAGAGTCTCGGCTGGAATGAAATACTTAGAAAAAAGATGTTTTCTGTATTCTTCAGAATACACCTCATTCACCCCTTAATGAATCGTCTTTGTTAACCTACCAGGAGACATCCTGTTTCATTCAAGGTCTACTTTTAATTTTTCCCTTTTGGCTTAGTATAAGATATGTAAATTTGGTTTTGGTTGTATAATCCAATCATAAAACAAACAAAACTTTGCTGCCAGTGATAGAATTTTCCTTGTAGGGATGAAGGAAAGGAAAGAGGCTGTTGGTGATGGTCATTTGGAGGAACAAGGGCACATGAGGTGGTGTGTGAGGAGAGAGGGAGCCCTGGACTGAGTCCCACTGGGGCAATGGATGGAGAGCAGCACCTCCTCCGCTCCGGAGCTGAGGTGACACCACCCTTCAAGCGTCCCATAAAAAAGATATAGAACATGATGAGAGAGATCAATATTTGATTCCAAGTATTGCCAAAACAGTGCAGTAAAGTTTAAGAGGTATGTCTTATTGCAAAGTTAAAATCACTAGGGGTGTAAGAAATGCAATAAGGGATAAAATTGATGTAATTTATATAATTATTTTTAAAGCAATGCATTTGCTCGGTCACAAGACTATTTTAACTCTGGTGACGTAAGGTTTAATTAATGAAATGACATTGGGAGAAGAGGTAGCAATCTGCAGAGTCTGCATTTTACTGCTGCTGATGTAATTGTGCTGCTGCAGCGGAGCAACAGGCTTTAACCCTGACAACGCTGGTGTTTTCTGAGCAGCAAGGTGGGGATGCACAGAGCAAGACACGCTTGGTCTGGAAGCGATGACAAAGTTTGTTGATGTTACTGAGTTAACCAGGTCAGTGAGGGTAAAAGCTGACTGTGAATAAATGCAAAAGGTCCTCCTAATGCCAAATGACTAGGTGATGAAAGGGCAGGTGAAGTTCAGCATAAATAAATGGAATATTAATGTAAAAGGGGAAAGAAACCCAATCCGACTTGCAGAAGTGCACAGATGGGATTTAGGCTGACTGGTTCCACTGAAGGACCAGATGTCAGGGCTGCAGTAGATAGTTTTACCAAAATGTCAACTCAGTGCTTAGAGGTGCTCACAAAACATGCAGAGGGTTAGGAGTAAGAAAATTGGGAAAGGAAAAGATCATGAAAAACGTGGTTATGGCATTGATGCATCTTGGATACTCTTATATTAAATTAGAGACTCTGTAAGTAAAAAAGGTATGGAGGAGGTTATTGAGGACAAAAGTTCTTTAACTTTTATATTCATTTTTTTAAGGAACATCTGGATAGGTTAGGGCTTTTCAGCCTTGAAGAGCAATGACTGATGGGGAATAACAGAATGGTCTTATAAAATCACCAGTCTCATGGAGATGATTCATAGCAAACAAGTGTTTGCTGTAGAACTAAGAGTTACCAAATAAAACTAGAAGTTTTGGACAAACCATGGTGGCTTCATAGCATGTTCTGCAGCTGTAGAACCTCTTCCCAGAGAGTGTCATGGAGGCTGACGGCTGACATGGATTCAGGAAGGATCTGGGTAACCTGGAACCCAAGGGTTTTAGAGACAGGCTGGTTCAGAGTCCCCGTCTTCATCTGGGCATGGGGCTGTGGACAGGTTCTGCCAGCCCTGCCACCCTTCCCTGGGTCTCAGCAGAAGGCCCTGGGTACTGCAGGGAGAGCAGAGAGAGCTGGTGTCAGCTGCAGTGGCTCAGAAGAGCTCATGCTGTAAGAAATATCAAAACAAATCTTTGAGATAAATAGTGGCTGGAGGGGTTAAGAGCCGCAGATGAGTCTTCTCAAGCCCTTCTTCATGCTCTACTTCCTCTGCCCAAGGTTTAGCCCAAAGGTGGAGAGAAACGTGATGCTGCAGCTCTGCCAGGGATTTCACTGACGTTCCTTGGTATTTCACAAAATGCTGCAGTCTCTTCTGGTTATAAAATCCAGGGCTCCTTTGAACTCATCTTGGGGGAGGAATGGGATTTAAGACAAGTGCTGCCAACTGCCCAGAGGGGAACAGATGGGATTGTGTCCCCATGAGTCCTCACAGCCTGGGGCTGGTGGCCCTTCCTGGGGCTGGTGGCAGCCTCGGTCCATGCCCACCAGCACTGTGAGTGGGTGATGGAGTCCAATGGGTCTTTAAAATCAAAGCGTGTGCTGTGCGCTTTGTTGTTGCTAGGGCCTAAAACCTTCTAATTTCTGAGTAGGTGTTTAATTTATTTCCCTTTAGATTTTTCAGCTTTAAGAGACATGAATCATTCAGTTCCATTTACCGAAAGGGCTTTGCTCCTGGGTTTTGTTTCTGTGGATATTTGCAGCCGTTACCTACAGTGAGTGGGATGCTGTTACTGCCGTGTTAAGGGGCAAGATGCTGGTAAGGGAAGCTGAGAAAACTGATTAATTTGGGGCTTGTAAACCACAGAAAGAAGTCCCACATATTGATGAGAATGATAGTGGAGGTACCAGTGGAAAGAGAACAAGAGGTTTAAGAAAATGAGGTTTGAGATTGAGTGATATATTGTAAATGGGTGCAGCAGCAGTGATGATTGCCAGGACTTAGTTGCAGCTTCTTTCTTCATGGTTTCTTGGCTGTGCAGAAGTATTAAACATGACTAAAGGATGTGGCAACCCCTCTTGTCTTCCTGTTCTAAAGGTCTTCTCTTTGTGCTTCACCAGGAAGGGCTTATGTCTATGCAAACTTAGCTGTGTCTGTGCTGTGCCCCCAGCTCAGGATTGTGAACCACAGGGAGAAAAAGGATAAGGAACAAATATTCCCATTTCTGATATGTTTCCAAAACTAGAGGTTGATCATTTCATCTGCTGCCTAAGAGCTTGATAGCCTACTAAAAAAATCCCATTTCTTTCCACACACAGTGAACTGCCATGGATGCTGGGAAAGCTGAAGAAATAAATAGGCTCACTGTAGTTATGGAATACAGTGCTTGGCACTCAAACCTAGGTCAGATACTGCAATACTGAATCTGAGAAGTGAGATATCTCCAGTTATTTCTATGATTTACGCAGCTGCTGTAAAGACTTCTGTCTGTAGGAGCCCACAGATGTTACACCCTCACAAACCTCTGAGTGAAGCCATAGATACTTCTTTAAGCTGGAGCTTTTTGGTGGAACACCAGATCCCTTTGCGTGCTGCTTCTGGAAATGTTTTGTCATCTTGCACCTAAGCCACCACCATAGTATTGCCATCTGTGCATGTCGCTGGTTAGAGCTGATGATGTTATTTGCTGTGAATATCACCCCCTCCATCCCCTGATGCTTCCCCTGCGGGCGGGCACCGGGTGCTGCTTTCCATCGGGCTATTTGTGCTTGATGACCAGTCACTAAAGCAACAGGTTTTGTAGAGTTAATGTGGAAACAGCTCTTTTTTTACACAAAAGGGAACAGTGTGTGAACGGCACCTTGAAACAACAGCGTTAGGAAGCGCAGTCCCTCCTGCAAAGAGGGGGGGTACCCGGGGGCTGCCCGGGACCCAGCTCCATCCCTGCAGACCCAACTGAAATCAGCCTTTTGGACGGGCTAACAAAGTTTTTCCAGACACAGGCTCTCTCCTGCCTTAAAACAGGATATAAAATATGTTACTGATTTTGTGCATTCAGTGCTGCCTGTCCACCCTTACATGGATTTCTTACAATTTCTGGTCACGCAAAGAGCTGCATCATTTACAGGCAGGATTCGCAGGAATGCGGCTCTGCTGCTGAGGAGCAGCTGGAGGACACACTTAAATAAAACAGGAATCCTCCTCGCAAGCTGTTTCATGTTATCATGAAGGATAATAGATGGAGATAAATCCTTTCTGACCTATGTGACCCAGTTGGCAAGCAATGACAGGTTCCCTCTGGCCCTGGACCCAGGTTCTTTTAATATTTCTGAAACTTCTGGAGCATCCCTCCCTCCTCGTGAACATGACTAAGTACAAAGGGAATTTAATCTCCTCCTCTCACAGTTCCAGTCTCCCAGGGTCTTTCTTGCTTTCTCTGTGGACTGTGTCTGCAGTCTCTCTGCAAAAGGGAGACTTCTCTGCACTGAAACTGCTCCTGAGTTCACCCAATAATAAATTGTTCAGACCTGACTAAGTCTGGAAAAATCTCTGAAGCTGTGACATAACGCGACATGAATCCCTGCTCTGAGTGCAGGAGCGTTATTTCTCCCTGGGAGGGGTTATGGGTGTTGGAAAGGGTTATTCCCTGTTGCAGCTCCCCCGCTTCCAGGTGCTGTTAGCAGGGAAATGGGATTTTCAGTGGCTGTGCAGAACCTGTGCCAAGCCTGCCGAGAGCCAGTCACTGTTCTTCGCCAGCTCCTGGTTGTCCGTGGCCCGAGACCCTCCCAGCGCTTCAGGCTCCTCCAACCCAAACCCCAGTTCACACCCCAGCGGGACACACAAGTTCTACACCGGGAACAACATCCAAGGTTTCTGGCAAGTTTCTTTCCAGTCCTGATGTGTCCTCCTCGTGCCTTACTCTTTGCTTTAACACTGCTGGTAGGAAACAAAGCCCTTTACTCTGCAGTCGACTCTGGGAAACCTGTGCAGGACACACTCAGAGATTCCCTGAGAGCTCTTTATTTGCTTAGAACTACTTTTCCTGCAAATGTTTAAAAATATACTTTTTTTTTTCAAGATAGCTTTATGCTTTTATTTCCCTTCTCAGGGCCCCCAAACTGTATGTGCCTGACCTCATATTTCTATTACTGAACATTTGTGAGATGAACAAAATATTTTACAAGAGACTAAATTAGACAAGATGTTAACCCAGGTATCGCTTAATGTTCTCCAAGTTATGTGTTGAACTGCTGAAGCAGCTCTGCACGGGTTCAGCTCTTACAGAGAGTTATGTGACTGAGAAAAAATAATAATGAAGAAATCCCTGCACTCCAGGTGAAGAATGGGGAAGGGGATGTCCTGGTACGGGAGTTAGAAATGACAGATAAGCAAAACAAAGCTTTGAAATGAAGCCATCCAACAGAATTAAGGCAACAGGGGTGGAAAAAAAATGCTCCCGCTTCAACAGCGTGTATGTTTTTCAGACTGACTTGAGAAAATGGAGTTCAGTAGGCTCTTACAGGCTCCGTAATTCACCACAGACTGCTGCTCTCCCCCGCTGAAAAACCTGTACAGAACTTGGTAGGGTGAGGAAGCAGGGAAGGGTGGGGAATAAATCCCTCGGTATATTTTGCATGTGTATAAGCAATAAAAAGCTAGGTTGGGAGGAGCACGGCTGTGAGAGCACTCTGAAAGGATTGGTTATGTAGCATATGCCTATAAAACTAATTGACCTTGTGCCATTAGCCAGCACGTGAGCCGGGGAGCCGTTCCAGTGCTCCCCTTTGCAGGCGGGTGTGCAAATTGGTGTTTTCAGGGTGGTGGGGGCACAGCACGCCCTTAGCACGCGGGTGTTTCTCGAGCCTGCCTTCGTAGAGCAGTTATGTTCCCAGAAAAGCCAATAAATATCCTCACGCTTGATCTTCACCAAGTTACAGTCGAGGATGGATTTCAGGTGCTTTGCTGCTTGCAGGCACCTCCCCATCAGTCTCGCCGTAGCGTTGCAGGTCTCTTAATGAAGCATAATAACTAAGTTCAGGCTTTTTGAGGAAGGCCTTTGTGGTCCTGCTGCCCACCGTAACAGAGCCGTTGGAAAGGCGTGAGCTCCGTCAGGGCTGTGATTCCATCTGGGAAGGAACTGCCCCAGCAGGCAGTGTCAGGGGGCAGTTCCCCCCAACATCGTGGTGCCGCCGGTCCCTTTTCCCATCACAGCACCCATGGGGCGTCACTGTGGGGACAGCTCGGGGACAGTTTTGCTGCTGCCATCAGGCCTGGCCCGTGGTTCAGGCAGCTGATGGGCTGTCTAGACAAGCGCACCTTCAAGGAAGCCACATTCTCCTGGTTCCTCTTTGATTATGGGACAGGCTTTTTCATCTGAAATGTCAACAAAAAAAACCAACCCCAAAACCAACCTGCTGTGGCATTTCTTGTATAAAAGCCCCTTTTTGTGAAGGGGTGATTTGGTTCATATATTTCCATTCCCCACTGTGGATATATTTTCAGCTTTCCCATTTGGGCATTCGGTTTCCTGAGAAAAAGGGTGAGGTGAAAATGCTGAGCCCCTCAGAAAGTGCTGGTATTTAGTGAAGAGCCGCAGCTGTGAAAACAGGAGGCCTTGCATGGAACAAGTGAACTGAAATCCACCTGGGTTGATGGCTTCCACTTCACACATCCAGCCTCGGGCTCTCCGTGAGAGGCAGGAGCCAGGTTTGCTGCCGGGATCGCAGCCGGCGTGGCCCTCGGCACGGCTGTGGTGTGGCCAGCTCTTGCCATGGCAAGTGGAGGCTGCCAACCCTTTTGTCAGGCTGGGTCTGAAAGGATGATTGTGGTGCGTAATTCCTCTGACCAGCGCGAAAGCACTCACTGATTTCATAGAATCCTCTAGGTTGGAAGGGACCTTTAAGATCATCTAGTCCAACCATCAGCCTAACTCTGCTAAAAAAACAAAAGAAAATCATACAGAAACACCGCCCCCATTACTAAACTCTATCTCTAAGCACTATGTCAACCCCTCTTTTGAAAACCTCCAGGGATGGTGCCTCAACCCCTTCCCTGGGCAGCCCATTCCAATGCATAATAACCCTTTCAGCGTAAAATTTTTTCCTAATATCCAATCTGAACCTCATTTCCCTATAGCTGTCCCAATGGTGAGGAGAGAGAGTCCTGGATCGAGGCAAGGCTTTGCCCAGAGGGTTCACCGCAGGGTCCTTGCTGGGTGCTGCGGGTCCATCCGTCTGCTCTGGGCTGGCCCTCTCCTCACCCATCTCTTGCTGTGGGCACAGGGTGCCTTTCTGGGGGGCTGCAAAGGCACGTCGGCTGCTGTGTGTTTGCTATAGACAACGGTATTAGCTGCACATGGACAGGGGACAAAGAAATTAATTTGAAAAGTGCAGCTTGGGAAGTCTCAAGGACTTCCCGGGGAACTGGGAATGACTCCTCTGTTGGATCTTTGCATTCCTCTTACCTTGGTCTCATGAATCTAAAGTAGAATCCAACCGAGAGGCCAGGTCAAAGCTTCCCACGAGGTTTGGCATCATCCTGGGAAAAAAAAAAAAGTGAAAGTTAAGTGTTCCCCTTCCACCTCAAGCCGAGCTCCTGTGAATGACCTATATTAGGGAACCTCCACAAACAGGACAAGTGCTCACAAAGGCTGGCACAGGGGGCTCTGCTCCCCCTTCACACCCCCCAACGGGCTATGGGTGCTCCTGCTGGCAGCCAGTTCAGGGGGATGTTTCTGCTCATGGAAAGGGGACCAGACCCCTGGCAGAGCTCAACAGCTTCTCTCCACAAAGGGTCTGAAATAGGATCAGTGGGATGCAGCATCCAGGGCTAAATGAAGAGGAGGTTTTAATTTCTAAATGGGGTCTTGTCCAAGCAGGCTTTCGTGTGGCAAAAAGCTGTTCTCTGTGGCTTTTCTGAGGACTTCTACTGCTCTTCTGTTGACCATCCCACTTTTGTTTATGAAATTAATATGGTGTTGAATTTCATGTTATTGAATTGTTTTGAGCATGTCTTAGCCGCAAGCAAACACATGGCAATAACGAAAAACACAAAAATTCTCTATGTGTCGAGAGGGGGGCAGCACTCACCTTGCTGGTTTTGAAGGAGACAAAGAGATCTCCAGACTTTCCCATCCCTGTCCAGCACCAGTGTGGTCACATCAGCGGTACCATGTATCACAGGTTTCAGTGAGCTTCCCTTTTTTCATCCAATCTAGAATATAGAAAGGAATTCTGTGAGATAGCTATAAATCCAAACATAAATACTTTTGTTGAGCAAGAAAAAGAAATTGAGGTTATGAAGAATCAGAACGTAAAATTAAAAAAAGTCTGCTGTATCACTGAAGGACAAGAAAGTTATTTTGTTACCTTCCTAACATACAACTTGAAAATCGGTACGAGGATGGAAATACAGCACAACAGCAAAACTGCTGCAGGTGTTTTTCATAAAAATAAGATTTAGTTATTGAGTTATTATATCTCATTTGAAAGGTCTTTTAAAATATTTATTTTCTAGTCCTACCTGTAAAATGAATGTTGTCATTAAGTGTGTCTAAACATTTGTTCCATTAGACTACCCGTGTTCGAGTCAACAAAAAAACTGAAATAGAAATTATTCATTTATTGCTGGTTTGACAGGGGGCTTGCTCCCTGGGGATGGGGTGTTGGATAGATTTTGGATGTTAGCGAGTGGAATGGATCTCACAGAGCTCAGTGGAAAACCCTGGGTTTAGATCAACCATTTTCAGTTTTTTTTTCTAGTGGAAGCACAGAGCTCTCTGTTGTGAATTTAGGACCACTGAAAATAGTTTTGCTGTCTTGAGTTACCTTTCATGGTCCCCTGCAGAGTAGCTCCTGAGTCGAGAAGGGTCCATGGGTGACAGCGACAAAGCTGTAGGTGTTCTGGGTGATTCTGAAGAGCGCGATAGAAAATTATATGCCTTTGATAAAACAGTGAACTCTATTAAATTTATATGACTTTTAAATAAACTTCTGTGGTAACCTATTAGTTAAGGGTATTAAATTTTATAAGACTTTCTTGTAAGAGCTGCTCCAACCGGCAGCCATCTGGATGGAGGAGAAGCTGCTGGGGCTGGGGCTGTGGTGGGGTGTGTGGGAACAGGCATGGTGCCAGCACGTCTGTGACAGGAGCCGAGGTTCGGGGGTCTGTACAGCCCCCTCCTGCTCATCCCCGACACCCCGAGCAGAGCACTCCCCACCCCAGCACTAGTCCAACCTCCCAGCTCAGCCCAGGTCAGTTTATCTGTTCCCAGCCACTTACAAGAAAGGATTTAACCCCCAAAATAATAACAATAACAATAGAATATCAAACCAAGGAAATAGATTGTGCCATGTTCTGTCGACAGCAGCCACGCTCTGTGTGGAGAAATTAACTCCCAAAGTGTACTTGCCCTTTGTGTCTGATTTTAATCCCATGTATTTCTATCAGTTTTAATAAGTAGATTTATATTGGGCACCAAATGTTGAAATTGCCTAAACTTGAAAGGCCTGCCTATGAAATGAGTCGGAATAGATTCTCTGTGGAAGTTACTGCGGTGCCAATAAGGATTAATTAAAACTCAAATGTTCTTCATTGTGTGTTAATTGAGGAATTGTTATTCAGTCAACCTTCTTGATTTTTCTCTGTGTTAAATAATCACAGAAGTATTTCACCTAGTCTCACTGTTTACTCAACCAATTAATTAAAGGAGGGGATATTCTGCATTTATTAGTATTTTAATTGGAGAATTTTATTCCCGGTGGCCTAAACATCTACATATGTTCAGGTTTTGTATTTAGCTTTTTTATCTTTTAAATGACCAATGTTCCTGATTGTACACACTACAGATTAAAAAAAAAAAAATCTTTCAAGTACTCTGTACAATTGAACTTAATTAGAGCTTGAAAACCAGGGCCCAAGTTTTAATCTCAGCTGTCCTCGTGGAAGTCTAAGGTAATTCCCCACTAGAATAATGGATTTGCTTTGAGTTGACACTGGAATCGAGATGAGAGTCTAACCCCTGTGATTTAAATGATTAAAGTGCACGTTGTATAATGATGTTTAACAGTTGCCAGTTCAAAACCATATCTTTAATGGCTATTGATGTATAAAAGTTCACTTTATAATATATTCTTGGTTTAGCAGGTGCCACAAAATTCAAATCTCCATAAACAGAGACCCCTCTTGTAGGGAAAAACATGAGAAAATTTTCACTTTATAAGGACAAAATTCCCGTGTATTTCTGTGAGTGTAGCTTTCCTCCCACATGACCAGACTCTAGATGACGTTGTCATGTCATTAAAAAAAAGTCCAAACTTGTTGCCTCCCGCACTGCCCAGGGCTATGGGCGCAGGGCAGTATGTGCTCTTCATGAAAATTGTTTCACGGCTACAGTCTATATTCTTTGTGCTCCATTTTTTTTTCCATCTTTAGTATTCTTCAATAATTCTACAAATATATTTTTCCTCCTGACTTTACCCAGACTTTTTATTTCATTGGGAAGATCAAGGTAGAGATTACTCCCAGTAAAGCAAGACCTTATCTTGCACAGAATAATATGAAAAACATACAAACATGTCCATATCTTTTGTTTTTCCATACCAGTGCCAAATGATTTATAGTCACAGTGTTTATTTCCCTCACAAATAGAGTGGCTTTAGATTAAAAATTTGGCAAAACAATTTTTTTTTTTTCTGTAAAAAGATCCTCTAGATTAATGTAAATTATTTTTTAAAGTCCATATTCCAGTCATAGTCCCTGATTTAGCAATGCAATTAGTATTCGGTTACATTGAAAAATATGAACAAGCCACCCGCAGTCAGCGAAGCACTTCAGGTACGTGTTTAAATC
Organism: Arenaria interpres; assembly: GCA_013399435.1. Classification (NCBI taxonomy): domain Eukaryota; kingdom Metazoa; phylum Chordata; class Aves; order Charadriiformes; family Scolopacidae; genus Arenaria; species Arenaria interpres. Next base: position 505,993 of record VXAK01013804.1, on the reverse strand, counting down.
CTGCTGGGTTTAATGGGATGTGAATGTTGGGTTGAAGTCAGGTCACTGTGCTAAATATAGAAAGTTAGATTAACAGGCACTACCCTGGCGATATTCTCGGGTGAGTTGATGTTATTAACATTGGAATTCCGCACCTCACCTTGTCGGAGTTGTCAGTGCATCCTTTCAAACTTGTCATCTCAGCTCAGTCTTTGGAGTTAGTGAGTCTTTATTGTTCTTGATTGATGGTTTCCTGGGGGCCTGCCCATTTGTTTATTCTTAAATGGTATTAAACATTTTCCGAACAACGTTGTTGACGATGCATTAAAGCGCTTGGTGGAGGAACAGGGGTGAGCACTGAGCGTGAGAACCCAACGGCCGCCCCGTGGCTGGAGCTGGAATTTCCCCACCGTAACTTGCCCCAAAGCATCGCAGGAGGCTTGGGCTTGGTTCTTGCTGAATCTCCCCATTTTATAATTCTTTGAACTTCCTTTATACTTGGAATTGTGTTGCTGGGAAGGTAAACTTCTCTGTAGTTCTCGGAAAGGAGCCCCAAAAGACCCAGGTGACAAAAGGTGAAGAAAGTGAAGACCAGAGAGCAAATCATGACAAAATTTTGGAGGAGTTTTCTCTATTCAGCTGTTCGTGACACTGTGGGGAGTCATAAAGGGCTGCGCTAATATTGGTTGTCACTGAATACTGGCAAATAACCAGAACTGAAGATTAGGGTGAATCACAATTTGTGCTTTTAAAAGAAGAAAAAAAAGCCCTATTATATCCATCTACCACTGCCCATCCACCCAAACCTTCTTGAAGAAGTCCACCATTAGCCAATCTCTGGGGTAATTGCTTTCCCTAAGAGAGCCCTTTCCTATGGAAGCACTATCAAAACAAGGACAAGTTTTGGGTCCATCAACCTTGACAATGTCCTCTGACATTATTAGCTGAATTCATCAGCTATTAATGACTGCAAGATATATAGGATATACTCTGGTTAGCACTTGGAAACACTTTCAATTCACTTCTAGCTCTATTTATTCATTTAGACTAAATGGAGTTATTAAAGGTCATGACTTCATTTCTAAAGTATCAGGTGAAAATACTTTTCATTTTAACAAATAGAGGACACTGCTTGCCATAAAATTAAATACCATCTTCAACAGTTTCTTTGGTTTTAAAAGATATTTCCTAAAAGTTTTACTTTTGTTAACTAAACCCAGGTGGGGACTGGAGGAATGAATGATGGCGCAGAGTGCTCAAAGGGGAGCTGTTGGCTCCAATAATGAATTTTGGGACTTTGGGTTTTCAGAGAACAGCAACAAGATTTCTTGTCCTCCTCGGCACCAAATGACATGGAAAACCTGAAATATAATAACTACCATGTGCAGAGAGGTTTTACAATAAAGCTCGTACTTTCATTTTATGATCTGAGATTTACCTGCACAACACCAGTGACTCAGTCACGACTGAATAAAAAAATTTCTCTGCTCTTGTGCTCCTTAAGGAGTATCTATGCTCGATGCCTTTTATATCTATATGTTTTGTCCAAGTGCTTTTGATATGGATGTTGCAATACAAATTACAGACACTGCTACATTAAAAGTTTATTCAACTTTTTTTTCCCCAGTGGGAAATCTCAAAAGCCATCTTCACCTCTGGCTCCTGCCAGAAGATCAGGGTTCACCTTGTACATGTTCTACAACTATTCAGGCTCTCAGCAGCCTGTGCTGGGGTTGTGATATAAAGCCCTATATCCAGATAACGCAGCGAGGCTGGCCCTGTTGAAGAGGTTCCACCCTACCTGCAGTAGGACAAGGGCTTTCTGGCTGGATTTGGTGGGGAGGGCAGGCAGCAGGCAAGTGGCAGCAGGTCTTCTCCAGGAGCACCCTCAAGAAAGATGGACGAAGAGCAGAGGGGTTTGTCTGTTGACCTTCCCAGGAGAGAGGATGGCAGACCTGGCCCAGGTGAGAACAAGCTTCCCAGGTAGAAGCAAGAGGCATCTGTCTCCAAGAAGAGAGGGGGGGACAGGAGAGGGGTCTCGGGAGGACTGAACTTATGGCATCTTGGGATTTTTCAGGATTTTGTAGGATGATAGATGGCCTGTGTTCAGGGGTAATCAGGTATGTCGGACAGGATTGATACTAGTCCTGGTTTGTGTGCTGAAAGCTGTATGATTGAGAACAGAAAATGCCTCGGTGTGGCAGTTGGATGACGGGTGACTCCTTGGTGTTCTGGGAGAGCATCCCAGGGTGGGAAGAAACTGCCCTCCAAAACCCTCACCTGCTTGCATTGCCCATGGTTTCCTGACTGGGTAAGGTCGATGAGTATTTCCACTGATTTCAAATAGCACAGACTGCAAGACTCCCTCCTTTGCTGGCTCCCACATTTGAAAACGTGCAGTGAATACTTTTGCTCACTTTGTTCCAAGAAACTTCAGCCCCCCCCAAAGGGAACGTGGAAGGACTCTGATTTCCCTTAAACTTCTCCCCTGTTCAGGCAGTAGTAGAGTGCACTGCAACTTAGATTGCAAGATCCACAACCTGCAGGCAAACTTCTTCGGTGATCACAGAAATCTGCCTGCTTCCTTTGGTAGCTGCAAAACAAATGTTTCTGCTTCTGTGAAAAATTGCTTTGAGAATGACCCGGCATCTGAGCAAGGCCAGATGGTGTGTGTGCTGTATCAGATTGGAATAAAAAGGTGCTTTTAACACAAAACAGGTACGGACAAGATGAGCATAATGCCAAAATAACATAAAGGCCCCTTTTTGAGCTTTTATCTCAGTCTGGGGCTTTGTGAACCTTCATTTTTCTGGAGCTGTATATTTAGTTTTCCAAACACTCTCATAAAGGAACCAAGCCCTAATCAATCAGATCTTCTTTCCGTAGTTCACCCTTGTTGCTCCCCATGAGGAGGCCGTTATAGTTGTAGGGACAACGAATGAATTTGTGAAGATGGCTGTGGCCGTAGAACATGTCTGGGCATCATGAACATGACAACAGCAAATGAAAAGTATTTCCTCCGAGGTCGGGTCTAAAGATGTTATAAATGCAGTAAGATGATGTAAATAGGAATTAATTAAAAGTACTGGTCAGAGCTTGTTCTGTGGCTTAGAATGGGACCGGCAAAACTACAGAAATTTGAACTATGTCAAAATATTTGCTTTAGGTTGTTTGTAACGTATATGGCTTGGCCAAATGACCTCGCTTATTTTCCTGTGGTGCATTTCTCCCACTGCTATAGCTGGGTGGTGGAGACAGAGATTACAAACCTCTTTTTTACTGTCATGGCTTGCGGACAGAAATGGTCTAGTGAGCCTGGGCTCATCCTCACAATTTAGAATGGAAATTGTAGCTTCAAGCTGGTTACTGGAGAACAGCGAGATAATGGGAAGCAAAGCAGAAGGGAAGGAGTCAAGTCTGTACGTCAGTACCTCCATTTGGCAGTGCTGCAGGAGGACTGCCACCAAAGTTATCCTGCACTGTGGATTAGAATTGATAATGTCTGAATTTTAATGATTTTTTTTTTCCTTGGGAGTTGGCAAAGTGACTGATAAATGTATAGGGACCACATATTTGCTGGGAGCAGCTGGTGCTCAGCACCATGAAACGCCCTGCCTGAAGTTGCTCTGCAAATCCACCACAGAGCCTGGAATAAAATCCTGAGTGTTTGAAGTGTTGCAATAATCGTTTCTTTGCAGAGATCTGCAAGGGATCCTTGCAGGTCTGAGACAGGAGTCTGAATCTGCTCGTACCGTCGCACAGTGCTCACGGAAGAGCCGGGCAAAGCTGCTGGCAAACCACCCCGTGAGCAGAAGGTGCATCAGGCTCCTACACCTGCAATGTCCATTTTCATAGAACCATAGAATGGTTTGCATTGGAAGGAATCTTAAAGCTCCCCCAGGGCCACCCCCTGCCCTGGGCAGGGACACCTCCCACCAGCCCAGGTTGCTCCAAGCCCCCTCCAACCTGGCCTTGAACCCCTCCAGGGATGGGGTAGACACAGCTTCTCTGGCCCTTTTGGCTGACCAAAAGTTAAAGAAATTATTTTTGCTCAGATATGCACCTAAAGCAGATTCATTTTCACTCACAATAAGAGAATGATGGAGGAATAAACCAACAGGATTGTCTGAATAATCAACATTATCTTACATGGTGTGGTGCTCACCATCTTCCATGACTTCTCCCTGAAGGTGGTGCCTGTCGGGGGCTGCCCAGGGATGCACTCGCTCCCCTGGGGATGTAGCCTTTGGGCCTTTATAAAAAGGGCAATATAAATTAACCCCATTTTTGAATTGCAGACTTTAGTTTCTCTAGGCTACGCCAAAAACATCTGAAGATATTATTACTGGATTTTTCTCCTGATGCAATCTGGCAAGCAGGGTAGTATAAATGTTTTGTCTCCAAATCAGTAGCATTTCCATTGGTCAAAGTTGGTAAAAAAATAGCTAAAACCTTGAAAACGTGTTGATCTAATGATGTCCTACCAGCTGCTGACAAAAACAAGCTCCCTCTATTAGGAAAAGATGATTTAAAATCCAGTAATATTTAGTGACGTTTACCATGAAATAAAAATGTTAGCTCCTTGCTGTAAGTGAAAAGAGAGAAGTCATGAATACATGCAATATTTTTTTTTTTTGTAATTTTTAATGAAAAATTAAAAAAAATGTCCTTGTTATTTTTGCATTTCAAACTGTCTGGGAAGTGGCAGAGCAGGCAGTAACACATAATGCAAAACAAATTCAAAAGAAAATCTGGGATAATTGATTGTTACCTCAGAAAAAAAAAAAAGGTAGGGGATTCTTTTACTAGTCAAAGAAGAAAGTTTAGACTAAACTTGCCATTTTGAGATTTTTTTGCTTTCTGTGAGACTTTGAGGACTAATTATTACCAATGCAGTCAAAGCACTAATCCACCCAATGCTCGGAGGTCAAAATGCTTCATCAGATTAAGGGATTATAAGATTTCTAGAAGATTGGTTCAGGTCATTTTGAAATTGTAGTGGTTAAATTTTATTTTAGCAGTTGTTAAAACGAAACAAGTAGGTGATTGTACTTCTGCAGCGTTTTGGCCCACGGACTGTAGCACTGAACACAATCCACTTTGAAGTGTTTGCTTTGTGCTGCAAAGAAGGAGCTCCTCGGGGCTGGGGGGGGGCAGAGAGACGCGTTATACCTATTGCAAATCTGGAAATTTCTGTGGGAGATTATGGTGAAAATGGAAAAGTGGCCAAGTAGGGGAAGGGCCAAGTGGAACGAATGGCGGCTGGATCCAGCTCCTGAACCAGGATAAACCGCGCTCGGCCCCGGCTCTGCCCAGCGTTTCCTGAACCAGAGGAGCCCGTCTTGCACGGTGGGATCCAACAGACCCCGGGGCAGAGCAGCGGGAGAGGCAGCGAATCCTCAGGTCTCGGAATAACTGACTTCTCTTTATTCAGGGATTACGTTTTAATTCCTACTTTCGGATATACATGCCAGGAATACACGTAGTCACTAATTAAAGTAAATAGGTGCATGGAGGATGTGTTGAAGAACACCTGTGTGTTTGCCAAGAGGATGTGTAAGATTATGGGGAGGGAGTGAATGCGCTTTGCTGGGAATTTCCTAGTCAGTTGTGATTTTTCGTATGCTTTCCCATTAACCGACTGGTTTGTGCAGGTTGGAAGGGAAATATCCAGAGAGGAACTGTATGAGAAAGCACCGACAGCAGTGCTCTGTGTGTCCCTACTGTCAGAGTGTTCATAAGCACGAGCTTTGTTCTCATTAAAAGATTAACTTTAAAAATATTTAGATGCCTTTATGAATTATAATAGGAATAGCAGTGTCTGGTGGGAGCAGGGCCGTTACCAGCCAGAGGTGACATTGTCTCTGTTCAGCAGCCTGCGTCCCCCGGCCACGCGGTGCTGTTTACTAATAAAGCGCAGGTCATTGGTGTGACGAGTTGAGCTCATTACTGGAAGGAGTCCAGAGGCAGCTGGCTCAGAAACCGCCGGGTTTGAGACCCCAGGGATGGCCGGGGACAGGACCACCGCGTCTGCCGGCGGCCACTCGCTGCATTTTTCACCTTTGCAAATCTCTCACCGCATCTCTACGGGAACTTTGCAAATTGGTCGGCTTTGCCTGAACAAGTGGAGAAAAAAAATTATGAAAGTCCTCCAAGCATGAGAGCAAATGTTGAGGGGCGGGAGGGAGCCGGTGGCCGCGGAGCTGAGCCCGATTAAATCATCTCCGCAGGGTTCGCCCTGCGGTCACCAGGACAGTGACTTATTACTGGCACTTGAGCGGCGCCTGGAGTCACCCAGCCCGGCTTCATCCCACCAAACACGCTAAAACCCAGCGCAAAATCACCATTACCGCCTCAGGGCCTTGCTGGGAGCCAGAGTTTCTTTAATTCCCATGTGCAACCTGGTTTAATAATCAATTTATTCTTTAACGGTTTCCATTCAGCTGATGCCCGCATGGCAGCAGAGACAGCATCAAGGTGCCAATATTTTTATGCGGTACCTGTGGGGGAGAATTGCCCGTTTTCGAAGCCACTCATGCACTCAGGGAGAAAAGAGATATTCGAGCAGGAGAAACCCGGCAAAGTTTTAGCTTGAAATGATGGGAAACTCAGCATTAGCCTGCCTTAAACTGTGTCAGAGTGGGAGTCTGAATTTATAACACCATTGTAAGTACCACTTAGCATTTAAATTTAGGATTTTCTCTGTGGGCGATGCTAAAGAGAAGTGTCTGCGAAAGGGGTGGGATCACAGCGAATGCGACCTTTTGGCAAGCCCTGCCTTAGCAGCCTGCTGACAAGCTCCCCTCGCTTCGCGCTCCAAACCCCGTGAAAACGAAGCGGCTCATCGTGCTCTGGGGGTGCGAGGCATCGCATGTGCTGCAGGGGAGGGTTAACGAGGGGGGTGCGAGGCATCGCATGTGCTGCAGGGGAGGGTTAACGAGGGGGGTGCGAGGCATCGCATGTGCTGCAGGGGAGCCCCGACGGCCCTGCGGGGAGGTTTACTGGTGAAAATCGGCTGCTGGGAAACAACTGGAAGGGATAAAACATCATTTTGCTGAGCGCTAGTCATGGTCTGTGCCCTATGCTTCATCACCTTTATCGTGAAATAGGTAACTCCAAGCGCACAAGGCAGATGTGCTCACTGCTCTGAGCTGCATCAGCCCCCGCGCCCACCTTTCCTGCAAATTTTCTTAATTTTTATGGGTGCCACGTGACTGCACCAGAAAACCCTTGCTGTAGGATGGGCTCCCATTCTGAGGTAATGCAAATCATTTCCCAAGCAGTATTTGGTTGGGTTACTCACCCAATTCTGTTAGAGAAGCAGCATTTATTTTAGATATCTCAGACTTTGATTTCATTTGGTTCTGATTTTAATTAGCTAAGAATGCTGTTAAACGTGATCTAAGAATCTGAGAAGAAAAATAGCAAAAAAATTTAATTAGCTCATTGTGGTACATAACTACTTTCCTTCTAAACTGGTGAGTAATTGACTGTGCATTGGCTAATGTGATTTGTTTGGTGGTTAATTACTTCACTCACTGGATAAGCAAATGCTTGTAAGCAATTATGTCACGATTCCTTGGGGAGAGAATACATACGTGAATGGCATCACCTTATTTTTACCATGTGTCTTAGTGAGTTGGAAACATGCAATATTAGGTTGATGGTTGGACTTGATGACCTGAAAGGTCCCTTCCAGCCTGGAGAATCCTATGATTCAGTATAAGTGTAATTTGGGAAATCACAAACGTCTGTGATACCACTGACAAGCTTGTGGCCGAAAATGAACCCTCCGGTCCCACAGTGCTCTCTGCCAGACCTCTTCGTGCTCTCCCTGTGGCTGGGGATTGATGGTCCTCAGGTAGGACCTCAGCCAAGCTGCCCACCCTGGTGTCCCTTTGAGTGTCCTGGTTTTGAGGTGATGGGGAGAATAAAAGCTTTCCAGGGAGAAGCCGCCGCTGCCTCTTAGCGCCCATCTAGAAGGGACACCGGGATTCACCTGGCAGAGGGGCCCAGGCAGGAGTGTCCTAATGCTCGTGTTGGGGAAGCCTCAGTGTCTGTTTTTCATCTGCCACCTGAAAATTTGGGCTCTTAAAATCCTTTCAAGCGATTGTCCATAACTTGCAAGGCCTCAGGAAAAATTCAGGAAAAAATGTTTACACTGAGAGGGTTATTAAGCCTTGTAATGGGCTGCCCAGGGAAGGGGTGGAGGCACCATCCCTGGAGGGATTTAAAAGACGAGAGACGTGGTGCTCAGTGACATGGTTTAGTGGTGGTTTTTATCAGAGTTAGGTTGATGTCTGGACTCGGTGATCTTAAGGGTCCCTTCCAACCCAGACAATCCTATGATTCTATGACTTCAGCCTGGAAGGACGTGACTCGCTGCTCTGGCCAGGTCAGTGAGCTCTTGCAGCAGCACCACATACTTTTTAAACTTAACTTCTGCCCTCTTCATGACCTTGTGTCCTTAATAGCTTTGCTGTCATTGATTTTCAGTCTTCTTATTGGTTTATTCTTGTATCACACAAGTGCTCCATGAAAACAGACTTCCCAAGAGAAAAATGCCGCTAGCGTTGGTCAGTCCTTTGTCTGCTTGCGTTTGTGAGAGGTCCATCACGATCCTTCAGAAACAAAGAGAAGGAAGAGTAACACAGAAAGAAAATCAGCGGGGAAGCAAGTTGTTGTACTTTGTCGTGTGGCACAAGGCAAAGGCGAGGGAAAGGTGACTGTAGGAGGTGATGCTGCCGTGTCTCCGCTCTCGTAGCAGTTTTCCTCTGTAACCTCCTGCCAAGCTCTGCTGGGGCTTTGGAGGGGAGACCTCAAAATAAAACTGAAAAAAAAGAAAAAAAGCGAAAGGTCTTGTCAAGCCTGAGAAAGGGTATGCTCTGCTAAAATGAAATCAGAGATTATGGAAAGAACCTGGTGGTTCTGGAGAGCTGCTTCTCCAGAAGCAGAGGAGGGTGTGACATCCCGGTGTAGGTCCTGGCCAGGGACATCGCTTTGGTCCCGATGGTGGTGGTGCTGCCCCGGCCATCGAGCCCGGGGAGGGCTTCGAGGTGCCAGAGCAGAGTCACAGCCTTTGCATTAATAGGGCAACTGAAAATGATTTCTGGTCTCTAAGCTTTTGCAAAGAGAACTGCGCTGAGAGCAGGGGTAGAACGTCACCTACAGCAGTGAGGGAACTTCATAGCGTGTGTTCCAACAAGCATTCATGCTTGGTAGTTCTCATCCAGAGCCAATATCAACAACAGGGAATTGCACTGGTTTTCTGTGTCATAAATTGCCACTGTAGAATACGTATCAACTTTGCAAGGTGATAGATCTGAATAATTGACTTGAACAGAAGTCGCTGTTTGTGTGCTTTTGTTTTAAATATGAGAAATGAGAAGCTGCTGACTTTCTGAATAACTGGCTCAACAAATTTTTGCTGGACAAGTGGGCTACCTGGCTATTTGTTTTGCTGCTGAAGTATGAGTTCGTAGGAGTCAAACTGACTTTTAAATCCATTGGGAGATACACACAAATTTGCCAGGAGAAAAGTTTTACCTGTGTTCCTCCTTGCTATTTCGCCTTCTTTTGCAGTTTATTTTGCTTTTATTGAGCTTCCTGTTTGCTTTTTCACTTCAATATTCTGGAAAAGGTGTCATGCATATGTAGATATTGTGCTGAAGAATACGTATTTATAGATGTATAAAGTTTGTATTTTAAAATAAAAAATAAAAGGATGTGTATTTTGCCATGCTCTTTACAGAACTGATATTTCCTACAAACCGGCTGCCTGGCCTGGGGACTTCAACACAAGTTTTCCAGTTGCCTCCGTAAAACCGGCGCCTGGAGGATGCTCAATCGAGGGCTCTGGGGAAGCAGCTGGAGGCAGAGACCTCGTCTGCTGCGCAGGGCAGGGCCTTCTCTCCTCGGGGACAGTCCGCAGCCGAGGCCGGAGCATCTGGGTAACGCACCCCCAGCACCCCCCGGCCCGGGGAGCGGGGCAGCAAAGCAGTGAAGGTGAGTGAGTATGTGAATTTGGCAAGAATTTATTGCTCTCATGTCAGTGCCTTTTGTTACACAAACATGCTGCCAAAAAAGTCAGAAATGATCATGGTTTCATACACACAGGTATGTGTGAGTGTGTATATATATATTTATATATATATGTGGGGAGAAGACAGAGCTAATGCCATGGTTCTGGGTGTGAAAGGAATTTGACGTCCTCTGAAAAACACGAGCTCTTCAATTTCCCGTATGTGTTACTGTCAAAAGTAAAATCGAGAATGGTAAAGAGCTCTTGAGCCTTAGAAGAGAAGGAAAAAATGAGAAAGCGATACCCTCATGGAAGGTAAATAAGGTAAGACAGGTTGGAAGGGGAGATGAGCTGTACATTGGAGAGGTGAGGTAATGAAGAGCGCGAGTAGGCTGTAGAGGATATACGCACATTCGGGGCTAACGCACGTTAATTTATGAGTTTTGGACGAAACCCAGAAAGGAATAAAATTGCCCATGGGATTGAAATGCCAAAGCAATAGGAAGGAGTTCATGTCTGAAGTCTGAAAGCCTCCCTGAGTGATATGGAGAGAAATGAGCACTGACCCATCTAAATACATCACCTTCTGTGGGGAAGGAAACTGAGATCACGGCCAGTCCCTGCAGTAAGAAATGCGGGCTCTGGGCAGAGCTGCCGTCCCAGCTCCGAGACCCGGCTGTGGCTTTGCCGCTTCCCTCGGGTGAGGGACCCGAAGAAGAACTTTACAGCCCTTGTGCGGAGTCGGTGGCGTGACGCTAATGGCACCCCTGCATGGGGTCGTGTCTCCTGCAGCCTCAGAGGCAGGGAGAAATGCCCGGGGAGCACTATCCCAACGACTGTTCTGAACCATAACGGGGCTTGGAAACGGCGTGACTTCATTCTGTGCTTCTGTCTGAGCACCAGGAACGGCCTCGAGAAGAATTACTTTAATTTAGGTCTCATTAGCGGGGTTACATAACTAAAAATATTCCATGGTGAAATATTTGGGAGTTGGAGCAAGCCGGTTGGGCACGGGGGAGAACAAAGCCTGTATTCTGTGGCGGGCACGGCCGGCTGTTTGACATTAAACACAAACAGCTATTTTCCATCTCCGTGTAAAGGCTTAACATATTGTGGGGACTTCCAGCACTCACCGCTCCATTAATGTGGTCTGACCCACAGCAAGTTATTCTTGAGAGAGGTTTTTTCCTCCCCACCCCCCTTTTTTGTTGGTGTCTTTTTTTTTTTTTAAATACAAAGAAACCCAGTCCTCTTGAAGAATTTGCTTAAATTGGATTTTATTCCTCTTTTAGCATGTGTTTCATTTCTCTTCACTGCTGGGACATTTAAAGCAGCAAATCTGCATGGGGTTAATGCCTCAGCACACTAAAAAAAGCAGAGGCTGGCAAGGAGGAGTGGGAGAAAGTAGATCAAGAGAGAGTGCTTTGTTCCAGTTCAAGTGCTTGAAGTATGAGGGAGCGACTCATGCTGTTACTGGAGACTGAAAGAATTTTGTTAAAGGGATGGGATCTGATTTTGTTTCAGTTTAAAATTTAGTATCTCTGACTACCAGCCCAATAATGTGGAAAATACCCTTCCCACAGATATTTCCCTGTGTAGGGACTTCATCTGCTGTCTTCTGCATCACTTCAGGTGGCTGCAGTAACAAATTTGGTTTTGCAAAATTAAAACTTTCTTGTAATATTGAGGTTATTCAACACTAGGAAATCACTAAAATCTCAATCCTCATTACTGTGGACATCATTAATGAACCAATCACTTATGTATTTTGCAGATAGATATATTGAAATATTAATTAAATTCCCTCCTGCTCTCAGGCATAAAACAGGGCTGGAACTACATGGGAGTGTATGAATTATTTCTTGCTTCTCTTACGCTTGTAACCTACATAGCAAATCTCTGCTCCTATTTCATACAACATTAGATTTTCTTTCCTGGTGGGGAGACACTGGGAAGACGTCGGGAGAATGGGGGGTGGAGGGGGGAAGGGTTTTGCTTTCTAAGAAAGGCTTGAAGAGAATTTAGGGAGTCTCAAATATAACAATGGCTTTAGAGGAAAGGAATTCCTTTGCTGCAGCTGGTTTTGCCCAGGCTGGCCTAGACCTGTTCACAGCTCCGGAGCTGCTGGTGCCGCCTGTGCCACGGTCGCCGGTGTGTGACACTGGGAGAGCATTCGCAAGAGCCCGCAGAACCCTAGGGAGGTCCAGGCTGGGTCCTCAGGCACCACACAGCTGGACCGTGGCATCCCCAGTGCCACGGAGGGGACAGAGGGTGGAGAAGGCACCCATGGGGGTGGTCAGGAGTGAGGCTGCCACCGTGAATGCTAAAGCAAAGGGAATTGGCAGAAATAACGAGGAGAGCACTCACCCCCCCAAGCAAAGACAAAACATGACACAGAGAGGAGGGTGAGGGATCTGGCATCTGTAACGCAAAAATTACCAGAACTTTCTCAAGAGCCGCATTTCGATTTGGTTGCTCATTGCTGGGGACGGGGAGCAGTCCAGGCTTGGCAGACGAGAACTGTTGTCATCTTCTCGTTTTCATGTACTTCAGTACTTTGTAATCTTGGCAAAAGGAAGGTGCTGAAGGGGGTCTGTTCTTGAGTTTCCAATTCTTGCATTTCCAATGTTGATTAAACAAGAAAATCTCCAACAAGCCTCTTCTTGTTAGATTCTTCAGTCCTATTTCAAGATCAAATAAGCTTTAAAACAGGTCTGGATAAGCTCACAGACTTAATCTGTTTGAAAGGCAGAGATTGGGCAACACGCTAGAGATGACAATAGATCACTTGGTGGATCAGAGGTGCCCTCCTGCCCTCAGAAAGACAACTCAGTCCTCTTCCAAGACTGCCTGGGACACTGATGTTCCCCACTTGCTGTACAATTTGCACAGCACGGTTGTACCTGAAGGCAGTTGTTTAATGGAAACATTCAGTTTGCATTTTCTGCAGCTAATACTTGAGTGGGATCAACATTATTGAAGCTAATTAGAATTCGGCGAGAACTGATTGTTCATTAGAGAGAGGAAAAAATGTTCCGCGGAGCCCTGGGTTTGGTAGAACTATTTCACATAATTAAGCAATTCCACATCTTGGCATTTTATCCCTCTTGTTATCATTGCACTTTGTTAATAAGTTTTTAATTGCAAATCATCTCTATGTCACAAATTACACTGTGTTTACCGATCAGCAAAAATGCCATGATAACCAGCTTGGATGCCAAGTCCTTCAAAAGCACTGGCTGCCAACTTCTCCCTTTTATGTGGTTTGGCACTAAAATACCTTCAGGTTACTTAAAATATATTGATTTCCAGTTTAAAGTGTTATGGACTGCACAGAACCTGGACTGGGGCTCCAGGAACAGGGAAAGAAGAGCTTTCACGGCCAACAGAAGTTTATTTATATGTTGCAGACCAGCCAGTTTATCCGTGTCTCCCAGATGTCCTCGTTTATATTCTGTGTCGCCGCCACGTATGCTGGGCATACCTCAAACGTGTGAAAAGTGGCCATTAATACAATTTTTTAAGATAGTTACATATTCATAATTACCTGTATAGAATTTGTGCCAGGTTGAGCAATAATAATTTATACTAAAATTTATATTGTTTGTTTGCATTTGATGAAGTGTCCAGGCTGAAAGACAACTATTTTCTTTTAAAAAGTAGGATAAAAATTTCAAAAAAAGATATTTGCATTGGCTTTAGAGAGGGTTTTAGCTTTGGTTTTTTTTTTAAATATGCAAAAAGTTTTATTTCAAGAGTTTACATGGATTTAGATAATCAGTCAACAGTTGAAATGAAAATATATTAAAAGTTTCAAGTCAGATAAGGTATTTAACTCAAATTTACCTTTTAATGATAAAACCCGTTAGCCAGCGGAGGTGAGAACTCAGCACACAGTAAAGCGTAGGTGCCCTTCTGTCAGACTGTCGCAGACAACCAGGGTGCTGGGTCCCCGCTTCTTGACCCCTGACATCAATGCAGCACAGTTGTGAAACATTCAGGGGGTTAATTGAGATTAGTTTATTAGTTATTAGTGATTAGCATCAGCCGCTGGCACTTGGCCACAGGCGCTTGCGTGAAGATGAGGTTGGGATTTCTTTGATCCAGGAGACTGACGACAATGCAATTAGGAAGACCTGAATTTTTGCCCTTATCTGTTGACTTCTCTGTGAGATCTCGAGCAAACATTTATCCCTCATGGTTAAGTGACTGCATCTGTAAAATATTTAAACACTGTTCATTAGAGCACTTAAAACGCAGCTGAGGAGAGATCCGCGGCTCTTCTCGGGCTCATCCTGCTCCTCTGCCCTCCGCTGGGCTGCCCAGGGCCCTCCCTCAGACGAGGCACACTCCAGTTTTCATAGCTTACCTTTAAAGTATTTAATGGCAAATGAAGTCATTCCAATTTTAGTGAACCTTAATGTGTCCATTTCTTTCTCAGATTATGAAAACACATGCCTCTTGCGTGCTCTTTGCCATGGGAAGTGTACTCTGTGCATTCTCCTCACCACGGCAGGGTGAATTACAATCCCCTTAAATCATTACCAATTACCCTAAACTTTCAGAATACACCGCTGGTCTCACTCCTGTATCTGAAGTAGCCTTGTCAGAAAACAATCTCTTCATTCAAACAGCGGCACCAGATACACAAAACTCTGCTGGATTTTACCTTTTTACCACTTCTTTTCCATCGGGTATATTCTGTCTGGTGCTTTGGTGGTTGGTTGCTCCCCTCTCTCTGATCGGAAGGGACACCACTGTTTGCTTCAGTTTATGGCTTATTTCCCTTCTTCAGCCCTTTCTAGTGACCAGGACATCATTTTCCGGCTCTGAAGGACAGAACTAGGCTGTTGTACCCTTTCTTTCCCGAGGACGTTAGTTAAACCCAGCTGAAAGAGTTTGTGTGAAGTGCTTAGTCCTGTTAAATAACCCTTCCCCAAACACCTACGTGCCCGGGGTTGTTTTCTTTGCAGAACACACAGGTTACTACTTCTTTTCCCCAACACCTACAACTTCATTCTCTCTTACGCCTCAGAAGCTTTTCTGTTCCTCTGCTCTGATTCAGAGAAAACTGCTGTTTTCATTTGGGTTTCATCACGTGCTTCTCTGCCTTTTTCCAATTCACAGATGCTAAATTCTATGTGCTGGAAATAAATGTTGGAGTTACCTGAGCTGCTGCTGAGGCTGAAGTGTGCTTTGGCCTCAATAACCACACACCAGGGAAAGCTCGACAAGGCGCCACTGTTTTCATATCATGCTTAATTTCCTTTGGGTCACTGCAGGAGTGGGTTTCCCTGCCCAGGGCTGAAAACATCCCTTTAGGAAGTACGGTTTGGGAAATCTGTGTGCGTGTAAACTCACCCCAGCTTTTTACAAAATAAAATTATAAAATATTGAATACCAATGCAATTAAAAAGAAAAAAAAACCAACAACCCCAAAATACAGATATAGGCTCATCTCATTTAAAAATAGCTGATGTCTATCAGTCCTCAGTCTGGAACTATTCCCCATAAGTTAATTCTTTTGAAAGCCAAGTCCTGGAAATACCAGCTACAGCATGTGAGAAGAGCTCCAGAGTAGGTGAAGACAACTGGCTCCATGTTTAATATTCCTAGGAGGTCAAATAACTAAAAGTGGCAAATACGGTGTTTGTGTTCCCTTTTAACTGGATGCAATTAATTAGATCAGAAGTGAAGTCAGTTACTTAAGGACTAGATGTTAGAAGAGGAAGGTCAGAATAAATTCCTGTAGTGGTGTCAGTCTAACAGTCCTCAACACTGGAACCACAGCATCAGCCACTGGCTGCTCCTAAAATTCTGTGTTTGGAACAGGAAAAGTAATTTATCTTAGAGGACAGCCTTTATTTTCTCCATTGTATGGAGAGTAGAAGGAAAGCTGAGTGAATAAAACAGTAAAAACCTTTACAGAGTCAACACTAAGAAATGTGACTGTTTATACAAATACTATATTAGTGCAGAATCCAGCCTGAAGACACAGACACACACACACACACACACCCCTAGTCTTGTAACAAAAATTAGCCCAAAATCGGGGAAAAAAGAATTCTGCATGCTTTCATGAGGCTGCATTGTACCCCCGGAGCACAACCAAAGCCATTACTGCAAATGCATCTTCTTGCAGTGGCAGCTCAGATAAAGAAAAAAACAGTATAACAGAAAAAAATCTTCTCCAAGGCACATCTCTTAAGAAGAAGTGGAAAGTCTGTGTTTCTCAAAATGAATGGCAATGTTATTTTGCCTGTATTAGTAAAGACAGCAGTTATTGTTGGCACAGGGCTTGTTGCAGTTTACACAGAATTTTCTTGGTTGCCCTCGATAGATTGGCGGCTGTGAGGCAGCAGGCAAACAGAGCAGAGATTTTCACACAAACCCTGGGAGCAGAGTTTCTAAGAATAAAATTCTTGAAGCAGTTTTTGTGGCTAATCAGCATCAAAGAAGTTTTCTGTTGCAGCGGCGCCGAGAGTGTGCCGGGGAACCTGTGCCCAGTCCCCGGCAAGTGCCCGCGGTCCCGAGGCCAGCAGAGCGGTGTCCTCAGGGCCACCGAGGGCTAAAATTACCTCTCCTGGCGAGCTGGGAGTGCCGCAGCTTGCCAACTAGATTCAGTTTCTCTTTCAGTTAAGGGAAAATTCATAGACTTTGGCTGAAAATGCTGTATTTTCTCTGTAGCTCACAGTTCGCCAAGGAATGGAAAATTCTGACTTTTTCACTATGATGCAGTTAAAAGGAAAATTTTTTCTCTCTGCTCTGACGTAAGATATAGATACAGGGTGTTGTTTCAGGGAATATTCTGGATTGAAATAATGAGTGAGTGAACACAAACTCCAGGAGGCTTCCCATCCTCGGGCTCTTGGGTTTTTTTGAATCTATAGAATTTATTATGCCCAGTCCAACTGCAGATGGAGCAGCAGAAACAGACGGTTCTGTGTGTGAATCGGTGTGGCTGGAATGCAAAAAACTGCTACATGCAGATATGGTAAGATCTAACTTCAAATGGAAGCTAATAGCAGTGATACATGGCAAGCATTTATTAATTGATATTTAGCGATGCATTAATATCTATTTAAAATTTTGCATAGGGCTTTTAACCATAAACTGAAGCTATAAATAACTGTGTTGTAAAGGGAAGTGGAAAAAGAGCAGCAGCAGAAAGATTCAAAAATTAATACCATGCAAAAGGAAATGAGCTCACCTAAAAATGTCTCTTAAATAAAATATTTTCACTTATTTTTCATGCACTACCACCTTATTTCCATCCAAGACATGTAGTCATTCTGATAATGAAAGCTGCCATTGATCTGTGAGACCCACGGGGACCTGCACTTCCATTACTCTCCATTGTACAAGAGCAAGAGATTTGGGGAGAAAGAATAGGTTTTGTTTAAAAGTTTGTGCACACTCGGCTGGCTGGGCTGGTTCTACGTTCAGCAGTGAGGAGGTGCTGTGGTGATTAAAAACCACGTCAGGCAACAGCAGAATGAAAACACAAAGTCTTCCTTCCAGTTTGAAAACTTAGATCGAAACCACAGCCTGGATAGACTTGAGAACAAAACCTTCCGTCTTCTTCTATCTAGCCTAAATCTCTCCTCTTTCAGGGTCAAACCCTTCCCCCTCCTCCTAGGGCTCCCCTCCCTGATCCAGAGTCCCTCCCCATCTCTCCTGGAGCCCCTTGAGGGACTGGAAGGGGCTCCAAGGTCTCCCCGGAGCCTTCTCTTCTCCAGGCTGAACCCCCCAACTCTCTCAGCCCCCCCTCCCAGCAGAGGGGCTCCAGCCCTCCCAGTATCTTCACGACTTTGGCTGGACCAGCAGCTACACAAATTGATGTGATGCAAATTTATTTTCTTAGCAAATAAACTAAAACATAGATATAACAGGTTTAGAAAAATCAATTAACTCACTCATCCTTGAACAAGGAGATCCAAAGTCCTGGAATAAAAAATGCACTTAGCAAATCGAGTTCATGGAAAACTGGTGCTTGCAATGAATCCCTCCAGATGTAAGATTTCCCAGGTCATTCACTCAGCTTTTTAAAGACGTTAAACGACTATTGAGGTCTGTGAAAAGCCCGCACCCCCATTCCCCCCAGTTCCTTCTTTCTGTGTTGTTAGGAGGGACCCCATCGCTGTCCCTGCGAGCAGCCCCTCTCCCCCAGCAGCCTCCTCTCACGTCGGTGCATTGGCCTGGGAAGAGCCTGGCTCAAGATACTGAGAGCAGACCCTCAGCACCCTCTCGCTGGGGCAGGGCCAGCCCAGTGTGTCCCCTCCAGGGCCACGAGTGAGGGGCAGGGACTGCAGCAGGGCCCCTCCAAAAATCAGAATATCCTCTGGGTCTCCAGGCACACGGGCTGGAATTTTGCAGGAGCAGAGACCAGCTCAGCCCCGCATCCCTCCTGTCCGCTCCGCGTCCCTCCCGTTGCTTTTTATCCATTTTGGTGGTGGGACAGAGCTGGTTCTACACATGAACTGTGCAAGTACGTTCAGGTTATACGTGCTGCTCGCTGTTTTCTTTACTCTTACAATTCAAGGTGAAGCGCTGCCATATTGAGGAGGATGCTGTAAGTATTCTCTCCTTACTTTGCCTGTTTTTTCAGAGGGTGTACATCAGGAGCCGGTTATCAGATGTTGGGAACACGCTGATTAAACCAAGCTTTAGCACATGATGCTGAGTCCTTATTAATTTTCAGGTGAGTGAAACTATTTTTTGCTGTTTCTTTTACAAAATGGTGAGGCTGTGGATTCGATGGGAAGTTTAGGAGTTGGATAGTCACTGTGCAGGATGCACAGAGAATGAAATGCAAAGGTAAAGAGTGTCACCCGCACTGCTGATGCTCTGCGATTTTGGCACTCTCCGCAGTGGGAGGGTGGAAAGAAGTTACAGATTTAGGCCAGACCCGAACGCGCTGCTCTGGACCCAAACACCCCTTTTGCCCCCAGCGGCTGTGGGTGCTCTGCTGCTCAGCGAGATGCTGGGGTGAGAGGTGGAAGGATGGAGAGAGTGGTGTTTGCCTGGTGTGAATGAAGAAGCTGCTTTACAGGGTTCCGTACGCAACATTGCATTACTGCAGTTTTCTTCCTTCTGCAAAATTGGTTATATACCCATTTATCACCTCCTACATTCACACTAAGCTCGTTCCATTTGCCTTTTCTTTTTCTTCAGATGTGTGTTTTACACCATCAAAAAAGATGGAACATGGGCAAAAGGGAGTAAATATCTCAGTAAAACCCAGGAGTTTAACTCACATCCTTAAGTGCAGGGGAGAAAAGAGAAGGAAAATGGGGGTCAAATCCTGGGGTTGTGTAAGCTGATATATATCAAGTTGGAGATGCTCAGTTTTCTTCTTGCCTAAGTGGTTCTAGGGGTTCTCTGCAGAAACCAATGGAGTTTGGTCTTGGTAAAAATGGAAACAGTCTGTCTGAGTTATAAATGGCACTTGCTGCCAGTAGAATAAAAATCACGAGAAATGAAGCTCCTACCGTCAGGAGCCGGAGGAAAGGAGTCAGTGGAAGAGAGCATAGAGAATAGTGATGGCTCTGCCATATGACAGAAGCTGACCTATGAAGCATTTGTACAACAATAATCCATTTCTTATCATTTCCTAAAGTCCCACCATTTTTACTTATGGCAAAAGCCCATTTCCCAGCCTTGACACGCGGTTTGTGGCTCCCCTGACAGCCCAGTTGCAGGGCTCCTCTCTGCAGAGGGTGGCTCTCAGTGCCAGCCCTGCTCCCAGCACTCGGGAATTATGGCCACTGAGCCATGGAAACGCAGACTGGGAGGGACTGGGAAAGGCTGGTTAGCCCAGTCTGGCTCGAAGGTGTCTAAAGCCATCACTGGGTTGTCACCAGCAAATCCTGGTACCTATACTACTCAGCACAGACTTCACCTTACTAAATTTAAGATCTTCCTTTTTTTATACACATTCCATAAAGAAATTGCATTTGGGGCTTGTGTTTGATGGTATTTATTTGTAGGCAAGACACTAAGGAGATGTCTTGTAACGCTGTCTCTTTGCAATTAGCAGCAGACCTACACGGCAGCTCAGAAACACTCTTCTGTTTTGTGTAGAATATTTGACAGCAGAACTTCATTTTAGGTTTTAAGGGTATTACATGTGGCAGGTTGTAACTCTGAGAAAGAGAGAGGAGAATAAGTACAGAAACCTGTATTTATGTGCTGGGTGTTTGTTTTTGAAAGTGCTGACTTGAGCAGTGTGAAGATGGTTTTGGTTCAGGATCAAGAAGGCACTTGTGGCAGAAGCACCTCAACGCTGCACGGGAGCAAGGTTTTCTTTGGGGGAAAAAGAAGAAAAAGCTTATAATGGTGGTAGAGTCTATTCCATCAGAGAACACGGTATTAAAGGTTTGCCAACTTAACGCTGGATCCTTATGTTTGAAAGGAATTTTTGAAGGATTTTTTGATACTTTGGGAGGAGGGGAAGGAAATCTGATGTTCCTGTGGAGCAGGAGGCTGTGTAATTCACTCAGATAACTCTCTGAGCCATAAGACTTTCACCCTACAGGCTCTCGAGCACGTGCCTTAACTTCATTATTTCCAAACAAATGAAGCTAGTAATGAAAGGAAAATTAAAATACTTGGGAGCCCAGGGCGTTGCTGGGCTGGGCTTTTTCATAGCCAGGCTGGACCCACGGCGGGTACTCTAGGGTAACAGACAGTGAATTGCAATACTGAGTTCTAATGCGTGGGAAATAGAGTTGCAGCTTAGTCTAGGAAATAATACTTGGCTATAAAGTATCTAAACACAAGTCTTCTAAATGACAATGTGGTGAAGTTGTGCCCAAAATGAGGGCAACCTTTCCAACATTTCTAACATTTTTGGAAAAAGTTTAACAAATTGTTGTGTCCTCTGTGTATTTCCCTTTGCAAGTCGAAGCCCATGCTGCATTTCCACGAGTGTAACTAAATTAATGAAGCGTGTAAAAGGCCATGGACCCTGAGAGATGGCACTCAGCCTGTGTTTTAGAAGCAGCTCTTAGCAATAACCTCTCCGGGAGAGTTTATTTTCTGTTTCAGAAGCGGCTTTGCATCCCCACATGAGGTGCAGCTTTGCTGTTATATTTGCATCCATGTGGGATGTCTTCTGTTTTTAAAAATGCTGACATTTCCCTGGCTCCAAAACGTTCAGCAGAGATGGAAACTCCGCTTCAAAAGCTGATTTGAATTAACACTGTGATATGACCAAACATTTGCCTGCTACAGAAGGTACAATGTTTTGCCTGGTTTGCAGTGAAAATACTTCAAGATGGCTCAGACACAGCTATCAGACATGAAAACTGAGCAAGAAGCTTCTAAGAGAAAACCCGCCTGAGGAAGCCCACAAAGCTGCTCTGTCTGGGGGGAAAAAAAATAAATCAACATTTAATCATTCCATGGCAGCGAAACTGGCATTTTTCACTAATAGCACTGAACTGTGATTCTCATTTCTGGGGGAAGGGAGAAGCGCGCCCAATGTGAGTCTGCCTGCTTCCCTGAAAGCATTTGCTGCTCAGAAGCTCTAGTTAATGCAGAGCTGTTAATTGTCTGACCATTAAATTACTTGGCTTCTACTTAGTCCCCACTGGGGACTAATTTTAAATTCAATTAGTGCAGAATTTAAAGGGATATAGTTGAGGGATTCTAGAAAGCTACAGAGATAGGAAGTCGTGTTTGATAAGATGCAGTCAGGAAAGGAAAGATTTTCCTCTTGATTTCAGGGTTTTAAATCAGGACAAAACTCCAAAAGAGGAATTAAATTCCCTTTGAACTCCTGTGCACAAATGAGATTCTTTTATGTTAATGCCTGGTAATTTCTAATAATTTTGTTATTTCAGACAAACTATTAATCAGCCAGAATTTGAAACAACCAATAAAACCTCCAGGAATTAAGAAGTCATGGGGTTGTGTTTGTCAGCTCACACACTGCTGAATTCTTTAGGTACTGGCCAAGACTTCAAAGTGTCAAAATGCTGCTTCCATCATTTTCACTCAATCAAAAGCAAGAGAAGAGAAATCCCATTAGGTGCCCTGATTTCCCAAATACTTTTGCAACTCCCAAGACATTTAGACAAGCACTCAGAAATCAGTTTGGAGACCGACTGTACTCCTTTCACTGCACAGAAATGCAGCCACTTTTTTATTTTAAGCTGCCGGTAGGTTTATGGAGGTGGAGTATGGATTTGCAAAGCAAGATTCGGCTCAGGCTGACCTCACTCAGGGAGAATATTCAGCAGCCCCACCATGAAGCTCCCTCTAACCCTGGCATGTCTGCCCTGCGGTTCCAGCAATGATAGCATCTAGATACTCAAGCTACCATTAAAATTATATATTAAGATTTCTTTATTTAAAAAAATGAAAATCACTGAGTGAAAAGCTGCCCTCGTTAGTAGAAGAGAACATGAACCAGTCCTCGGACAGATTTTAAATCGTGAGCCAGACTTTCAGCCAAGCCACTGAAGCAATATGCGGAGATGGGTATTATTTATTATTTATGCTAAATGATAAATGCCTCATGTATAAAGCAAGCACGTACTGAAGGTGTAGTGCCTTCCTTGGACAGAAATAGGTAAATTTATGCTGTAGAGTTCACTGGTAGCAAAATCTGATTCTGGAAGCGCCATGAAGAGCTGCATTCATCACTCTGAGCACCAGAGCCTTGAAGAGACTTGGTGCGCTTTGGGTCTGGCTCTTAGATACGATTTTCCAGGGCTCTTAAAAGCCCCAGGGGCTCTGCTCTGGGGGGAGGTTGGGCACATAGACTCTGAAATTGCAGCTTTTCAGCTTGGTATCACCACTGTCCTGTTCCCCAGGAGATAAATCCTTGTTTTTTGGAGAGCTCTGGAGGTGCTGCGTGGGTTGTGGTCCCTCTCTGGTGGAGCTGGGGATGCTTTTGGGTAACAGTGGTCACCACACAGAGCATCCTGTACTGACACCATGGGAGGTGTCGTGCCCACCCCCGGCTCTCCCTCCTCTCCTTCTCAACCTATTTTATTAACACTTTGATCACTCTTGTGTGCTGCCATGGGAAGCAGACACCCAGAGGCAGAGGTGTGTCTCGGAGCCACTGCGGTGGTTTGGGGTGCTGTGGTTTCCCAGAGGAAGGGAGAACAAACCTCTCTCCTCCTGGAGCAGCTCATTAGCTGGAAAATATGTGTTTCATTGCATGAGCTGGTGTAAAGCACGCAAAATAGGGATCTGCCTGACCCCTGAAAAGGTGCATAGGGGCTCATGAGGTGTATTTGAGCACACGGACTGAAGTACGTGGCGTGGGACCTGCCGTGTGCTCGTCACCATCGTAGGGTGAGCTAAAGCCAGGGGAAAAATGAAAGGAGCCCAGTGCGGTAGGTGGATGCACGTGATTTTCTTTGGGCAGGGTTCATGTCTGCTCCAAATCCTCATCCCTTTGCAAACCAAAGGCTGTGGTGCCTGCGCAGCCCCTCCCTGGTGTCTGAACTACAGTGGGCACGTATGCTTTCGAGGGCTTTATTCTCCTTGATTTCTCTCCATTTCATATTGCTCGAATTGTCCACTTTTTCCTGTTTTGATGTCTGTGTACATTTTTGGGAATAGAACTCTGTTTAAAGAAAGGTATTTTATATTTAAAAAAAAATCAACAACAGCAAAACAAAACCAAATAAAAAACCAAACAGCAAAATAACTACAATTTAATTTAAAACTTTTTAAAGGATTCCAGTTTTATTTTCCTGGCACAAATCCATTCAGACACAGTGCTTGTCAACTCATCTTTATTTTGGATAATTACATTTTTGCGATTTCCAATTTGTTAATCTATAGCAATTCTCCCGTGATTTTTAAAAGGCAGGAGGGGGAGTAAGGAAAGCTGATTTGTGATCAGAGTTCTCCCTGCTATAATTAACTACATCTAAAAAACCATAATTGATGCTTATATAGCTTCCCAATAGCATCTCTTGAATTGGAACATGCAGCATT
The DNA here is from genome assembly GCA_013399435.1 of Arenaria interpres. Classification (NCBI taxonomy): domain Eukaryota; kingdom Metazoa; phylum Chordata; class Aves; order Charadriiformes; family Scolopacidae; genus Arenaria; species Arenaria interpres. The sequence goes on along the minus strand of VXAK01013804.1, from coordinate 482,031 downwards.
GTATACTGCGCTTTCTGCTCTGCAAAGATTGATTTGCCAGCCACTATCAATCTGTTGCTAAGCAGTTAGTGACGGCACACGGTAAAGTCCTCAAGGACAATACAGAACAGCCAGAATGTTTTTCTCAGTATCAAACCTTTTTTCCCCCCCCCGCCCCGTCTCCTGAAATATTGCATCAGTTGCTCCTTAATCAAAGTATAAAAAATGTTGCCAAGGCGATGCCACATTTATTGCCATGGATTGCGGCGGACAGACCTGTGCTGGGGACTACAAATTTTCGGACTCTCACAGCAGGCAGTGAGGTGTAACGTGTTCTGTTGTCGTTGGCATCTTCATTGGAAACTCAGCTTTTTTGTAGGGTTGGTTGGTTGGGGTTTTTCTATTTAGACAAGGTTAGTGGGGAAGGGTAGAAGAGTAAAGTCAGATTTCTTCGGCTAAACCAGGTGAATTTGGCTTCCCTCATCTTTTTGGCCAAGGGGTAGAAACATGCCTTGGAGGAACAGGACTCTCGTGTCGCAAGACAGAGCATGGCTGTAAAACTCTGCTGGGGCTGGGGGTCACAGAATCACAGGATCTTCATGGTTGCAAGGGACCTTTGAGATCATCGAGTCCAACCATACACACACACACACAAAAAAAAAAACCCCAACAGTCTCGGGCACTAGAGCATGCCCTGAAGAGCCACGTCTACACGTTTCTTCAATACCTCCAGGGATGGTGACTCCACCACCTCCCTGGGCAGGCTGTTCCAGTGCCTGACCCCTCTCTCAGTAAAGTAATTCTTCGTAATGTCTAATCTAAACCTCCCCTGCCCCAACCTCAGACCATTTCATACCATTCCATTTCTTCTGGTCCTGGAGGTGCCTCTGGACCTGGGTCAGTGCTGGGAGCCTCCAGAGGGGCAGGAGCAAAACCTGTGCCCATCTTGCATCGCCCCATCTTCATCTTAGGAGAGTGTTGGTACCCAGCAGAAATGGACATCTTAAACTTAGCCTGGAAATAGAATGTTCTTCCTCGAGGCTGCTGTTCCCCTCCAGGCCATGGGGGGAGAGGCAGAGTGTGTCTCACCACGGCAGAGACACGGCTCTTGCACACACACACAAAACCAATGACGCCGTTCGTCTCCATGCATTTTATTTATGCACAGATGCAAACTGAAAACCAGTCTTTAAAAAAGATATTCCTAAACGATTATGTCAGAAAAGGGACCCGATGTTAAACCCTCCGCTTGCCTGTTCTACTTTGTAATGAGTTTTTAATAAAAAGGTGGAGAAGAATGCCAGCTGAGCTGGCACATCTGACATTTTGATAACCTCGTCAATACTACAGTTATTTTATTGGCTTTAAGCAGCTGCAGAACTTTCCCTTATTGTTTAGCTGCCTGTTCATTCTATTCCTGTCTTGTTGATAACAGTAAAAAGATGATGAGTAACAGTGGCAAATCAATAGAAAGGCATGTTTCTTCTTATATGACCATGAACTCAACTCTTCAAATTACATCTTAAAACTCCAGGTTCTTTATTTGATCATAAATAGATAGGCAGGGAAAAAAACATCTGAATTTTTAGCTGTCGGCTTAGAGTTTTATGAATGTATTTGTTCCCAGGTTTTCTCTCTTCCGAACTAAGTTGAATTCTATTAAAAGCAAAGCACAGTACTTATTTTAAGTGAGGGACAAGCTTTCAAGCTTCATTATAGGGTCTGATCGACAGATGACCACTAAGTGAACGTACGTCAGTGCCCAGCCTCGTGACCGCACATGGGGCACGGCTGCTGTGTGAGGTCTCAGGGGGTCATGCTCCTCTTTGGAAGGTATGAGGAATATTTCTGTTCTGGCCTCTTCTGGCTGAGTCCCGAGATGAGAGTGGAAGGTGAACCTGCAGCCAAAATTATTATGGCTGCAAAAGTCAAAATTAAAATTGAATTTTGTAAACTAAACATTGACTTAATTCTAGTCTGAATGTTGACTGTATTAAAGGTCAGCTGTAACCATAGAAATTAAAATTTCATGGTTCCCGACTTGGGAGTGGGGACCTTGGCTGGGGGTGGTCGTGGGGACCTGGCCAGCCCTCTGCCCGTCCCCCCACAGGGTCTTGGGTGGTGCGCTGGTGCCTCTCTGCCTTCTGGTGTTTTCAAGATTAAAACGATGTTTAAAAATCTAGAAGCAATGTCAGGAATGAATAAGAAAAATAATGCAAAGTTTGGCACGCTCCTGGAGAAGCTCTTTAGGAACGAAAACACGAGACCCACCGGTAGCTGGAAGCTGACGCTGGCAAAAGCAAATGAGGTAAAGCGGATTTTTAATTGTTCCCTCGCAAAACTTGGGACGTGCCATTGGATCGGTTCCCTTTCTAGCAGAAGACCCAGCTTTTCTCTCTCACCGAGAGCCAGCCGGGCTGTGCTGAGCACACAAGGTCTCCCCGCCCGGCAGGGGCCAGGCGGGACCCTGCACCCATTCAGTGAGCAATAAAGGGAATTATGTAAAAAAAGACTAGTTCCTCGGCAAATCCTCTGTGTGAGAGGGTACTGCTCTCACCCCAGGCTGATGCACGGGGTGCCTTGAAGCTGCCTTTGTGTGAGCGCTTGTCGCTCTGTGTGGGCATCTCTGAGCTCTTGTGATGGCAGAGCCTACCCAGCGCCCACCACCGCCAGGAGATCTTCTTTCACCAAGTTTCTAACCCCTTATGGGACGGAGCTTCCTCATGGAAACTGGTTGGTTTCTGAGAAAAGGAGATAATCAGAATGCATCTCCAAAAGAACACAAGCTTTCAGCTCATCCTTGGAAGATTTTTTTTTTTGCCCTACTGTTTGTATGTCATTAGAAACTGAAAATAATAACAAAAGGCTTTTTGTAGATAAGTTGACATGTTTGGCTTCAAAAACACATTTGAATAAGATTAAAAGGGACTGAAAAAACTAAAAAACAAGACCAGAATGTACTGGATGGGGGATAGAAATGAACTGTTCCAGCCTACTGTGCTGGACCCATAGGAATTTGACAATTTGGAAAGCGTCTTCTAGCCTCTAACCTATGAAACTTGAGCTCTGTTGTTCTTACTTTACCAAATTACTCTATTTTCCTCCTCCTGTAATATTGGGACAATCATTTTTCCCTGTTTTTATTTCACTGAATTCATTCTGAGTATTTTTCCACGGTTATTTAATATTTGCTGTTCTGACTGTAACAGTTACGCTTGTAGGTGAAAAAAATTCATGTTGTGTTGCCAAAAGAAGAAATATAAGCCAGACTGCTTGTGTTAATATTTGCATTTGAAAGTACAAAGCCGAGTTTTCTCCAGTACTAGGCACTTCTCTAGTAGTAAAAGTGCCTGAGAAAAACATTTGCTGGGTAGAGGAGAGGACACAAAAAATACTCACGGAAAATCACTTATTCAGTGATATTTTCAAAATACAGAGTACTTGGAAATGTCAACTATCTGCTCAGCAGCTAGAAGAAGTTATGTTGTGGTCCTATACCCTAGGACAATTTACTATTTGCCTTTAGCTACCATGTTCATCTTTTAAGAAACAATAACCAAGCTCCATAACGGCTTTGGGGATGCTGGGCCACCCTGGGTGGGGTTTTTGTTTCTCACCTCGGCAAAGGGTCCATGAGCCTTGGTGCTTTTGCTGACTGTCTTGGGTTTGAACGTGGCAGGAGGTGGCCCTCGGTAAAAAGATTATTTCCTTTTTGGGACTCACAAACTCTGATCCTCCCTTTGAAGGATGACACAGGACTCATTTTTGCATACTCTTTTTTTCCTAAGAAGAATGTATGTTTTGTTTTATATTTCAAATTGGCCCCTCTTACAGCAGGGAGACTTTCTGACTGGCTGACCACTGTGGAAACATGTACCAGTGGGCAGAGAAATGTTCCTTCAGGCGCAGCACTGAGGTGTAGTACAGTGGAGCAGGGAGGAGGTGATGCCTCCTGGCGGGAGCTCCAAGGGACTCTACCACCAAACCATACCATCCCCTCTCTAGGAGAGTTTCTATTGGTGAAACTGGGACTGAATTGGGGCAAACAAAAGCATTTATGTGGTCCATTGAGCATCTCAGAGCAAGGAGCTGCTCCACCTTCTTCTTCCTGGGAAGAGCTGTCTGGCAGCGAGGGCAGGGCTCCTCCTGGTTCTCCATCCCACCTGGAAAGGGGCAAAGATGAAGCAGCCCTTGGAGTTTTCTGGGGGCTGTTGGAGAAGTAAGAAGAACTGTGTGGATGTTGCTTGGTGAAATTTACCCAGCTGGAAGGTGGCTGGGTAGAGCTGGTTGCATCCCAAAGAGAATTAGTACCCAATACCTTAACCTGCCTCTCTCTGGGGTTTTAGCTGGGCTTCCCCTGGCTCTGCCTTCCTGCTGGATTCACCACATCTCGGCTCCTGGCTTTGAAAGGCAATGGGGAGCTTTTTCAAGCTGGGGGCAGGAGGATCCCTGGCTTTGATGTGACTTTGTAGGCAACTGTAGCTGGCTGCTCAGAGTCCAATATTGCTCCTTGGTTTCCTGACAAAGTGATAATACCCCTGAGTAGCGATGATGGGGTTTGCGCGTCACATTCTCTTAAATATATTGCTGCTATTAAAGCATCTGTAAAAATAAGGGCTAGACCACTAGAGACTGCAGTGCTCTCTTTTTGAGCTGTCTACAGAGAGGCTTTTCCCTTCTCCTGTTTCCTCCCAGTCTCATCCATGCGGAGGAAGGCAGTGCCTGAGGAACAGCCCATCCCAGACCAATGTCTTGGGCCAGCTGTCCCCATCCTGCGGTGGGAACTGGGGGTGCATGGGGAACTGGCACTGAGTGGCCACTTTTTGAAAGCTGTGCTGTTGTGGTGCCATCTCATCATCCCGCAGACAGGAGAAGATGGGGGTGTGTGCAATAAATAAATACAAACTGGTATCAGAGATGGTGCCAGTAGATGGCACTCAAGAATACACTGCCTGATATCTGGGATTGGGAGGACCTGGTGCTCTAGGGGGGAAGTGGTCTTCTTTCCTGACAGCTCTCTGCTGGCTGCTGTGAGGAGCTCTGGGGGGGACACAAGCTGTGCTCTGCATTAACCCCACCGTAACCAAAAGCCCTGTGGAGACCTCGGGTCTGAGGTGCCCTGGGCTGTTTGGAAGCAGGAGGTGATGTGCGGTGGTCCTCAGTAGTCCAGCCACTGTGCCGAGAGATGCTGGCACCTGCACCTTCCTCCACCCTGAAATGCCCAAGGGGGTAGCGATGCTGAAGTGGCTTTTTAGCAATGGGTAAAAACATATAATTTATTTGTCAAAGTGTTTGTGGTGATCAAAGAGCAATTTTAAATGGAGGCCTGTGCTTGGCATCCCCGTAAACCTCAGTGTGGGCACAGCTCTTCCAGCTCTCTCGGGTGGTGAGTGTGTCACCATGAGCGTGGCTGTGGCACTGTAGGATTCACTCACCCATCTCCTCCAGAGCAGGTCTTCTTCAGCTTGTTAGTGACATCTCTACCATGCCTCACCACTGGCAAAGAAGTTCTGTCGGCATGCCCAGGGCCAGGAGATCCTTCCCACCCTGGCTAGTGTGTCACCAGCTGCTTTGGACGCTTCTTGTCCTTGAGGCCAGTTTCTACATGGTTCGTTTGCGCCAACCCCGCAGCAAGTGACCTGCCAGAAACAGCAGAGAGACATGGGCTGTTCCCATTAGAATAAGGCAAGATGCTTCCCAAGCTATCTCCAAATCCCTCATAATTTGCTCCGTGTGTTTATCATTTGGACTAGAAACATAATAATTGTTTCATGATTTGATGAAATCCATGTTCTTTTTTTAAAATGTAATTTATTTGACAAATATTTCTTTTGTTGCTTATCTTGCGCAGTGCCACAATAACTAGAAGAAGAGACATGCAGAGTGAGACTGTGCTCTGAGTTGCATTGATTTAGTGATTAGTGTCATGCTCATCTTGAGTTTTGTAATTCATACTCATTAACCTGAAAACGTTCTTGCAATTTTCTTCTCCTAGACTAGTTTTAAAGTACAAAGGCAGCTTCTTTTCTTTTCAAGGAATCTGAGAGCAATTGTCTCTTGCAAGGCAGTAAACAAGAAAGGGGCAGGCTGAGAATCATTCAATGGTATTTAAATCATTAAGTTTCTCATTTGTTCAAATCCTTGATTACAATGGTATTTATCTGGTTTACTTCAAGTGTTTGGAGAACTAGACTAAATCACTATATTAAAAACCAAACCAACCCAAACCCGTCAGCTAACTCGGCACTGCCTAATTGTGGTAGTTGGTAACTAAGTAATGTGGTCCTGATCCTGATCTCGTTTGCTGTAGCTGTAGGCTGGCCCAGTTCCACCAATGGGGAGGAAACTGGTTTCTGTTTCACAGTGCTTTGCACAGCTTATAGCACCCTGCGCCATCTGTGTGCCTGCTCACAGCCCGGCATGCGAGTGCAGACTCATTCTAGGACAGAGATGGGTAGATCAGACCAAAGCAATAGCAGCAAAGCTGTCTGCAGGCAGCAGCGAGGGGTTCCCTGGAGATCTGGGGATGATCACTGCCGTTCCACATCAGGATGTTCATGGCTGTGCTCCCTGTGCCACGCTCTGAGTCTCTGCACCATCATTCAGGCTCTTCTCCTCACCAGGACACCACACCTATGTCCTCTGAGGACAGGCTGAGAGAGTTAGGAGGGTTCAGCCTGGAGAAGAGAAGGCTCCGGGAAGACCTTCGAGCCTCTTCCAGTCCCTCAAGGGGCTCCAGGAAAGCTGGGGAGGGACTCTGGATCAGAGAGGGGAGCCCTAGGAGGAGGGGGAAGGGTTTGACACTGCAAGAGGGGAGATGGAGCTGAGATGTGGGGAAGAACTTGTTTGGTGTGAGGGTGGTGAGAGCCTGGCCCAGGTTGCCCAGAGAAGCTGTGGCTGCCCCATCCCTGGAGGGGTTCAAGGGCAGGTTGGAGGGGGCTTGGAGCAACCTGGTCTGGTGGGAGGTGTCCCTGCCCAGAGCAGGGGGGTTGGAACTCAATGATATTTAAGGTCCCTTCCAACGCAAACCATTCTATGGTTCTATGAGTGAAGTCATACGTGTTCCCATGAACAGATATCAAGAAGTGTTTGATTTCCTTGTTTAGTTTAGATGGTTTTAATTCAGAAGCTATCCTCACTATACCCGTGGCTTACCTATTCCTGTTCTTGATGCCACACACATCCTGTTGCCACCCTCCAAAATGAGCAGGTTTGTGGTTGGCCCCATCTCCACCCTGCTGGATGGAAGGCTCCTTGCTGGGGAACATCATGGACAGGACAATCCCTCTTGGGGAACTGCAAATGGGGTTCACCCAAAGTACTGATGGAAACGGTGAAAAGCATTGTTTGCGCCTGTTAGTGGATATTGTTATTGATGATAGAGATTTGTGGCGAGGTTGGTGGCCTCAGGGAAGAGCCCAGAGCAAATTGACCAGCTGGTCTTCACTCGCAGGGGGGTAGCTGTGAAAGAGCCTCAGACAGGTACCGTGTCCTTCAGGCAGCCCCTGGTGCTCAGTAGCTGAAACCAGCCACGTCTCCATCGTGGGGAAACGCGACGTCCCCCAGCCTGTGAATGCAATTCATTTTGAAACGTGGGATGAACTCTTGCAGTAAATACCCAGCTTCTCTCTTGACACAGCCTGGCCAAAGGCTGTCCCCTCTCCGGCTCAGATGACGTATGTCCCACACAGGGTGAGACAGGCGAGTGGACCCCAGCAGCCAGTGAAGGGGGTCCCCCCAGCCAGGCAGGGGACCTGTGCCCAGAGATGTGGGGTGTTTCTCCTCCAGGAAATGTGCCCATCACTGGGTCAGGCAGGAGCAGAGATTTCCTCCTTCTTCTGAGCCATAAATTGTTCTTCTGGAGCAAGGTGGGAAAGCTCAGGTGCAAAAGTGTGTCAAGTTTTTTTTTCTCCCAGATAAAAGGCTGACCTTGTTTAATTTATATACTCTGAGTTTGGAGAAATAATTTCAACTTATTTTCCTCTCCTATCCCAGACCCCTCTTTTGGGGCCAGGTTATAAGCTCATCCATCCAAATAATAACCTACTAAGCTACAGCTCATCCCAGAATGTGAATGTATTTCTTTCATGTGTTAATTGTAAGCAAAACAGCAATTTGACTCACTGGACTCTCTCATTTCTTAGATGAGCACTGGCACCAGTCATGCAGTTCCTTTGGTTTTTGCATTGAGTACCGGTGGACTTTTTTCCTAGTGGAAAGGTTTCTTACAAGTGAAATATTTAATTCGTGTATGCAGGTCCCTTTTAATACAATCAAGCTTTCTATTCAGGAAAGCAGATCTGATGAAACATCCCATTTCAGCGAGGGCAATTTAGGCTAGACATCAGGAAAACCTAGCTAATGATTAAAATAGTGAGGCACTGCTATAGGCTGCCAGGAGAGCTTAAGGAAACTCCATCATGGGAAGTCTTTAAGAATAAGTTTGGCAGCGATTATCAGGAATGATTTAGCTATAATTGATCTTGACTTGGAGCAAGAGAACGGACTGGATGATTTCTTCTTTCTTGTTTTGCATGATTTCCAAGAAATTCTAAAAAAAAAAAGTTGAATTTAGATTGTTCAGTATTACCAAATGTTCCTTTCCCTCTTTCTAAGGGAATTTTTTACTAAATTTCAACTGAACGTGCAAATAGTTGAGCACACTTCGTAATTTGTGTCACATGGCAAGACCTAAACCTCTTGAGGATGTAACTCCACCTCCCTAAATGTTTAAATATTTTTCCTTCTCCTCTTGTTGCTAAATAGGTTTGTTGTATTGCAAACAGCTACCTTGAGTTGCTGTTTCCCCACGGATGCCAAAACCCAGGGAATTGTACTGAAAGGAGCAGAGCTGCAGCCACCTCGCAGGGCAAGACTCAGCCAAGCCTTTTATTTCCACAAATAAGAATTAGAACAGAAAGCGTTTTAAGCAAATATCATTCAGCTGAACTTAAAGGAAGAGCTGAGCATTCAGAAAATGACTCATTGTGCAGGCAAAGAGCATGCACTACCTTGAGATGTTGTCTTCGGGGCTGTTTTATTAAATACATGAGTGAACTGACTAACAGCAAAACTGATACAGAATGCTGATGGTGTCTTTGACCTTTAAAACCTTGGTGAAATTTATAATTTGCTCATTTTCTAATTTCAAAGAGCAATAACATTAGTCATTCTTTACATTTGCTTCTCCGAACTCAATGAACTTATATATATATGCAACTTTATGTGTTAAAAATCAGTAAAATGTATTAAGATGCATCCAGAAGACTTTGTAAAATGTACAGATTTCTTCCCAATTCTCCTACTGCAGTGATGAACAGGAGACAGCAATCTGAAAATAGCTGCCTTTCACACCTAAAATTCATATGCACAGGTTTTCTGACTCTTCGGAATAACCAAATATCCCAAATCAGAACAAATACCTTGTGCCTTCCCTGAAATGTATTTATAATTCCTTTCAGACATTTTATTTCAGCTTTTTCAAGTTTATATTTTACTTTTCAGAGCAAAGTAGGTTTACCCTGATATCAGGGACAAGTGTCTATTGACACCATCACAAGTTTTGCCTGTGGCCCAACGCTGCCCAAACGCCGTCTGTTGCAGAGACAGGACACGGAGGTGTCCAAGGCAGCGGGCAGCTCCTCTGGAGAGCTGCCCATCTGGCAGGGAATGGCTCATTAGCCATGTCTCTTCTGTGACGGTAAGGCTGGTGTTGATGGATGCGTTCCAGGTTTGAGGAGCAGGAGCTGAACCTGCTGAAAAGCCAAAGCTGGGGTGGGTGGACATGTGGAAGCGGGAAACTTTGGGCGTGACTTGTTTAAAGGAGCCCACGTGGTCATGGAAAAGGGTTGTGCTTTTGGTGAGCATTTGGCTGGCCAGGAGGTGGCCTTTTGGTGGCACAGGGTGGTCCTGCTTAGTGAAGGCTTTGCAAGCCTGAGACAATGACCAGTGAAACCTGCAATACTAATAGCAGATACACAGCAGTTAATATTTCCTGATAGGGATGGACCAAAGCTTGGGTTACTTTCCAAATCCCCGTGACTTTGCAGGTTGGAATTAAAATGGAATATTTATGAAAACCACACAACTGATTTTGGCTTTAGGATGCGAAAGACTTGCCTGATGATCTTTTGCCAAATAAAACCACCCTGGGTTTTGTTTTGCGGCAGCTTTTCCAGGCGAGGATACTTTTCAGAAAATGAAATCCACTGACCTAGGCCAGGCCAAAAAGGAGGGAAGAGTGCGCGAAGGTTATAACCATGTAACTTCAAAAACATTTAAATCCACCCCTATACAAATTCACTGAATCCAGTGTAGATCACTCTTTGACACTTGTGAACTCACAGTCAAGATCACACGAGAGCAGCAAAGCTCATTTCCCACCTCAGAGCTATCTCACCATCCTGAAATTCTGCAAAACACCTGAGCGGTTCGTAACAGTTTATGTGCAGAACCATTTCCTCACTTGTTTTCAGTGAATGGCCGTGTCCAGTAAGTAATTGCCGTCTCTAGTTCGCAGGAGAGCAAGGAACAGGAGGACCAGTATCAAATGTGCTTGGTACTTACAAGGTCAGAATTTCAAAGATGCTTGATCTCCATGAAGTCCTGTGGTTGTCCAGCTACATTGGACCCTGATTTTCTCCATTCACTTTGCAAGATACATTTAGCATGGACAATCTTTGTAGAGAAGAACCCGAGCTGATGGTGAGGGTGCAGCTCTCTCCAGTTCTAATTCAGATCTTTTATACAGTATTTCTGGCCAAATCAACCTGAGCTACACTCAAGAGCTCCATCCACCCAGCTTCAGAGCCTTCCAGGGCCCAGCCCTTGAGAAAGCTAAAGGATCAGTACCCCCCACTATTTCTCATTAATTGTGCACAAATGACTCGCCCTTCACCCCCTGCTCTGTGGACATCTGCAGCCTTGCACAGGCGGCGGAGGTGCATGAAGAGCTGAGGTTTGAAGGCATCGGGCATGTTGCCCGGTCCCTCCTTGCTACAAACAGCTTTTAAAGGCACCAGAAAGATACGGCTGTTTCTTCTGATGGTCTGTTTGCCTTGAAACTGGAAATACAAGTAGAAGAGGTCTGCGGTTGGGTCACTAAGTAGCGTTCCACTCCTGGCTGTGGGAAAGCATAGCGGGGATTCTCTATAAAATGCTGCAGCCAGGCATTAACTGTTTTTCAAAATTTAACTTCAGCTACTCCTTATCTGTCCAGCTGCAAAAAACTTAAACATGCTAAAAAAAACTTTATCTCCCGTTATTTTTTCTTAGGCTTCACCCTGAATTTTAAGTCTCCCTCTTCCCATTTCTCAAGGTAAAATGCTCCCAGGGAAAAGAGCAAGGAGCGACCTAGAAGCTGACGACGTGTCAGTGCCTTGCCTCTTGTGAGATGGATGTGCTAGGGCTTTGGCATCGCAGAATAGCTAAAGGCTCTCAGATATGGTGAAAGAAATGATGAAACCAGATGTAAGATTGATTGAAACCACTTCTACTGATTCATACTTTTAATGTATTTCTCGGTCCTGGTATTTCATTGCTGTATATTTCCCCCCTGGAATTCATTATGCTGTGTGTGTGTGACATCTCCGCTAGCAGCTGTGGAAATGATTGTGTGATCACTAAAAACTGCAGTTTTAGGTGAGAAATGGGCAATAAGAACAAGGAAAGTATTAATGTGCAGTTTTCTGTCCTCATATACATCTTATTAGTGCAGAGGGAAGGAATGAAACCCTACAGAATCATGGAATAATTTCAGTGGAGAGGGACCTCCGGGGTTCTCAAGTCTATCCTCCTGCTACACTGAAGTCATCTTGCTGGGGGTCTTGCCCAAAGCTAGTCCCTACTACAGTGTCTGTGAGCTGCTGCCACCCCCTGAAGACACTGATGCCTCCTCTTTGCACCTGCAAAATGGAAACTTGTCATCATCCGCCTGTCTGAAAATCTTTGCTATCCCCTCCGGCTGTAAATGTGTCTAATGAATGACTACATTTTCTATACGCCAGAGCGATCTGCCAATCTCTGCCATGGCTAGCAAATGGGCATCTTTCTCTCTGTAAGCCCCATGTGAAGGCTGGGCCAGACGACAGCTTCTCTTTCCTGCTCCACGCAGAGATGTGGCCACCGGGTGCTCGCAGGGGACCCAAGGAAGCCTTTCAGAAGCGCTGAGCTTTTTCTTCCCCACCTCCTTGGGACTGAGCTCCAGAGCTCGCAGCATCCCGCTGACATTCACTCTTCTATGGCTTAGCTTGGCCGAGAGCTTCATGAGCCTGAGTGAGGTTTGGGTTTGTGATCATATCCAAAATTGGAGATGTTTTGCCAGGGTTTTGCTATGAAAATTGCTCACAGCTCCATTGACTGGCGGTGCTGCCTCTGCAGCATCAATTCTATCCCTGGCTGACACCTTTGATTTTGGAAGTTGTCTCCATTTTCCAGAGAAAACTATGTACATTAGCTATTTTTGGATAGTGTATATTTAATCTCCTGCAAGAAATGGAGCAATTCACTTGTTCCTTATTTCCAGAGCCATTACATTTTTCTTGGTGACGGCTCCAAGGAACAGAAATCCTTAACTTATTTAATATCTTCATCTGGGTGATCAAAAGACACCTAACCAAAGATCCGTGAGGAAAATAGCATGCAGCACCTGCTTGGAAAAGCAGCTTCCCTTTCATCTTGGGTAAAAGGGAATGTTAAAAAGGAACCACTTTTTGGAGGGTTCTTGTATTTGCTTTGAAGCCAAATTGAAATGCTACTGACTGTTCATCATTTTCTCTGGTCATTCCTTCAGTTTATGCGTAGTTGAGGGTAAACTGTGGTCTTTGCACCATGTAAAGTGTATTTAGACTCTTTGCTCAAGTGAAAAATGAGTTGTTATCTGTGCCAGGACTGAAGTGTGCAGGGAGAAATCTGGGACAGTCACGGGGGCTGCCAACGGAAATAACCCATGGAAGATCTGACTCTGTTTAATAGAAAACACATAAAGCGGAGGCATGTATTGTGAGTCCCTTGTGATGGAAAAGTGACCGGCAGTAAGCAGTGAGTTGAGGGGGGCTGCAGAGCACAGCCTGGGGGATTCTTTTGCCCCGTACACGTGTCCTGGGGAAGTTGGGCTGCTTAAATTATCGATGTGATCAATACTGCGAATAGACTCTCAGACCAGAAAATGCAGACCTTGCTGGAGCGCTCCCAGTTCTGCAACGAGCAGCTCAAAAGCAACTGCCCTGAAGTCCTGGCGTGACTGCAGATTTGCTTAAGAAATAATTATTTTTTTAAAAAAGGTACAACGGTGGCAGTGGGTGAAGTGCCGACCGGGCTTTGCTGGCTGCCGGCGGCTGCAGCGTGTGCAGGGGCTGTTGGTGGCTGCAGGAAACAGCCCTTTCCTGCAGCGCGGGAGGAAGGAGATCCTCATCCTCACCAGGGCTGTGCTTGTGGGCTGAGGCTGAGAGCGGGGAACTCCAGATGAGATTAACACTGCTTAGGTGAAAGCAGCAGGCAAGATCGGGATTTGGGTCCAAGGTAAATAGCAAGTTGAAACAAGGTAAAGAACACAGGGTCATGCTACTGGAGCGGTGTGAAATACCGGCTCTGTTACAGGCTGGGTACTGATGAAGTAGCTCTAATGAGGAGACGGGCGGCTGAGGCACAGGCTAATGCTGTTTGGTCTGATACAAATTAAACCATTTGTTCATATATAGTACAGTTTCACACACTGCAGTGCTTAGTCAGCAGTTTGGGGTTGGTTAGTTGAGGTTTTTTTGGTTAATACCAGCTGTTTCCAAAGCTGGTTGAAAAGCACAAGATGTTTGCAGAAGCTCCAGCATTAGCTGTTGCAGATGCAGACTCACCCGTGACTCGGTGCCTTCGGTCCCACAAAGCAACGCTGGAGGTTGCAGGACCCCTCAAGGTGTCTCTAAGCTGGTGGTCCTGTGAGGATGCAGAGAGTCAACAGGACAAGGGTGGCCCACGGCGACCCACTGCTACCAGAACACCTTTGGTGGGCCTTTCTCCGGTCTTAGTTCCCTTGTTAAATATCAAAAAGAACAGCCTTGTCTGTGGCTTGTGCTACCTGATGGCTAGTTAAAGGACCTTTTCAGACCCGTTTCTGTCTTCCACCTTCCAAGGCACATGCCTGGATCACACTCGCAGCCCGCAAGCTCCCCAGGATCTTGTTTGCTTTGGCTTTGCTCCCTTTTCTACTGTACTTCCCACCAGAGCGAGGTGTCCTCAACCATGGGTGCACGGAAAGGTCATCAAACAAAGTGACACTTATTGTTTGAGAGTTTTGATAGCAGATGTTTTTTTCTTGCTGGCATCATCAGCTGTAGGATGGAAAAACAAACCAAGGAATGTCTTATCGTCCCTTAGAAAGTGACACCGTCTATTCAGTACCGTACTCTGATGAGGAGTCACAGGAGAGAACACCACCATTGTTTGGGGAGTGAAATGAGGACTTGTTGAATAACCTCTGAATTTCTAAATCTATAAGAGTGGAAAGCATTGATAAAATCAATTTCTTTTTCTGATATCTTTCTTTCCAAATTAAAGGGCTGCTAGAAAGGTCAGCACCATCCTGTGTCCTCAAAGACTGGATGTGTTTGGGACAAACATGAAATTTGGGGATGTGTGGGAGCAACCTCATTGAATGCATTTTTTAGCCTGGGCAGTGAATGCACTGGATGGACCTGGAGGAAAACAAATAGAATAACCAGGGATTTAAATTCTCACAGAGAAAAGGGCATAGGTTTCTCTGTTTGACTCCTTTTCTTTCTCTCTCCGTGTCTCACACACACAGGGGCATGTTTTTTCAGATTTCTAATTTACTCTAAATCCACCTGGTTGAATAGAAGCAGCAAAAATAAAGACAACTGCCATTTCTCTGGTATTTACCAGCCCTTTGGTGTGACAGGCACCTAGCGCCTGTGCCGTACCGCTCGCACAGCTGCTGTTAGAAACAGCCACCAGTGGGAAATTGCGAGCTGTGTATTCTCTATGGTTACCCACAACACAGGAGCTGGACGATGAAACCCTTCAGGCCAGAGGAGCAATTCATTACCTCGGAGTCACAGGAAACACTCGCCAGGTTTTTTAAAGCCAGCACAAATATCCACGCTGAGCCATTCACCTGCCGTTGCCCTTTTGGTTCCATTGCCCCCTGCTCCTCCGGCTCCTGGCCCCGCAGAGGTTTGTCCCTCTCCTGCTTCAGCCTTCCCTCCACGCAGCTTTCCCCGAGCTCTGTCCCTTCCCATGGGAGTGAACGGGGGCAGTCGGCTCCCTAAGGCAGCGCCTTCCTCTCCCGATGACCACTTTGGATTCGATTTTCCCGCTGGTGATGGGCTGCCAAGTGTTGGAGGCACCTGAAGCTTGCACCCAACGCAACGACGTTCCCCTCATGGATCTGCTCTTCGTGACCTACGAATGTGCCTTTTGTTTTGCTCATATTAGCAGAGAAAATTATGGTATTATGGGAAATCAGTATGATTATTCTCTTGGAGATGAAATCACATGTGCATTTAATAAACCCCCATAGCAGGCTGCTGCTCTCCTACAGCAGGAGGCTCTTCGCACCCCTGTGATGGGAGGTGACTAATCTGTTCTAAAAGGTGCTGCAGAGAGCAACTCCATCCGACCTCCCTTAGCATCTCCATCTCATCTCCTAATATCTGAATTACAGGTGATCCTTGTTACCATCAGTAAATCCAGAATACTCCACAAACCCTATTAATTAGCATTTGTCAGTGCTCTCTAAGGTGAGAAATCAAATGCTTTGATCATAACAGTTTCAAAAACTGTACTTCTGAAGTTCTTCACTTCTCATGTTCCAAATATTTTTCACGTTAGGTCAGGAGGATTGCCAGGCCTTGAGATAGTATGTAAGATTTAAGCTCATTTATCAACGTTTGTTTACGGTGGTTGGATACCATTCTTTGGGATTTCTGACACTGAGAAGTAATGCAAGGCAGAAAAAGTCTTTCTTGCCAAGAAATGATTCTGAAATTTCAGAGGAGCAGGAATTTAATGGTCTGAGTTTTGTAATTTCCTTCCCCTTAAAGTGCTACAACTTATATGAACAATTTATATCAAAACTAGACAAGCATTGTATGTTGCTTTACAAACATTTATAAAAGACCCGGAACACCTAGAATTGGGGACCTGACCTTCCCCTGTGGTGGAAAAGGAGAGTAAATTCCGGCTGATTTTAGTTACGTGACTTTTACTGTTGCTTCCCTACAGCTGTACCAAGTGGTGGTGAGGTTGGAACTGAACCCACCTTGAAGCATAAATTATTAGATGATACACACTTGTAATTGTTGCTTTGCTGAAAAGCCATGGAAGGGTTTACATGGTCAGCCTGATCTTTAAGTGAAGAATTTTCGTCTAGTAATAAATGTTAAGTAAGTAGGAAAAAAGGCTGTCTCTTAAATAGGGATAATTTACACAGAAAGCACAAAATCTGACTTCCGTTTGGCTCCTGTCTCAGAGACAATTTTTTCTAGAAACGCAAATTAATGTACTGGACCAGACCTCGCCACAGAGCAGAAGTGAAATCACTTCATGTAAAAACACTAAAAGGCAGGCTTTTAGCAAGAATTGCCTGGACTATTCTGGTCTGGCCTCTCGAGAGGACTTTAGGGTGACGATAATGTGGCTGTTCGTTCCCATTCGCTGCCCGTGCACAAAAGGTGTTTGTCTGAGGAAACACAACGGAGCGGTTGCTGCGGCCGCCGCTGCGGTTCTGTCCTCAGGGAACTGCTGGAATTTACACAGAAAGGTCAAATAAATAACATAAACACCTTCCAGTCCTTAATTTTACTTGATTAAAAAGGATCAGATACTAATTAGTGTTACTAATTGGGCATACCAAAGGGTTTCCAGTGGAAATCATAAAAATCCCAGTTAGGTGCTTTATTACCAGAGTGCAAAAGTGTTTATTTTTCTTATAAAATAAAGCAGCTCCTCAGAATTTGCATCTGCATTCATTGGGAGTAAGAACTGTTTGCAAATCCCCAGTGACGTCTCTGGCCACCTTTGGGTCTGGCTTTCTCAAGAGTCTGAACTGGAACTTTTCGGGCAAAGCTGTGAATATGAGCAGTTCCTTCAGCTTTTTCCCACCG
The DNA here is from genome assembly GCA_013399435.1 of Arenaria interpres. Classification (NCBI taxonomy): domain Eukaryota; kingdom Metazoa; phylum Chordata; class Aves; order Charadriiformes; family Scolopacidae; genus Arenaria; species Arenaria interpres. The sequence continues at coordinate 464,938 of VXAK01013804.1, read as the reverse complement.
CGGCCCAGCCTTATTCTCCCCAGCCAGGTTAGAAACGGCAGCCTCCAGCCAATGGTCCCAAAATTCCCACCTGGCAAAAGGTATTTTGTAACCTCTGTCTTTCTCTGGCGTTACCCTGGTGTCCAGGGGAAGAATAATTGATCTCCAATTTCCCCATCTCTCATCAGATCCTCCTCCAGCTTTGAATGTTTTCCCATACCTCTTTTATTAGTAAATACCTTGGTCATATCTTTGCTGAAAACCTTATTAACAAGTCACTATTTTGTCATTTTTGACATTGTACAATTATTGCTTTAGACGAAAAGTTGTTTTATTCATCCAGACTATGTTCAGTGTTCTTAAATATATGCTTTATTCTCAAGAAAATGCTGAGCTCTGTTCCTGTGTAGCGTAGCATGAGCCGCGCGATTACAGTGCTTCCATGAGAAAGCTGTCCTCAAAGTGCTTTTCTGAGGTGATGCTTGTAAAACTATTAATCTTTAGCCGTTAAAAATGTCTTTTTTCGACACTGAAAGCAAACCACAAGACAGCAGTCTGTATGTTGTGTGCTTAAACATCAACAGCCACTCCAGTGCTGAGGTGTGCTCTGCAGCGGCTGGAAAAAACACCTCACTTATTCCTTTAGGAGACAAAGGTTTGATTAAGCTGCTTGTTATCATTTTTTGCACTTATACGATGCGAGAAACTATAATAGTAAATTCATTTGGAATGAAATGCAGCTGTACGGATTGGTTTTCCTCAAAAAGTATCATAAAAATTGCTGAGGAAGGGAAACGAGTACTCGGCGCGAGGGAAGATCGTACTCTGCGGGTGCTCTATGAGCCCTGCGCTGACGCTTTGTCCCCAGCATTTGGGATTGGGCAGTTTTTGGGTCACATTCACCCCCGTGTGAGCTGGGCACCGCCTGAGGTGTGGGTCTGAGCCACTTCCTGAGCTCCTGGAAGGCAGGAGAGCAGCAATTCCAATTGTCCCACAGGCTTCTCCTGGTAGGTCAGGGACGGCGTTGAGTTATGTGGTGAAGGAGAACACACAGAGGTTCAGAGGAGGAAAATAACTTTCCTCTGAGAACCCTGTCAATGAACACCGCATGCAAAGAGTTTTCATAAAGCTCTTGCATGAGCGTGGGGATGGCCAAGTGGTCATCCCAGTTCCCCGTGGAAAGCGAGGAGCTGCAGGAAGGCTAGCTCTGCAGAACTGATGCTGTCTATGGACAGACCACCCAGGCAAACATGCAGAAAACGTTTGGGCCAGGTCTACATTACAGACTTTTTCCAGCAGAGCCGTGTTGGGCATAGGCTGGTGGCCCGTGCTCTCTCACCAGCAGAGCAGAAGCAGGCTTTTTTGGAAATATGTACGAAGAAATTGACTTTTGTTTTCATTGGACCCTGTTAAGTGTCTTTGAGATTCATTGCCATGATATTGTTTATATAAGCAGAGGTACCCATATATGAAGTATGGAAATATTGCCACATTATAAACACGAGAGCTGGGTTGAGCCCGAGATCCTCTTGAGTATCTATGGGATGTTGCTGTTCTACTGACATATGGTAATGTTTTCTCCCAATAATCTCCTGCAGAAGTGGTTCTGGGCCAGCTACTCATACATTCAAATTCCATAAAATATATAGCAGAGTTTATAAAGTTATTAGAACAAAAATGTTTTAGGAGATCTCATTTCATTGTACAATATGCGGCTTCAGCAAAAGAAATCTGTAAACAGATATTTTAGCTGAATACAAAACTCCTTCTAATATTTACTCTGACAATCCTAATGGTGGATTTCAGCCAAAATGTTTGTGCAGCTTCATGCCTTAAGGTTTCTACTTCAGATTTACAGCTGAATATTTTCCTGTGTGATGGATGATTATTTAAAACTGCTGCTCTCTCCAGTCCTCAAAATGCCAAAAGACAGTTTTTTGTTGCAAGCTGTAATTTAGCTCCAGAGCCAGATTCTGCATGCACTTCATGTTGGTGTTTGTACGCGGGACCAGGTCTGGGAGGCTGCCCTACGCACAAGCAACAGGACAGAATCGGATCCTTCAGGGTTCAGTTAAAGAGTAGTAAAGAATATTAATGTACAACTAATAAATAATTATGCTTTCTAAAAAAATCAAACCGAGACACCACCAGAATCTCTATGGCCATTAAAAATCTTCTGCATTAAAGTTGTTCTCTACAGTTGTCGCCTGCACACGGAGCACTGGGATCAAGCCTGGGTAGAAGTCAAATGAAAAAACGCTTCACAGGGCTCCGAGTGCGTGTGAGTGTCTCCCAAATCCAAAGGATGCTTCAGGAGAGAGATAAGAACAGTTCACTAATAACTGGCTTGTCAACTCAGAACTAATCAACAAAATTAGCTGAACTTGGTGGAATAATTAGGTTTGAGCAGACCCCTATCACATGCAACGTTTGCAACCCTTTGCCATCAGCAAAGCCCATAATACTCTCCCGTGGCGTCAGCAATGACAGCTGCTGTCCATCCTTCAATACCAACGTTAAATTACTCCATATCCCATCTGCACAAGCCAGATTGATATAAAATGATGTGAGATGTGTGAAAAGAAATAGGTTTTTAAAGTTAATTTAAATAGAGTACCCTTTTAAAGGCCTGAGGAAGTGCTATTGCGCAATGGGGAGCAGTTAGTGCCATAATGGAGCAGAGAGAGTTATGGAGGTTACTATGTTCATTAAACATTTATGCTGAATATAACCCTTTACTCTCCCCATCTATAGAAAATGTAAAACAGGTGAAAGTGGCAGTTCAATTCACTTTCGTGACTGTGAGTTTATATTAAGTTTAGAATTTCACATTGTTTCTCTTCCATTTTGTTGTTTATGTTTAACTTCAGTCTAAATAGAGAAGGCAATCAAATAATGGGATTAACACAAGTTCTGGTGTACTTATACTGAACAACTGATTGCCATTATATGTCATTATAACTATTATGTGGCTATGGGCTTAGGCATCCATGAAAAATATTCTGATTGCTTTAATGGAGTTTCTTTTCAAGACCTTTCGGAATATTGTTTCCAGAACTCATTCTTCTCACTTGCCCCTCAGTTCTTCAGCAAGGCTCTGTTTCTTAGCGAGCCTTTAGCTACTCAGGTCTAGATGCTCATGAAGGTTCCATGTGTGATAGGAGATACGTTGCGTAAGAAACGGTGGCCCATGAAGGATGACTCTCACTGAAGACGAACATCCTTCCAGTCTGTGCATCACCTGGGGCAAACAGAAGCAAATAAGAAAATATTTGTATCACATATACTCAGCTCTGCAGCTAAAGTTTCAGAAACTGCAATTTTGCTGTAAACATCAAAGTGCTTCGTACTGAGGTTTTGTCTCCATCTCGTTGCAGAGCATCTGTAATTTTGAGCATTAGGACATGAAAGGACAAATCAATGAGTGGAGGCGTGTGGGCACGGGTAGCCCTCGGGCTTGGTTGTGTTGAGGTTTGTGGCCCAGGGCTGGGGACGTGGGAGAGGTCTCAGGAAACTGTGACGGCAGGAGTTTCTTCCTTGACACTACTGAATGCAATTTTATGTTAAGTAAATATCTGCGTGCGTTTTATTCCGACCTCTGTAACCAAACCTGAACTAAGTCAATAAGACTTTGCTCAAGAACATGTATTTTGGTTTGGTTCCTAATTTTTAACTTTTAGATAAAACTGAAGAGATTAAGGTTTTATCATCATTCTTTGTTATCAGTTGGCATCTAGCTTTCATGAATGAAAGCAGACTGACCACTCTCCCATAGCTAATTTATCTAGGCCAAGTTGAAACATATGATTATTATTATATGGCGTTATAGACATACTGGTCAGAGATTCCCTGAACAAAATTGGAAGAGACAGTTTTAATAACCTCTTCCACAAAATTTTCCAGGAGTAGAGGTGTGAGTTTAGGTACAGGCTAAGCTCTGTACATAGTTTTACACCAAAATCTGAGAGCCATCCTGCTGCAGTGAAGCCCTTTCTGGGCAGAGGAGCCCTGCTGAGGAGGACGTAACCCTGGAGCAGAGGTGGGCTCCTGGGAGGGGACCTACAGCTGTTGGGGGATCGTGTCAGAAGGTTTGCAAAGGTGAAGTACAGCACACGTAGAATCATAGAGTCATAGAATTGCTGAGGTTGGAAGGGACCTTTCAGAAGTCCAACCATCAACCCAACACTGACAAAAACCATCATTAAACCATATCTCTAAGCACCACGTCTTTTAAATACTTCCAGGGATGGTGACTCCACCACTTCCCTGGGCAGCCTGTTCCAATGCTTGATAACCTTTTCAGTGTAAAAATTTTTCCTAATATCCAATCTAAACTTCCCCTGGCGCAACTTGAGGCTGTTTCCTCTTGTCCCTGTTCCTTGGGAGAAGAGACCGACCCTCCCTGGCTACCCCCTCCTTTCAGGGAGTTGTAGAGAGCGAGAAGGTCTCCCCTCAGCCTCCTTTTCTCCAGGCTGAACACCCCCAGCTCCCTCAGCCGCCCCTCACAAGACTAGTGCTCCAGACCCCTCACCAGCTCCGTTGCCCTTCTCTGGAGCCAACTAGCCAGACTGCCAGATCCGGCTTTGCACATAACTGCCATGGCCACCTTCCAAGCTGGTACGGTGGAACCCATTGGGCATCATGACTCAATATGCAGGTATCGCCTGCAGAGAATGCCTACATCTGGGTTATGGAAAGAATGGCCTGTCCAGGCGCTATCCCAGGAACTCCACACTGACACCCCTCCACACTGTCCCCTCCTCTTTTTGGGGTGTCAGTGTTGGCCCTTGGGGCAGTGAAGATTTAGGTGTAGATTCACTGACTTTTCTGCAAGGTCTGACATGGGCAGAGCAAGTTCCCCAACCACCACCCCATGGCTTCTCCCTGCTCATCTGCCCATGTCCCGTCTGTCCCTGGGGTCAGGGCTGAGGGCAGCCAGCAGGGTCCGGGAGATGGGCTGCTGCTCCTCCCCTGCATGCGATATGAAACATATTTCAGGGTTTCCAGAGATATGAGCTAGAAACGTCTTAACTTATGGTATTTGGGTTTTCATAACTTTGAGGTTTTCTGATGTTTTGGGACTGTTGTCATCTCGATTTATTTTCTGGGCTTGAAAGGTTTGAACTTGTATATCCATCTTTAGGTTTGTGTCTGTCGGCTCAGCATTTCACTGAGCTGCTTTGCTATTTTTTCTTCATAGGAGATAAAAGATTTCTGTGCTGGAGTAAATGTAAAGATGGCAAAACCCTCTTGAGGTCTGGTTTATTCAGAAAGAAAAATGCAGTCGGAGATTTTCAGAAATGCAGCTGTGGGAAATAAGGCAACGGTCTGTCTTTTGGAAATCTCTTGCACAAACGATCTAAATGATGCGATCAATAACCTATTCCCATGACGTCCTTCTCCCATGGGAATCTGCAATAGCACTGCCAGCGTCTGCTATGTAGGAAACCAGACACTCAAACAGAAATGGTTTTTAAGAGAAGCTTGAAGAAATCCATCCACTGCAATACGGCGATTTCATCTGAAAGAGAAGACAGACATTGCTTGGAACAGTAGCCCAGTGAGGTGTGGGTAGGACCCTGCATCTCGGTGGTGGTTCTCCTCTTCCCTGTCCCCAGTGTTGGTGGAGGGGCTGTAGGAGGAGATGTCCTTCTCCGGGCCGACCCTCAGCGTCGGCTCTGCTCCCAGTGCCGCTTGCACGGTGCCTGTGTCTGACTCCCTGCCCAGAAGGGCAGACTTACAGTGCAGAGGGAGAAACTGGGTAATCAAGAGGGTTATTTTTCCTTTTTCCTTGCTAGACATGGTGACTCTGAGAGAGTCCCCAACCCCTTCTGCTCCCAAGCACCAGCAGACAGGAGCATCTCTGGGGAAAACGCTTGGTGCTGCTGCCAGAGCATCCGCTCCCTGCTGCTGGCGGGAGAGAGGAGATCCTGGGGGAGACTGACCGGGTGAGCTGGTCCAGCACGGATGGGCTGCTGCTCCCTCGCTGCAATCACCTGCAGGGCCATTTTTAAAAAAAAATATATATAGCTTAGTACCTGGTTTGAATTTTCTGCAACTGTCGTATTTATTTTTAATCCCATACTCTTTGACCAATGAAGATTGTAGAAATAATTCATTTCCTTCCCCCCCTACCCCTTACTCCCCACCCCCAGCTGTTTGATTCTGCTCCAGGGTGGAGTAATTCTGACAACTCAGTCTGAGAAAGGGAAAATGCAAGATCTTCCCTCTTGTCTTCACAAAAGTATTTTGGGGTCAGTTCTTCAGCTTTGCAAAAATGCAGCTCAGGAACATTAACGGATTTCTTCTGCCAGAAGAGCTGTGTGGCAATAAGTTCATATAGCTGGGGAAACATCCAGCTGAGATAAATCACCACCGCCGCTTTGACAGCAAATATCCATCTTCAGCCCAGACCACTTAATGGCCATGAGCTAATCTTCATCATAAATACCCTTTCCAATTTTGCTTCAAACAGGTGGAATGTCAAACGGTGAGTATTGGCCAGCTGAAATTATTTTGATCTCGCTCAGAAGCATGTTTTGAGCTCTAGGTCTGAGGGCAAAGACAAAGATTAAGTGTCATCCCGCAGAAAAAAAGATGTATTTGTTTTGGGGGAAGAAAGGAACTGAACTCCTTGTTTCAAAGACCCCTGGTTGAAATTATTCCAAGTCCAGGACGTTAAGACTGCTCCATACCCAGCTGAAACACATAGGTTTTCAGAGCATTTGGGATAGATATGTGAATTTTAGACAGCAGATAAAAGTTATCCTTCAGAGAGGGTCCTCCAGGGCAGAAGAGCTGGTGCCCAGCTCCTCATCCTCAGCTCCTCCGACCTCAGTGTCGGTGTTAGCTCTGTGAGCACAAGACTTGTGGAAACTGTCTGGCATTCCTGGGGGTGGCCGGTCCCCACAGACAGAGCTATCTCCTCTAACCACACCACCTGAGGATGCTCCCTGCGGAGAGACGCTGATCCCACATGGCTGGCCCTCCAGCCCATCCCTTGCCCTCCTGCCTCAGTTTCCCCACTGTGCCCCACCAGGAGGAGGACGGGAGGGTTTCATCTGGGTCTGATTCAGGAGCTGGAAGAAGGAGCAGAGGATTCAGGTTGTTCAGTAAGTGAAGTACCCGGGGTACTGGCACTCTGAGCTCTGCCGTCCGGCTGCGGGAGCGGGGACGCGGGTACATGGGCTGCTAGTACTCTTTGGAGAAAACTTATCAGTACACAGCTCGCCAATTACCTTGCCTGCCTGGCTGAATCATCCAGCGGATCATGCAGTTGTTTAGGTGCTGCACTCCTCCAACTTATCATCTTCTTTAATGCCATTATATTTTTTATATCCTTTCCCCTAGTTCCCTATGATCTCATCCAAAATTAACTGACATTGTGTTTCCTAGCCTTTTAACAACTATTAGAGTGGCTTTACCAAATGATTGCTAAAAAAAACTTCCAAGCTTCCCAAACATAATCACGTATTAGAAGAATAAAGGAAATAACATGCTGTGCCACCGTGACTTCACAGGCTTATTTCTTTCTACCAATTAATGGCTTTGGATGAAGCTGTAATTGAGCAGTGACTAACACTGAAGGCAGAGATTGTCTTCTTCTGTTATTTAGATCTTGGTGCATCATTTTTATAACAATGCTGAATAATAAAAATCACAATAATAATACTGTATTGTGGTTACTCCAGGGATTTCAGTTAGTTTATTAAAATTACTGTAGCAATCCATAAGGGCCCTTAGGAAGCCGGCACAGTTCAGGAGATACAGGATTCCTTCAAGCGAGCCATAGCGCGCTCGGTGCCTTGTTGCCCTCCTCAACCTGTCGTTAAACACAAACCCCAGGCCAAAAGGGTGGCAGTGCCCTGGGGCCCAGTTCTGGCAGATCCCTGTCTTGTTGGTCCCATTTTATGGATGGGGGGATCAAAATACAGAGATTCAGTGGCTGGTGGGAAGCCATAGCCCCCAGCATCCCTCCTGCTGCACCAGTGACTGCTCTAACCCTGCCCTCTTAAACTCTGTCCCCTTTAACTCTAGCCCTGTCCCCTTTTTCTGTAACCCTGTCCCCTTTATCTCTAACCCTGTCCCCCTTTCCGCCCCCTAGTCCCCTTCCTTCTGTGCAACTTGGTGATGAGCTGGCACAGGCAACACCTCCAGCTGGATGCTACCCCTGGGCAGGAGAGGTGACCATCAGCCAAATCACCTCCCTGCTCCAGGCTCCTCTGGGGTGACATGGGTGCTGGTGCCGGTCCAAGCGAGTGACTGGCGCTGTGCACCCTGCTGAGGCTCATGGGGTGCACTGGGTCCCCAGGCACGGGCCGCCGAGGTACCATCCCTGTGCGCGTCCCTTGTCACACAGACAGGTCGTTTGGCAGAGGGGAGTGGGCGCTGCTTCTCAGAATAAGACCTTTGGAGACCTCCTGTAGCAAGGCGAGGGAGTTCTCGGTTTCTGCAGATGTATGTGTTGTTTATAAATACGTGATGTACTTAGAAAAGTGCTGCTCAATTTACCAATAATGCTGTATTTATTTTTCCCAATTGTATCTAGTCACTAAGTCATAATTCTGCTGCCGATTGGCTGGCTGCAATGGTTTCTCAGGAAACTGGCAATTAAGGAGCAGGAAAAACGTCTGTGAGTCACAGATACTTATAAACAAGCCGAGGAGATTGATTGGGCTGCAGCAGTAACCACCCGCACACCGTGGGCCCGACCATGGTGCGGTGCTCGGTGCGGGCAGCGTGGTGGCCACGGTGGCCAGCTGCGTGGCGGGGCCCGAGCCACCAGCTGCCCCACCAGCGCCCTTGTGTCGATCGCCTGCATTTTGTTCTGTTCCCAGCCCCAATGAGGTGATGGGCATCAATAACATCGCTCTCAGCTTCCCCCCGGCAGCCGCTGCGCGCCCTGGGTGTGCTCTGCCTCTCCAGCTGCAGGCAGGGACCAGATGGTGCCCGCTGCTCCACAAATTTGAGGAAGATTGGAAAAAAAAAAGGGACATTTAGGGGGCCTTGCTGTTGGGCTGTGTATCTGCTAAGGGAGAGCATTCCCTCTTCCCCACACTCTTCCCGTTCCCTTGCTGAGCTGTGCAGGGAGCAGCGAGGAGGGGCTGTCGATGCTCTCCCTATCGCTCTGGCAGAGCCAGCACAGGAAGGTTTTGGAAGGGAGGTGTCCTGAGGGACCCTCATCTCCTGCTCCCCCCCAGGCCCCCACACGGTTTAGCAGTCATTTACACCTCCCCTCTACTTTTAGGGGGTGGTTTGAGAAGGCTCTGTGCTTCCAGCTGCTCGGGGATGCTGGGCAGCGATGGTGGGGCACCGCGCACGGCCGGGCATCGGCAACAGCTCTCGTGCTATTTAATACCCATCTACTGGAAAAGCCATTCTGTCCTGAAATAACTCATCCGAGCTGGTGGTAGAACCTGCCATAGGTTCCCATACTGGCAATGTCCTGTGGTGTGCTGCTCTGTACGGTGTTCCAGGCACAGCCTCGCTCCCTTTTCTTCTCTTTTATCCCCTACTTCAACACAAATTTCAGAACATTTCTTCCTTTTCTTCTAAACCCGCCTTTCAGCTCTGCATAAGACTTAATTTCTCTTAGCTGCCCCATTATCTCTTTCATGCCTTCTGACATACATTACTCTGAAATTTAAAAATCTTATTTCATATTAAAGCTAATCTAGAATTTTGATTTAATAAATTGAAGCATGCTCAAGGAAATCAGAGTGAAAAATCAGCTTGTTAAGTTTCATATCACCAGCCCTCTGATAGGTGTAATGTGGCAATTTCTGGTGAGTGAATTATCAGAAAGTTTTATATGCTGTGTCTAATCACAATTTCTATCAGATAGAAATTACCATCTACCTCCCAAAGGATGGATTTTTTCTTATTATTCTTCTATACAACCGTGAAATTAATTATGCTATTTGGGGTGGGAGTTTATGAAAAAGACACAGAGGGTGGTTCTTAGGGAATTATCTTACTAATGTTTCTTCAGCCATCTAAATAAACACAAGGGATTCGTTTTAGAGGGAGGTATAGTCATCAAATGCTTTGATTCTGCATATCAACTCTTTCCCACTTCAAAGTCTCATCTTCATTATTTAGCACCAGCTCTCATCTTTATCCTTTTTTTTAAATGCCCTCTTCTGCTCAGCACTTTGGAGACATTTTCCTAAGTGGCTTGTTTTTTCCACTGGCCCTTGTTGAGCTGCATCATTATTCTGCATCTTAACGGCACTCTAATCTTCTTCCTAATTACATGTAATGAGTATTTTGGAGTTGAGAGAAGTACATCAGGACCTAATAATAAAGAAAATGACTAAATCTAGTCTTCCAATTATATTCTATTAGCTCAGATGGTTGGCATCTCGTAGATATAAAAATAGGCATTATTAAAATCCTCCAATCTTCCCTTGGTATTTCATCCCTTACCCCACATTGTGTTTCCACAGTGGTATCAACAACAGACTTCTCTGCCTGACATGAAGATGAGTGAAGTTAGAGCAGGGTATGAGCGTGGAGTCCTGTCTGTGCTGGGGATGGGGCCAAAAGACCACCAGCTTCACTGGGACCTGACTTTATCCCTCAGCTCTGAAGTTCTGAATTGATTAAATATGCCCATAATATATGGAGCTGCTAAAAGTGGTGATCCTCAGCGTGCAAGAGGAGTGAGGGCAGTTGGCATTTCTTAGGATAAGCATCTTTTTTTCTTTCATATTGCTTATTGAAAAGAAACAAATTTTCATCATTCTCTGACTGAAGAGTTTTTGCTCTTATTTTATTATCACGTTAGCAAATACTGTGTTACAACCTCTTTCCAGAAGCTCTGGTTATAGTGTAAATACAGGGAAGATCATTTATCCTGACAGCTTTTTCTCCGATCCATTCCAGTCCTTCAGACTTTCTTCCCTGGAGATGCAGCTGTGGGTCAATACGGAGTGCATGCTGCAGTATCTACCACTTGGAACTGGAGAAACTTGGGAGGTTATTAATTCCATATAAAAAATTATTTTTGAACCGATTTCTGTCCCTGCCCCGGGGGTTGGAACTAGATGGTCTTTCAGGTCCCTTCCAACACAAACCATTCTGTGATTCTATATTGAGCCCAAGCTCCGGCATTTGCACTCCAGCTCTCCCAAGGCCAGGAGTTTGGGATTGGGTTGATGTTCTTCTGATGTTGGGATCTAAATGCAAAAAATGGTTACATTGTCCTCACCTTTTCCCCAGAATTTTGCTTCTCTTCTTCATTTGCAGCCCTCTACAGTGTAGTTGAAATGTGGAAAAAGTACCTCCTGGCAGAAAGAGAAGAGCTACAGAAGAAGATTTAAATATTTGATCACATCCATAAGTCACTATCTTTACGTCTTCAACAAAGTCTCATTGGCTCATACCCTCACAGCCAGGAGAAATGCAGTGTAACGCTGTGCTGCTTTCACCGGTTCCTACTTCAGATGGCCTCAGTAACTGCTTGGAACTGATTCATTAAGCTCAGAATTAACCCTTAAACACAAGTCAAGATGCAGTTTTATCATGTATTATGGTACTGGAAGCCAGTAAGAGCTGAAAAGGGCTGACCCAGACCCGTTGAGCTGCCTTCACTCTTCCCAGAAGGAATTTGCAGATCAATAGCCAAGTCCACACTAATTCCTAGCTCTTTGCTTTCTCATCCCCACTAAGAGCCCTGTACTTTGCTTCCGTCACCCAGGAGTCCCATCTCACAGCAGTGAGAGCCATCCCAGCAACCTGCAGGCACTCTGGAAAGTCATTTCCCACAGAAAGTGTGGAGAGAACATGTCCGATTAGAGGTGCTCCCTGGTGAAGTGCCATTTTGAAGCAGGAGCGTGATCAGACTGGGAGATTGCCCATTAGCTGCTCGAGTGGTGGAAATGAAACTTGTTAGCTATTCTGCTGTTCCTCACAGAAAAATGGCCCCGGTGCGATTTAACCCAGCTGATCTTTCCTAAAGACAATTACAGGATGCAAATATTTATAAATCACCCATTTACTTTATGCCCTTTGATACGTTAAACGCAATCTCCGTGCTTTCAACAAAGCTCGGACAAATGCTGCCCGTTACCTCCCTTTCAGCGGCCGGGCTGAGGGGGGACCCGGGGAAAGACTCTCTCTCCGGGTGCCAGCCCGTTCGGATGCTGCTCCGGGGGCATCCTGACCCATTCCTCCCATCGGGCTGGGATACGGGATGCTTTCCCACAGCCCCGCTGCCCCTCTCGGGCTCTGCGGTTCCCGGCTGGGTCCCTGCCTTTCCGGAGAAGGAGGGGGATGTCTGTCCCCTTCCTTAAACTTTTAGTGAGGCACAGGGAAAATGGGACCAAAAAAACCCCCCAGAAATCCCTTCAGAGCTCTGGGTGTTGAAATGCAATGAAAAAACCAAGCATTTACCAACTTCCCGTTTCGCTGACACCCTCCTCCCTTCCCTCCGCACAGCCCCAGCCCCTTTTTGCTGAACTTCCAATGACTTCTCCTCCAGGGCTCTTGTGTGGCTTTCCTGGATGGGGCGGCTTCTCCTCTCCCTCCTCTGCAAGCCACAAGCAACGAAATGTTAACATTTCTAGTATATTACCATTCCTGCAGTTATTTGAGGACCCATGTGAATACGAATTGTATTTATACAAAGGCAAATGTGATAAATATAAGTTACACAACTAACATATCCTGTCATTACAGTACCATTTTAAGGTCTGCCCTGGGCTACTGAGCGATCCCCTGCCACCAGAGCAGAAACGATGAGGAATTATAAATTGAGATAAGACATTTGATCATAAGTGGGCTGTAAATCCCAAATATTGCTAACAGTGAGATCGCTCACCCCGATTCAGATTTTATACATTTCACACATGTTTATTTTCTTTATTCCTGTCTTCATATCTCACTTTATCCCAGTGAGACGTCTGGGGCAGGAAAACCAGTTTGGGCTCTGGGCGCTGCACTGGAGGTGTTTGTGAAGAGCTGCTTCTACAGGAACAGAGTCCCCGACAGACACAAAATTCATCTCATGGTCTTTTATAACAACGATCATCCTCCCTGGTCCTCCCCCAGCCCAGGGAACCGCCAGCTCCGGGCGCTGGGGGGAGAGCAGCCAGGCTGCCAGCGAGTAACGGGCTGGGGCTTATCCACAGAGCTGAGCATGGCCCTGGACTTGGAACCGGGCACTTCAGAGCCGCTGTGATTTATATATCCTGTCTGAAATAATGGTTTCAGCAGAAGAAAAGCACCTATTGGAATTGCTGCTGTCACTTCTGCTTCCTGTTTATGAGTCTGGATTCGGTTACACAGATGTCGGCGGTGGCATCGCAAACGTAGCATCTGCACTGGCTGCAGGTAGGGGAGAAAATAAGAGAACACGAGCTCTCAAATCACATTTTGGTGCCAATATCTTCCTTAGCAATAAGGGAAAGAAGAAAAACAATTTCAGAAAAACGGCAGTATATAAGCCACGGTTGCTTCCGAAGCAGAACAATTATTGTTGCTATAAAGGAAACCGTGATGCATCATCTGCTCCTTAACAGCTCCTGCGAGAGAAGGAGGGTTATCAGGGGACTCAGGGGGAGCAAATCTCTAACCCCAATCTTTAATAAAGTAGCTGGAAAGAAATCAGGAAATTATACACTTGTAGGGTTGATCTCAATGGTAAATACAAGTCTACAGAAATTAATAAAGGATGAGGTCACACAACAGCTGGAGGAGTTTGAGTTGATTTTAAAAAAAAATAGACCAGATGCTTTTTCTGATTTATTTTTTTAAAGGAATAAAGCCTTACCTGACAAACGTGTAAGAATGTTCCCAGCAGCTGCGAGAGAAAACAAGGGGAAATGAGCAGGGATAGCACCCGGATCAAACCCGCAACTTAAGATTCCTAAAGCCTGGGAAAGGGGGGCTGAGGGGGTCACCCCAACAGGTCGAGGGCTCAGAGCCGTGTCGGGGTGTGCACCTGAGCCCTGCCAGGAAATCAAACCAGCCCAGGGACACCTCACACAGCCCCGGGGGGGGTGAGCATGGGAAAAGAAACTTCCATTGTACTTTTCTGGGGAAAAAAGAAAACCAGCCTCATTGCTTTTCCCACCCCTGCCCGCTCCCTGCCGTGGCCGCGGGGGGGACAAGGGGCAGCCCCCTGCCCACGGGGACCCCACGCCCCACATGTGCTGGGAGGCTCCTGTCCCTGCGGACGCTCGGGGGGTTCACGCGAGGCCAGGGAAGAGGAGAACAATTGCACATACGTTTGTGAGGAGCGTCTGGCTGGGGCTCAGCGAGCGCTACGGCCGAGCTGCCGGTCGTCCTGGGAGGGTTCCACAGACCGTCCTGCATAGCTGAACCCTCATCCAAGGCGAGCTCGCCCTTGAGGTCAGAGCCAACTGGTATATACTGGCTGACAGAAGGGTTAGACCTGGGACTGAGCAGTCCTCCCACGTTACAGGCAGCATGGATTGCCTCCAGGAGGTACAGACTGCAGGAAAATGCCGTCGGAGCTGCACTCCCACCCGTGCCATGGTCAGGTTCCAGCAGCGGCTGGCCCCGGGGGGTGCTGGCTGCTTTGGGGGTTCATGGCCAGCCCCCCAGCCAGTGCTTGGGGCACCCAGAGGCAGCACAGGGCTGGGGGGTGTCTGGGATCAATAGCGGGTGCTTTGGGCTCGATGGGAGGTTACTGGGGACCCGCTGGGTGGCAGGCTCTGGTGGGATGGGGTGAGGGCTTGGGAGAGAGCAGACAGGGAGAGGAGCTGGGACAGGAGCAGGGTGTTGGGTCACCTCAGGCCTTCTGGGGACCCCCAGCTCAGGCAGTGCTTGCAGAACCCCGGAATAAATTAGGGCCAATGCTTCTGCATTGCACAGAGCGGTCTGTGAGAGCCAGCACTAAGTACTGCAACACAGGAACCCTTAAAATCACTGGTTATTTCTAAAAATTAAGGGGATAGAAACTGTGTAAGTAGAAGAAGGTAACTTGACAACATGGTTTCATTTCCTACGATACCCTGAAAGACACGGAAAGAGAAATCTCAGTATTGGCAGAAACTGGATCTGCACTGCGGTAGAAGGAGTGCTTCATACTGGGAATGTGGGTGAAAATGGTGACTCTGCATCCTGTTTGAACACGGTCTGTCAGCAAGGTGCAGCTCTGCTTTCTAACTTGATACTTATCCTTGTTTAGTCTCAGGGCGGCCAATTTGGGTGATCTTATCAAGAATTTCACGGTCATGTTTTCCTTAGCTGTATTTCCAAGGCTCGGACAATACATAAACGTCTTTCAGTTTTAATACAATGTGTTGTTTTAACATATTACTTCAGCTCTTAAATTGCAGTAAAATACTCGTGACTGGGAAATGCTTCAAAAAAGAAATTGCGGGAAGTTTTCCCCGCTGGGTGGTCTCTCCGTAGGACACTGTCGCACCCCGTGGAGTCACCCATCCTGCAGCTCACGTGTTTTCCATGGAGAATGTCTGGTGAACTTTTAGTGCTGAGCTAATACTGAGTGGGTGTGAGCAAGCTCTGTCCACGGGAGTGAGATTTTATAAACCATAGGGTTTCCTTAGAGCAGAGTTTCTTGAACCTTTCTCCATGGAAGGACCATCCGACCACTTTGGGGGAAAAAATGTGGGTCACCCTCGCTCTCCTTGTTTCGCTGCGGAAAGCGATGGGACAAGTAAATTAAGTTTTCAGCACTCAGTGAACAAAATGTTGTTGTTTTGAGGAATCATAACAGTACTGTGGTAATTGCGAGGGCTGTAATTAGTCACTGAGAACCGCTGGAAACCAGCACCTGACACTCCATGTTTGCAGGCACCGACACGCATCTGCCAACCCGCCTCTGTGAGCTTCGGGAAAAGAAAATGTGGTCTTTTTCAGCTGATTTCTGATGCCTTATAAACTTTTGCATAAAGCTGATATTTAGGGAAGGGGCTCTTCCTTTCTGGTTTTGCTCAGCTCTTTATCTGTCTTCTGTTGGTTGGCTTTGCCCAGACAGCTGCTGCGTGCCGGCAGCTCTCAGGGTCCCTCTGCACCAACTCATTAGCAAATATTCAAATCGATTAGCTGGAAACTCGTTCTGCCAGGCTCTCTGTCACCAGCTCAGTGTGCTCAATCTGCACGTACTCAACTTCTCGAGCTGGAAACTGACGGCCGGGGAACCCAACCAGCCCTGAAATGCCACCAGTTTCTCATGTCAATGTTCAGGACCAAGTACAAAAGTATTTTTTCAGCTCTACTTTCCCCTGTTTATACGGCACAACTGGAAACCGTGAGCATCCTCCCATTCACGTACTGGTTACCCCTGTGTTGGCTCTCTCGGAGTGTCAGACTCATCTCACGAATACTGTGTCCTTCCACACGACTGCATCCGAGCTCTGTGATGTCGTCTGCACACGCGTGTGTACGCGGGAGTGCGTCCCTTGAAGTTAGGGACTTCCCTCCCATCACAAAGAGACTGTTTGCAGACACTTCTTTCAGCGTTACCTTTTGTAAATCAAACCTGTAATTTTAGTCTTTCTTGGTTTTCGTCCTTTGCTCCCCATCCCTGTTAATTTATACAAAGGGAGGAAAAAATAGGAAAAAATCCCAACATTTGATCAGTTACCTAAAGATTTGAAACCAGTGCAACTTTTGAAGCTTATACAAAGAAATTTATTTAAGATTTTTATCATTTTTCTTTCCATTAAGAAGCTGGCATACAGACGTGTGTCTAAGCCCACCCACTGTAGTCTTTCACGTCTTGTCCCTCTTTTGATTTTCATTTTATTTTTATCCCTGCTTTTATTCTTTCTCCTCTTGATTAAATAACGACAATTTACAACATGTTCTTTTTAAACTCGTTGCCAGTTCATCGAATCATAATGCAAATTTTTTAAAGTTAGGCTAAAGTATGCATGGCCATAAATAAACCAATAAATTTGTTTATTAGCATCTAAAGGTATCCTCTCCAAATAGGTTTCCTTAGAATCATTTGCTAATTTTACTATAACTGACTTACCGAAGTCGGTCTTTCTTTCTTTGGGAGAAAAACAGTGAAAGAAAAAATACTGAAGAGTCATTTGTTTCCAGTGACATCATCTATTTTTTCTAAATCAGTAACAGGTCATGTTGGCTCAAGAAGAGCTCTCCTTATACTTCCAGTCAAAATGAATCTTAGCTGTGAAAAGTAGTATGATTTGGAAATGTCGTTAAAAATAACTAGGGAAGCAGGCAGAGGTTCAGCTCGGAGCCGCAGTTCATACCACTTCGGGTGGCTGCAAATGCATTTTTTTCTCCACCATTCTTGAGAATATTGAAGAAGTCGGGAATTATTACAGTAATGTGCCTGTCATTCTGAATAATACATGAACAAAATTAGTTACTCTTCATTCAGATTGAAGCAATTACTTCATGTCTCCTTGCATGAGGCCATGTGCAACCTATTTCTGAGCGCTGCAGACGGGGCCTTAAAGGGTGGTGAAATAGCAGCTGGGACTAATTGGAATTATGGTTGACTTGATCCACTATGTTTGTTTATTTATTTATTTGTGTGTGTGCAGGGAGGGGACTGGAGTTTAATTTAGCATGCAAAATATTTAAAGGGAAAAGAGCCGTAGCAGTTCTGTATGTGAGCTTTGCTGGTTTAATTAACCTTCCAGCATGAAGCCCATCCGGCGTTGTGTTCGGCAGCTTATCACCTTATTAATACCAGCCGCTTTCTTGGTGCAATAGCTGTCCTCTCCACACCTTTCAAACCCAGCCACGCAGCCCCAGCTCTGCGAGGCGCCGACACCGCAGATCCATCCGGGTACAGGGCAAGGTCGGAGGAGAAATTGGCCACTCACTGCTCTCCTGAGGCATGGCGTTAGGCGGCAACCTCTGCTGAGCAAGAGCTCTATCTCCTAGGCCTAGCCCAGCAGCAAGAGTGCTATTTTCAGAGAAAACCCGTTTCTCAGGAAATTGAAACTACTGCACTATCTATTCACCTGCATCTAATCATCCAGAGGCATAAGGGCTCAGCTCTGGAAGCGCTCAGGTGTCTCAGGCTGAAGACCAGGAGGGTGGTGGGCATCTTGGTGCCCCTCAACACCCTTTGGGAGGGCAACGGGTCGGACCCCGCACTCAGGGGAGCTCTGGGGACTGGGCAGGAGAGCGGGCAAATTGCTGACAAGCTTGTGGGAAGTGTCTCAAATCCAGCAAGCTTCAGCAAACCACTTTGGGTTTGATCAAGTGGCATTTTCTGGAAAAAAACTCTTTTTTTCTCTGAAGCCCTGCAGCCAGCAGCACTCGGGATCCCTGAGCCCTCGGCGCAGCAAAGGCAGTATTGACTCGGAGCCCATCACTGTGGTATCTGAGCGCAGATATTTATGTCTGGGAACCAGTCCCCATATTTTGAGAGTAGGAAAATGATACTTGGCCACACGATGGGAGTGTGCAGAGGATTCGTGTTTACAGGATGTTTCAGAAATGCTGTAGCCTCCTCACTATAAATAGGTACAAAACCTATTAATGCTGAGATCTGTTCTGCACGGAGCACACACTCATTTCGGGACACAGTGGGTTAACGTGGTGGTTTTTCTGCCCTACTTTATTTTTATTTTTTTTAAGATGTGGCAGGATGCTGCTGAAAATGCATAACTCAGCTCACTGGAAAGAATCCTGTAAGTTGCAGGGAATAAATGCAGAGCAGGGAGTATAAAATATATGTGCTTTTTAATATTTATTCGTATATTAAAAAGTCAATACGGTGGCTGAGATGAATGCTAAAAACTCTAATTAAAAACAAAACAACAATGCTCTCTTTCAGTTGCCGTAGCAGCAGAGAAAATGTAGGTAAACATCCTTCTTTCTGAAAAATGGCCTTGTTCCTAGCAATCCTATAACCTCCCTTTCCCAATATAAATGTATCATTCTGCTGAAATGAACCATAAAATGACACTGGTGCAAAATCCTCCGAAGTCAATACCTGACTTTTTTGCTGATCTTGCTGAACTCCAGGTGAGTAGATGGAAAATTATCTCAGTTTATTAATTAGTTGGAAGAAAATTAATAATCTCCTTCTGAAGCATGAGATTTTTCATACTAATTTCCCCTCCCCTGGGAGGTGTGTACTGGGGTTTTGGGGGGCCGTGGCTGCCTGCTCCCTCGTAGGCGATGGGCAGGAGGGGCTTCCCCCGGCTCAGCCTGGCTCTGCTCAGCCTTGGCCCTCTCCTGCCGCAGGGACCAGGGGGAGAGAACCCTCCGTTGCCTACAAAGGCAAGAACTTTAAACTCACTGTGTTGCAACCAGCCAATGGGACAAGGGTACACTTAATCCTTCTTACAAAAAACCACATTTCATCAAATTATAACTCTATTAATATTAATTACATAGTTCAACATGAAGGGTACCACCAAGTACCATCTGCTCCTTTGATTTCCATTACTTGGTGGCCTCTCCCAAGCAGATGCTGCTGGTCTCACTGTCCCACCACCGCATGGGGCTCAGGTGCCAGAGCGAGGAGGACACGGGGCAGCGGCTGCGCTGGGGATGGGGACAGATGGACGGTGGTGACACCAGGACAGTGGGTGTCTCTAGCTGCACGCCTCCTGCCCATCCCAGTGTGGAGCTGCCTCAGCACAGACACGTTGGATGTTGTTAAAATGAAGCTAAAGCAGAGGGTGGGCTCCAGGAGGGTGTCTGGAGTTCACCCACAAGCTGGTGGGTGACAGGTTACGGGGACATGCTGAGAGGATCACCCATCTGCGGGACAGGTGCTGTGTGCTGGGAACTGCAGAGCTAAATAGAGTGATGAAATTGGGTTGGAAGTGACCTTAAAGCCACCCCAGTGCCACCCCCGGACACTTCCCACCAGACCAGGTTGCTCCAAGCCCCCTCCAACCTGCCCTTGAACCCCTCCAGGGATGGGGCAGCCACAGCTTCTCTGGGCAACCTGGGCCAGGCTCTCACCACCCTCACACCAAACAAGTTCTTCCCCACATCTCAGCTCCATCTCCCCTCTTCCAGTGTCAAACCCTTCCCCCTCCTCCTAGGGCTTCCCTCCCTGATCCAGAGTCCCTCCCCAGCTTTCCTGGAGTCCTTTTAGGGACTAGAATGCTGCCATATGTATAATACTATACCATATATATATATATATATATAAAATGGCATCTATATATATATGCTATTCAGAATATTAGCTCCACTAAAACTTTTACCAGTCTGTCCAGCATCTTTGGACCTGGGGATGGTTAAGGTGACACACCCCTGAGGGGGCAGAGCCTCACTCACAACAGAATTTGAAAGATGCTTTATTAGCCCTTGGGAAGACCTGAGCTCCTGAGCCCTTAACCTGAGCGTCAGAATTAGAAACCATTACTGAGGAGTTTTATGAAAATCAACTCAACCTTGACTGTTCATAAATATGGCCTGACACTTCCCTCTCTGCCTTCACATAGTGGGCATGCTTTTAAATAGTCCAGCTTTATATAAAGGCTCACTGTTATAAAAAATCATTTACATTGGTTCCTTTCCCAAATACATTAATTACAACCTCAATAAGAGCATACGGTATTTGCATTTCCACTTACAACGATGTGTTTCTAAGAGAGAGCGCTAGAATAGCTGGAGTACTTTATTCCACCCATAGACCTTGGCATTTCCCAGCTCCACTGGGCCTTCCTTACGGAAAAAGCAGAGCTCCAAAATCAGTTTTCCTTTCCAAGATGAGATGATACAAATAAAATAGCTAATACAATACTAATTTCTTTCAGGATGTTGGCAACCAGAATAATTAGGCTTTAGGTTGCATTAAATATTAGCAGGTAAAATATCTACTTGCTCATTTTACCTTCAAGCTATGAAGGAACGAGCACTTACTTTACTTTCTTCATTTACTTGTCAGCTCTATTCATTATAGATGCACATTTTCTAAGATAAGTAACCAGATTTCATGTCTGTATTATAATTAAGACTGGGAAAATGTAAAGGGTACAGATGCCATTTAGTGTCTCTGTTCAAATTACCGGTACGTGCAGCAGTTATTCAGAAGGGGCATTTTCAGGAGTATCCGAGTCGCTGTTTTCCTGCCTCCCTTGTAATGCCGTTTAGCAGACAGCCAGCCTTCTGCCTTCTGCAGGCAACAGAAGCCCGGTTGGCTAAAGCGAAAAAACCAACTTACAGCTCCGTTTTGTGGCCTGTTCTTCATGAAAGAAGAGACAACGGGGGGCATGAGGTTGGGATGACTCGCCCCAAGGCTAAATCCCAAACCCCAGTTCCCCGACATGGACCTGCAAGGGTCCGATCCCCTCTGCCGGGGTCCCAGGCTATGGGGGCCAGCGGTGGGATTTCTGCCCCGTTACCCCCACACCAGCGGGGACTCGGGGGGTGGCCGGGCAGTGCCGGGGGGGGACAGCCCCCCAGGATGGACTCAGGATGGTGAGCCCTCTGTACACAGGTGGCTACCATCCAGATTTCGGCTTGGGATGGGGAAAAAAAGAAATGGAACTGTTGTCACAAACCATGATATCATCTAGTCAGAGACCAAATATTTTCTGGCTAAAAAGGTCTGTTTTGGTGTTTTACTTGCCGAGTGAACCTGAAAACTGAGAAGAGACGGATCACTGACACGGGCATTTCTGAACGACACCCTCACTCCTGCTCTGGAGTCAAGGTGTGTTTCCAGGAGACAACCATGGGGTGAGACGCCAGACACAGAAGCGCATTTTTCCTTTAGGTTGGGCTGGATGTGGCAGGAAAACTTACTTCAAGCCCCCAGAGTGCCCATTCCAAAAGCGCAGTTGATGTGAGCTCAGGCAGGCGCTGGGTAGAGGCGACAGGGGGAGAGCATCGGTCCAAAGCCCGTCTGCACAGGACCCGCAGGACCTTGGCCACCAGCCCTCCAGGGACCGGGGTCCCACTCCCCCAGGCCGGGCATCACCGTCCTTGGGGTGCTGCCCAGTCACTTTGGCCCTTGTTTTCAGGAGCTCCATAAGCTCACAGGCAGCTCAAAATCAGTGGGGAGCGACGAGCAGCCTCTTTCCCTGGTCGGTTCTTTCCTTTAGAAATTATGAGCTGGAGAAACAGTGTTAAAATGAGTTTTGGGGCGAAGCAGCTTTGCTAATGGCGCTTAGCGGACTGCCTGAGAAATTGATTTTGCAGGCAAAGCTTGATGTCTCTTTTTTAAGAGAAATGAAGATGTTCACAATTCAACCCTTCGCTAAAGTATAATTATAATGAAGCTGTTTGTGGCAGCAAACAACTGCTGTTTACTGTCCCTCACAGTCAAGTAGACAATGTTTTCTAGCTTTTATTGAGGTCTTTCACGTGGCTCAATTACCACAAATGCCTGATGATCAGAAATAAGAAATATCAAAGGAAAAGTAGATGGAATAACAGGTCCCTAAAATTACGTGAATAACTGATTGAGGAGTGTGGTAAAGACAATTTTTTTTTTCATTTGAATATACCGAATAGTTATATTTGCAGAATTATAGCATCTCTTGGGGCTTTTCTAACATTGTGGTTTGTATGTGCTACACTCATGCATAACTAGCTGTCTGCATGCCAGGAACATTTTTTTTTCCTTTATAAATGACAAGATTTTGATTTCACACCATAGTTATATCAATATTCCAGTCTCCCGAGATCCTCTTAACGTGATGACAATTGCAATATTAGTTCAGGCTGTTAATCCCAGGGCTCCTGTATTTTAGCATCTCCCCAATCTCATCAGAATTATATTCTTTCAGGAATATATTGTTGTATTTATCTTCATATGTCCCATAAATAATGCTGATGAGCATCCAGGCAATAGTTAGAACAAGTTTTCGGGGAGGTGCGAGGAGCCGAATGGGATACGTGTGGGCATCCTGCAGTCAGATCCGGGCAGGCTGTTTCAAAGGAAAGGAGCACTCTGTTTCTTCATGTAGACTTCCTTTCTTCTACTTTTAGTTGTTTCAACTGCTATTAAAAGTAAATTCTGGTTATAAATACATGTTTTGCCTATAGGAAAAAAAAAAATCCCCAGGGTAGGCATATGTAGATGCGCTACCTCGGGGGCAGGTGCTAATTCCTCCCCACGAGCACGGTAACTGTCCTGAGGAAGGGAAACAGCTGCAAGAACAGAAGTGAAGGTAATCACAGAGCAATCATGGGCCTGGGATGGGCAGCTGAAGAAAATTAAACATTAGGCTTGGGTTTAAAAGGACCGAGGGTGGGGGAGGTTGTGTTCTTTGGTAGAGGGTGAGGGAGGGGGCTGAGGAACAGGGCTCTGGGAAAAATCCAAATATAAGAAGGACTTACGGGCAGGGGCTTGGAGAACTGGAGGAAACAGCTAATTGGGAAAACAAGGTAAAATATTTGTGTGCTTAATGGTAGAAAGCTCAGGTCCTAGAACCACCCCCCCCATGTAAGCTTATTTAAGTTTTCTATGAGACAATTTAAGAAGAGCACCCCTAGTCCTGGAGGGTCCAGACATGGACTTTACAGGGTGGACAAGAAAGGTGTGCTGGGCTGGGTGGGGAAATGACCTTCCAAAGCATCCTGGCTCTACCAGTGCCTGACTGAGCAGGGAGAGGCTGTGGGGGAGAGCTGGTGGCCACATGGGCAGGACCCCTCTGCCCCTCTCCTCCTGCCTCTTGCTGCCAAAGCTGGTGCAAAGTGCTGGCTGAAAGGCTGCTCAGACAAGAGTGATGGCACCACGTGGGGCTGTGCGATGTCTCTTTTTTTGATGAGAGTCTTGTTTAAGTGTCTCTTTCTTTTGATAAACCTGAGACTGCTTAGTCAGAACCTCTCTCGGTTGCACACTTCTCAGAGGCTGGAGAACAAACTTGGGTTTGCAGTGTCGAACACACAAAAATTATTTCCTGTGAGCAAA
This sequence comes from Arenaria interpres, assembly GCA_013399435.1. Lineage (NCBI taxonomy): Eukaryota > Metazoa > Chordata > Aves > Charadriiformes > Scolopacidae > Arenaria > Arenaria interpres. The sequence goes on along the minus strand of VXAK01013804.1, from coordinate 441,150 downwards.
TGCTTTTCTAGAGTGTTTTCCAAATGTCTCTTTCAGATTTGCAAGATATAAAGGAAATAAAGCGATTATCAGTGCCAGCAGATACACTGTGCTGATGGCTGTGCCTCTCCGGATGGGAAGCTGAGGGCCTTGAATAGGACCCAACTAGCAGGTAAGAGAGACTAAAAAGGAAAAATTGCATTTGTGCGTGAGGTAATCACTCTCAGATAACCTCTGTGTAAGTGCCATTGCTTAGGGCAAGCGTAACGCAGAGCTGCTGGTGGTGTGCTTGTGGGCTGCTGGTCCGTGTGCCTTGAAGGGGCTGCTGGTGTCTGTGTGTCCTGAGCGGTCAAGGCAGGCCAACAAAAGAGTTCAGAGGTGATTTTGCCTCTGTTAAGGGCCTCAGGGAGAGGAAACGCGTGATGCTTCTTGCAGTCTCCAAGTCGGTAGCTCGAGTGGAAAATCCTCACTGAACTGTAGCTCCTTGGGTGGAAATGTTTTTGATGCCTCCCTATGAATATTTGGGCAAAGCAAAACCATCCTAATGTCATGGAACACGGGAGTTACTTGGGTGGTGTGTTTGTTGTGGTTTGGTGCTTTTGGTTTTGGGTTTCAGTTTGTTTGTTTGTTTTAAAAAAGAGGGTCCATGAATACTTTGTCTGTATCACTCAAGGTGAGTTTGTGCTTGGTGAAGCTGAGCCGTGAACAGAGGTTGAGTCCAAAGCTTTCAAGCCTGAAGAGTTATTTGTGTATTTCTTTCTCTTGCCAACAACTGTGATTTACCAGATAAAGTGGTGTTGCCTCAAGCTTTCTGAATAATCTCACTCTTCTGTTCCAGTATTTAATTAGCCCAATTTTTTTCCCCTCAGGCAGAGTATAGAGACTTAGATCTGGATATAACTTTAGAAATCTTATACATAACTCCAGGAATAACACTGCTGAATCTGTTAAAAGACTGTGCTGTTCCACAATTCCTCTGTACTTCTGGGAATTTCACATCCACATCACAAATTTGGCAATAATTGAGGAAGAATAGAGCAGACATCACAGTGTGTTGGAAAATTAGAGCCAACGCATACTACTGTCAGTTCATGCTATCTTCATTTTCTGGCTTAAAATAATTTACTGCTTATTATTTAGCATGAATAAAGGACTGTCCCTGTAGGACGCTGCCGGCAGCGGGTGCCTGGGAAGAGCAGGGTGGATGGGAGATGGCACTGCCCTCCTGCGCTGCTGCGGGTGCTCCTAAACCAGGGAGGTGGTTCCAGGCTCAGTAACTCTAGGTGAACTTTTCTTTTTTCCTTCTAAAACCTGGGAAAGGGCCTTTGAGCAGATGTGAGCTTGCGATATCATCCGTGGCAGCCTCCCACGGCCGCTGCTGTGAGCAGAGCTGTGTCCCCCTGTTCCCTCCTGGGAACTGCTGCGCGAGGACTTCACCCGATGCCTTTGGCTCTCAGGCTGAGAGACCGCCATGAGCTTGTTCCCTCTTAATCCTCTATTTCCCACTTAGAATTTCACAGGCTTCTGTCATGTTCCCCATCACCTGCCCAGCAATCTCTCTTGCAGCCTGAAGGCACAGTCTACCGAGTCATTTCTCATTTCCTACCTTTGCTCGTCTTTTTCCTCTCTCCTGTAGAGATCAAGTAAAATACTGAGCTACTCTCCTGGCCAGAAAGCACCACAGAGGAGTTGATTATGTCTTTTTTTCCAGAGCAGAAGTGCCTGTTCTTTGTGCTGGGTAATAGTCTTGCAGAGTTGAAAACTACTTTATTAAAAATATATATTTAGAGCAGATGGGATTTTATCCCCCATATTGCTGCTGAGGTTCTGTCAGTCAAAATCTAAAATACTTGGAAGAGCAGGTTAATCACTAAATATTGGCTGTGCCTGGGGCAAGGGGGGCTGCCCAGGGCTCCTCGGCTGGGACGTGCTGACCCTGGCAGGTCTGGGTGCCCTCTCCTGTGGAGAAGCGGCACCGAGTCGACCTCTGGTGTGGAGGGTCTGGGGGCAGACACGGCTCTGAGCCCAAGTGCACGGAGCAAACCCCTTCCCTTCCATTTGTGCTGGAAAGAAACTGCAGCCTCCTGCCCAGCTGAGAACTGGAGTTTTCAACACAGGACTCCATCACCTATCTTAGAGAAAGGACCTGTTGCTTGTTGAGGGATATTAATTGTTTACATAAGTAAGTTTTAATTGGAATAAATTACTCAGGTTTGTAATACAGTGTGATTTATCACCACCAGAACAGTGATACAGTAAAGGCCCTTTGTGTGTAGGAAAAGCTTGCAGAGCTCTTCAGAAATCCTGCATGTGGCCCTGTGCTTGCTTTGTCAAGGAATTTAAACATGTAATCTTGACATGTAAATATTTCCAGAAATATTTCCTGAATAAATAAAATTCCTTCCAAAATGACCTCACCCCTTGGCAGGGGGGAGCCTCTCTACTGTACATCTTCCAGAGAGCTCTGTCTGCGCCGGGCTCGGGGTGGTGGAGCCCCTGGGGATCCCGCAGGGATGCGGGATGGGGCATGGGGGGGTCCAGACTGTGTCCCCAGTGCCACGCTCACGATGTTCGGCTCTAAAGTCTCTTCCCAACTTAATCCCACTCTCCTCCTGGGTCTGCGCCGCATCTGGTCCCAACCACATATAGTCAAACATGAGGGAGTGGGAACTGAGCATTGCTGGGTTTTGTGGGCCATAAAGCCATTGAATTTTATAGCTTTTCATAACTTTATCTTGTATTCCAGATAACTAGGGCTGGGAGCGGGTTTGACTCCAGTTTCTGGAGCAGGTGGTTATTGGGGTGCTGTGTGGAGTTGTTCCCACTGATCTGACCTTCCAAATTGTTTTCTCTACGTTAATTTTTTGAGCTTACCTCCCGGGCGAGCGCCTGTCTCTGCGGTGTCTGGCAGCTCCCGCAGAGCACCTTGGCTGTCAGCAGCGGCTTCAGGGGAGGGGGGAGTATTTCCCCTCCCAAACCCGAGGCAGGTGATCTCTGGCAGGAAGGAGACCACTCTGCACATGGTGGACAAAAAAATAAATGTTACTCAGTTAACCTCTTTTACTGCTTAAAGATGCATTTTCCACTCCTGTATCCGAGATCTTTTACCCTGGATCGCTGTTCCGTTCACTTCCTCACCCAATTTCCTTTTTTTTTTTTTTTCTTTCCACTGGCTCTGGGGCGTTACCAGTGTGGCTTTACTGGGCCACTTTGCTTACCAGGAATTACATCCCTTATCTGTGACCAATTTCTAGGTTTAAGCTTTGGAAGCTGTGCTGAGCCAAGCACAGGCTACTTCTGGAGATTTAAATTTTTTTCCAGTTATCTTCAGTGAAATTTTTGTTGCCCCGAGGACGATAGGGGAGCCTGGGGGAGGTGGTGTGAAGCTTCTGCTCCCCCATCCCCTGAGACGGTGAATGAATGTGGGTATTGGCTTCCAATCCCAGCAAGGTGACCATCTCTGCCTTCATAACAGACTAGTTTTCTCTCTGTTTGTCTAAAGTTACAAAAGTGGTAAGAAATTAAAGTCACTTCATTAAGTCTGAGAAGAACACAAAGTTTCTTCAAAGGGTGTCTCTTCTGAAAGGGTGATTTCTAAAATCAGTTTCATTTCTTGGCCAATTTATTACTCATCTGGCCCCGCCGAGCCCGAACTGTGTTATCAAAATACTGTATTTGCTAGAATCGAGTAGGGCTGGCTAGAACACAAGAATGTCATTTTCTGGATAATTTTAAGACTTTGAAATTTGTTTTCAATGCACGTTGAACACAACAGTGTGCTTTAAAAAAAAAAAGATTAAAAATGTGAGTTGTGGATGTGCAGGGACATCTCAAAGAAGAGCATCACATGTCTGTGCCCCATCCCCACAGCACGGGGATCCTCATCCTGCTGCACGATTGAAAGCTCTGTTTATTCCAACAGAAAATCCTTTTTTCTGTAAAATCCTGAGGCAGGACAGCACCTCGCACTCGATTGCTTTGTGGTGCCAAGGGGGAAGGGGCAGTGCTGGAAGGAAAGCCCTTTTCTCAGAGGCTGTGTTTGCTTGTAAGTCAGCACAGCCCTTCATCTGCAGGAGGACTTGGGCTTTTGAGATGCTGTACTACGCTCTCTTCTAATTATTTGCCGGAAATAGCTTGTGCTCTGTAAACCTGAGTATTGACTTAATTGCCAGGAGGAATCGGCTCATTCCGGGAGCGATGGGTGGAAGAGCAATAGGGATGAGTGTGTTGGGTTCTGGTCTGAAGTGGCTGGTGAAGAGGCCCATGGGGCTGCCCCGTGCCTGGTCCCGCAGAACTGGGCTGCCCACGCACCCTCATGTGGAGAGGATCAGTGTGGGGGCCACCCCAAAAATGGCCTTGTCTTGGGGCTGAGCCCACCCTTTCTGTTCTCTCTGGCACCTGGGATCAATTCCCTTGCCCCTGTTCTTCTTAGATCTGGTGGGGTCAGTCACAAATACAACTATTTTTGGTTATATATATTTTTTTATAGAATATTT
>VXAK01013804.1:419332-436090 GCA_013399435.1 Arenaria interpres | reverse complement strand
GGTAGAAGTTCACTTCAGTTAGAACTCAGAACTGAGAACTGCCATTTAGTCACTGCAGAGCCCTTGGTGCTCAGAGACCGTGCTCTCCTCTGCCCAAAGTCTGTACTAAAAAGCTGCCCTCAACTCACCAGCAGCTCTTTCAAGGAACTCCCTTTTTTTTCATCAGATGTTTCATTGAATCAGCTCAATGTAGGAACAAGTAAAATCCCTGTTAGAGGGTTCCTGGGAGCCTTGGCCAGAACACGGTGAGGGCCAAGGGTTGGATGGAGACGGGTCTGAGCTTCTGAGCTCTTGCTGATGCTCTGGAGAAGAAATGGCCAGTACTTGCTGGTGCTGGGAGGAGATGCAGTGGTAAAAATTAGCCAGGATGCCCAGACACCTCGCTGCTCTCCATGCTGAGCTTTTCCATTGGGAAGGGTTTGAGCACCCCTATCTGTGCTAATTGTCAATGTTAGTTTAGGGAAATGCCTTAATTACTTAAAACCCCAACAAAACCCAACCACGCACCAAAACCCAAAACCAAACAAAAACCCCCTCATTATTAATTGTCATTTTTGTACCATAGAGTAATTTCACATTTGTTTTAATATGATGACTGCTTCATGGCATGATTCATGGGGTTCACCAGTAGTTTCTAAAGAAGTATTTGGAGTTGCAAAGATAAGGCCAGCTGAGAGGAGCGTCTCTGCCTCTCCCCGCTCTGCCGGTTAGGCGAAGCGGCTTTGCTGCTGCTGCGGCTCCTCGGTTTTCCTGGGGGGCTGTGGGGGCAGGAGCTGGAGCTCCCGCAGCATCGTGCCCCTCAGACGCTGCTGCATGGGTCAGGTCTCTGGTCCGGGGGTGGCGGTGCTCTGGGTTTTACTGCCCCAAGGCAAGACCAGTGCCCGCCAGCGTTTTCCCTCGTCTCCGGGGCCAGTCTGCCCTTGAGCTCTGAAGGGGATGCCGAGGATAGAGCTGGAGCTTCAGGTCGCTACTGGCAATGCCTTTTGGTGTTTCCCCTTTTTGTGATTTTATTTACAGTATATTTAGCTTGATTTTTTGGGTGGGATAAAACAGGTTAATTTTCAGTGCTTCTCTGCCTTATCCCTGAAACCGATTTCAAGCTGATTTTTAAAACATGCGCTTTATTTGCTGTGGAAAAGATGGGCTGATGGGCCGGGCCGGTACCAAGGGCTGCCATGCGGGACTGGGGGGGCAGTGATTTCCTTGGTGGGGAGAAACCCCTTTGGCAGCCGCTGGCTGCTGCCTCCTGGCAGGGGGCTGGGGAGACGGCACCGTCCGCGCTGCGGGCACCGAGGAGCTGCTCGACACCGGGAGGGAACTTCTGCAAAGCTGTTTCCCTACAGCCTGTCAGTCTGCGGTGACTACAGAGATATACTTAACCGTATTTAAGCCAGTCCATATGTGAATGTTTGCTTAAATATTTCTCTGTGTTCCTTAAAATACCAACCTGTGCTCTTGCAGAACACGACCACTGATTTCTTTAGGCCTTCCCAGCACTATGGGCTGTGGCGTTTGTTTCCCAACTATTGTTCTGCAGCTTTTCCCCCTCTCAGCTAATTATTGCAGTTCTTCTTAAATGATGCATTTAGTATTGAATTATATATATATTTTTTAAAAAGTTCTTATGCTTGTCTTAGCTGGAAATATGTTCTGGCCTGACTTGTAATTCCCTCTGCAGCCTCATTGGAGTCGGGTAACATATACAAAAATATTTAGTCAATAAAATTGTGCTGTAAGTCACTGCAGATTTAAAGATTTTTTTTTTTCTAATGAATAGCTATCCCAGGTAGCCAGAACTAATTTCAAAAAATTCCAGGCCTAATTAAGAAAAATCATTTAAGAATATCCTGGGATTTAGAAGTGTGCCAAGGGCTTTGCCTGCTCGGAGCCGAAATACGCAGGTACCTGCGTGCCCCCCACGAGGGGTCCGGGATCCTCGCCCTCCCCTTGGCTCCTGCCGGGGGAGTCGGAGCAGGGTCAGCGGTGAAATAACTCTCGTCAACATTAATTGAGTGACATGGCTTTTCCTGCCAGCCCGAAGCAGGCGGGGAACACGTATCCCTGGGGCTGCAGGGCAGCCCTCTGCTGTAATTAGCTCTGACCGGGAAATATTGCATCCCTCCCTGTGTGCGGTCCCAGCCACCCCCCGTGCAGCACATCCCTGCACAGGTTTTACAAATTCTGTAGCCAAAAGAGAAAAGGGGTAAAATGGAAACAAAAGAAAAAATAAATCACCCGGGCAAGTCTAAATTAGAGCAATTCCTGGTTCCGTTCGCAGTCAGGTTTCCTGTTACGATGGAAGTTTCCCGTTTAAACCCTCTGATGCACTCAGTCTTTTCACAAGTTACCAGTAAACTTTTGCAACAAATCTGTGCCCGTCGAGTCGCCCCTGGTGTGGGGGCAGCCGTGCAGAGCGGTGGGGGCAGCAGGGAGAAGGTGGTGGGAGAGCAATAGCTGAAAGCAGAGGATGCCACAGCAGGAGGTGATGCTGTGGGTGATGCAGGGTCACCCACTGCAACTGGCAGGGCGAGAACTGGGGATTATGAGCAAACACCCGCATCCAGATTTGGGTTTTGGGGCTCGGGTCGCTTCCTGCTCGGCGGGAGGCTGTTGTGACAGAGAAACGCACCGACTGCAGGAGGAAGTTTGTAGAATCGTAGGATTGTCTGGGTTGGAAGGGACTTCTCAGATTGAGTCCAACCGTCTCCAGCCTCAGGGTGGGAGGGAGGGTTCTGCTGGTCCCGGGAGCAGCTGGGGTCACAGCCAGACCTGAAACCCCAGGCAATTTCTTCACAGCTTTCCCCAAAACCACAGGGTGAGGGAGCCGTGCTGGGTGCAGGAGAGGGGCTGTGTCCTGCGGGGGTGTGGGGACGTGGTGGGGACACCCCACTTCACTGAGCCAGTGGCAGTTTTCCCTCGGGTGGATGAGATGCAGGAGACCCAGGTTAAGCCACAGGGACAGACCATGCCTCCTCTCGGGTTTTATTTTCATATACAGTCTGCTTGGATTTCTTCTGCTGGCCCAGTCAGTGCCATCCCCTGGGCTGTAGGCACAGACAGCAAATTCCCAGCAGGGAATGGCTCCCAGGGAAGTATTTTGGGTGTTCGCCCCTCTTGGGGCTGGGGACCCGGGGGCAAACAGGCCGATTGCGGAGTCAGGGTCTGCCCCCGGTGACAGCCAGTGCCCTGGTGCTGAGTGAGTAAATAAAGCACATTTCAGGCTTCCGACCCTCCCGTGGGATTTACCTCTGGGAATGTATGGAAGGTAATTCTATGGGAGTGGTGTTTGCACTCGAATCTCAGTGTGGTTATTTATAAAACCAAAAAGCAAATACATCTCTAGGCCAGGGTGTACAGGTTTTCTGCATTTTTAATTTATTTTTTGCCTCTTCTGGTGGGCCTGCTTCTCGCCGCTGTAGGCAGCGTGGGCTGGGATTGCACTGGGATCCTGGGAGGTGGCACTTCTGATAGCGCCACTCTGGAGATGGGATTGTCTGAAAAACAGTGGTGGGGCACTTCAGAAATAGTATTTCTGTTCAAATGCCTAATTCCACCTAATTCAGAGTCCTGCTGACTTCAAACACAGGTAAAGCCTTCCTAAGGAATGTAAGGTGTTGCTCATACCATCAGTGTTCGGAAGCATCTGTTCTGTTTAACCAGAAAGTATCTATTTTTGGACGTAATTTGCAATAATGTATTTTGGTTTATCTCTAACTTGAATAATTCCAGTAAATGTATCTGTGGTAAATGGCTTCTCCCAGTGTCAGCCTTGTTTCTTCAGTGCTGATAATACTGATAGAGCCAGAGCTTATTCAGTCTCGTAAACCAAATGAATGATTCACAGGCTCTGTCTCTACACAGCAACTCTATTTACGTGATACCAGAATATTATATAAATACTGTGTCTTCTTAATCACACATCTGTATTCGTTTTGATGGGAAGGCAATTATTTCTCTCTCGCACAGTTCCATTTAGTGACTTCCTAATGTGCCAGGGATGAATTATTCCAGCAACAAATGCCCAAACACAGCTTCAGTGGTCAGCAGCACATTGCCCTGCGTTGTCCCCATCGCCCCTGGCAGAGTCGGGACCTGTCCCTTGGGCTCTGTGCTGGGGGGTGTGCGGGTGGGCATCTCTGCCCGCTGGCCCTGCAGCAGTCTCCCACACAGGGATATCGCATCAAATGGTCTTTTTTAGCAGAGGAAGAACTCGTGGGTGGGTTTATATGACAGACCTGGGGTGTAGACAAGGTCAGGAAAACACTTCCATCATCCTTCACAAAGCCATGTTGTACTCAGCGGTACCCAGCACGGGGACCTGGGGGTGGCCAGGTGCTGCATCCTGAGCTGGGCCACAGGGGTCTGGGCTTCTACAGGTCCTGCCGTCACCACATAAACAGCTCCTCACCACAGCAGACGTGGAGGGAAACAGCATCTGGTGGATGCTTAAGCCCATAGCATCTCGGAGTAAATGAGTGCTCCTATATCGGGGTTTTTGGCCACTCCAGTTAAAGCATCTCTGTGTCTCCTGCAGCCATTACACTTGTATAAACAAATGTTCGGAGGCAGAGAGAGATGATCCTAACTGATGAGGAGCCCAGGCTTGGCTGGTGGCCTGAGCTGTGCCTGGGACTCATATGGGCAGGCTGAGGAGGTGCTGGTGACACGCACAAGCCAGTCTGCTCCTCTTCTCCCACATTCTTCTGCTGAAATTGTGCCGACTGCTGAGGCACCCCGAGCCTGTCCCTGGGGAATTTTGCTGGTGCTCAGCTCCCTGCAGGAGAACTGAGTCTTACTCCTCTGCCCACATGCCCTGAGGTCTAGACCCTGAGTGGGACAACCAGTAAGAGCAGGCTGGGCTGTAAGTGGCTGTACCCGTCCTGAAGGCACCATCAGCCTGGCATCTGGGCAGGGGACAGCATCGGCTGCTCCTCTGTCCAGAATGAACGTGATGGGTTAGAAGGACCAGTGCAAGAACAAGCCAGCCTGTTTGCAGTTAAGTTGCCTCAATTCTCAGCAACGTCAGAAAGAAGGGGAAAAAAAAAAAAAGGAAATCAAACCCATGTAGTTTGTGTTTGTCTGTTCTGGGGCTGATGCACAAAATGTTCTCCAAGTTATTTCTACCCTAAGTAGTGGTGAGGAGAGCTATTTCTCTGACCATCACTTGTTTGAGAGTCACCAGTCAATGCCAAGAGCATCGTTCTTGTGGTACACCCACTCCAGCGAAAGGCTGGTCCCTGGGCAGCACCAGACTGGGGGGCGAGCAGGAGCCTGGCCCCCTGGAGCCACGGCCCCAAGTGCTCCCTGTGTCGGCCCTTTGGTTTCTGTTCTGTGCTGGGAAAAATGAAACTTCATAATTGCGTGGGCTCAGGGAACAAAGTCAGGATCAGTGAGTGTGCTCCATCATTGATTTATTCCTTTTTTTAAAAAACATCAAAGTGGCTCTGAAGAGAGGAGGGAGTTTGCAACATGGAGTCAGGTTTCATTTTAAAATATTTTTTTTCAATATACTAGAATTAATGTTATTCTAAGGCCAGTGACAGATGTTATTTAAAAACACTTGGGTTTGTTTTCTGAAGACCAAATTGTAGCTACTCTAGTTTTAAAAGATGTTTTATCCCAGAGTCCCTGTAAAAAAAATACTAAAGACGTGTTCTGGGCCAGCTTCCTGGTTCCCATAAGTGCAATTCTGTAATTATAAACTATAAGTGCAAAAAACCCCCAGAAATACAAAATAGATTCATCTTTAACAGTTGAAGGAGACCAGGGGGATGGGAGGACCCATGCAAGGCTTTAAATGTTAAAAAACAGACCAAGGTCTCCAGGAGCTTGCGAGAAGCCCTTCCCTGGCCGTGTTGCCCGTCTGCAGCCGAGCAAAGGCTCCGCTTTCTGTGGTGCGCCCTGGGGGACCAGCAGGTGTCGGCTCTTTGCATCCCTTGCTGTCCTGTGACCCCTGTCCACCCCCGAAATCCCTGCCCGGCAGACCCTGGGATGGGCAGAGAGTGCTGGGGCAGTGCCAAGAGGTGCCAAGAGCTGCTCCCTGGGCCACCTTCAGGTGACACCTCAGACACAGCAGTCTGGTGGCTGTGAAAAATTTTCTCAGCTCAACCCTTAATGGAGGAATTTCTGATTTTGGTTTTTTTTTCCAATGGTCCATACACTGGCCAAAGACAATGTTCATGGAGTGTGCCTCCCAGCCTCCATCCAGAGATCAGCCATCCCTTGCTGTGCGCCCCCCGAGAGCTGCCGCTGCCCCAAGCCCAAACCCACTCCCTTCCGGAGGCAAATGACTCCTGTTGATCCATCTCATACGTGGGTAAGAAGTTAATTTTCCTTTGTTTTGGGTTACATGCCGTCTGAAATCCCAAATGCAGATTTAGCGCCCAGTTCAACGCCCATACCAGATTCTTGTTGAAGTTTATCAGACGGGAGACCTGTCATAATTACATTTACTCTTTTCATCACCCAGAAATATTGTTTTCAGAGCTAAAGCCTCCTCCAGCCTGCCCCTGCCCCACCTCCTCTGCACGATGCTGGGGTGCCCCGAGCGCTCTCCTGATGCAGGCAGAGCCCTCTGCCTCTCCTCGGCAGCCGAGGATGATGGCTCTGACACACAGCTTCCTTTTCTAAAGATGAAAAGAGCCGTTTCTTTAGAAGGTTCTTATTAAATGCGTAATCTTGTTGAGCAAAACCGTCTTTCTTTTAACTTGCTTAGCCTTTCATCGGGCGGTTGTTTTGTGCTTGATCTACAAAGTGGTTTAACTTTTGCAAAATTTCATGAGCGTTGTAGGTTGTTTTCTCTTGGTTTTTGGCTTGGGGAAGTTGGAACGCCATTTATTGCAAAGACAAAGCAAACGACACGAAGCCAGGCTTGTTCTTCAGACATTTGCTGCCTTGGACTTCACTGTGTTTCCTTCTCATCATAAATGGGGCCATATCAAAAACCAGGGTAAGACCTGGAAAACTCCTATGCTAGACCCCAGGCGAGGAGGGAGATGGAGTTGGTTTCCAGCCTGTGTTTTATTGTAAACTGTAAAATCTGGGATCGAGAAAACCACGGATGCCAAGCTGTTAGGGTTGCTCCTATGGTTGCGCAGGCAGATAATTAGCTCACTCATTCATGACATTAACAGCAGTCAGAAAATCTGCAGGAGTTAGTAATTGCCAGCAGAATGTCTCTGTTTCTGGAGGTGGGAGTTGTCTGGAGTCCCCGTGTCCCCGGGACGGAGCTCTGCACTGGACTGGGGGTTCCGCGCTGGCCGGGACGTGGCTGCTGCTTGCCAAGGAGCCGTTTGGGCTGGGATATGGGCTGGCTTTTACCAAAGGAAAACAGATTGTAAAGACAGACTGGGCACATAAGGGAAAAACAGATGGGTTGTGCGGCTGCCTTCCCCGAGTGCTGCCCGGCGAGAGAGAGTGCATAGGGAATGGCAGTGTGTAGTGACTGACTCGAGCTGTGGTAACCACCTAACGCTCCTTCTTCGGAAAGATGCTGTCTTCCCAAATGGACATGCAATGCTCCCTGAGCAGCCTGGCCACCGCGGCAATTGGTAAAACTCAGTGACAATATTGTGTCCCTAATCATAGAACCATAGAAGTGTCCAGGTTGGAAAGGACCTTTAAGATCATCAAGTCCAACCATCAACCTAACTCTGATAGAAACCATTGCTAAACCATGTCTCTAAGCACTATGTCAACCCGGCTTTTAAATCCCTCCAGGGATGGTGCCTCAACCACTTCCCTGGGCAGCCCATTCCAAGGCTTAATAACCTTTTCTGTGTCAAAACGTTTCCTAATATCCAATCTGAACCTCCCCTGGAGCAACTTGAGAGCTTGCTATTTCAATGCTTCTGTGTCCCTCTATTTGATATATTTAAGAACCCAGTGGACTCTATTTTTTGGTGTATGTGGACTTAATACGTACTTTTCTGGTGGCCAGACCCTCTGAGGAACCTCGCCAAAGGCCACAGTGCCTCCGGTCCCAGGGGAGAAACCATTTGACTGCAAGAGGTTTGGCTGGGACTCACCATCAACTCCCAGCTCTGCCTGCTGGGCTGTGGCGAGGGAACCAAACTGTTCCTCGGAGCAGCCACAAAAAACTTATTTTTTGTTTCTGGCACAGAACTTTGCCAGTCGAAAAACACCGTGCCCACCCGAGCCCTCACCCAGAGAGCACAGTGCAGCCCCTATTCCTGTTCCAGCCAGTGCTACCATCCATAACTGTCGTTCCAGGCTTGTTAACAGGCAAACTCTGCTGTTAATCGGGTCTGCACCATGGTGCCCCCAGCACACCTCCACCCAGCTCCAGCTCCTGCACCCTCCAGAAAGGGCATTTCACCAAAAAAAAAAAACCAGCCAGCTCTTCTCAGGCAGCAAAGCTCAGCAGTGCCCAGAAATGTGGTGGTTGCATGAGAGGAGTCATCTCCTTTGTATCAGTGGTCACGCGTGAGTCATGCAGACCAAGGCACTGCTCAGCCTTCCCACCAGTGGGTGCAGCTTTGGCCAGGGCTGTCGTGGGTTTGTGCAATCCCAAAGCTGCTCTGCATGGCCCCGGGACGCACCCTGGTGCTCCTCAACCAGCTTCCTTTGTGTTGAGCGGCAGCGTGAGGCCATGGACCCACACCGGCCATGGACCTCATGAAGCAAGGCCCAGCTGGGGCTTAGAGCATAAGGGGCAGGACCCACCCACACTGAGCTCCAGCTCCTGTCTGTGGACCACCAGAGTCAGCTGTGGCTTCCAAAATACCGTTTCATAGCCATGGGTAGACCTGTCCTCCCACCTCACCCAGCCCTTTGCTGGACCTGCTCCTGGCTACCACAGTCCCTGTCTCAGCGAGCTCTGCTTCTCCAGGTGAGGTGAAAAAGCACTTTGTTGTTGTTGTCCCTCTTGCTCTCCATATTCTAAAGCTACCTAATTGTACAGCAATTAAACATGCCCTGCAGAAGAGCTATTTTGGTTACAGAGTTGAGTCTCCTCTCGCTTATCATGTTGGGCTGTTGCCCACTGAATATTACCGTGATTCATCATAACTTCATTTCTTGGAAGAGATCTTTGCAGAAGTAGGAGTTGTGGATGGAGCCAGGTTCAGGCTCCCCAGCCAGGGATGATTTGCTGACAACATCCTGATTTGGCAAAGATGAATTTCAATTATTGTAGCTCCTTAAAGAAGAAACAAATCTGATGCCTAGATCAAATATCTAGATTCTATCAAATATTCCCACCATAAATTAAGGTTGTTAAGGTACTAATTTAAATGGCTTGTTCTTTTTTCTTTTTTTTCCCCAGCACTAATTAGTATCTCCCTAAACCCTTGGAAGACATACAAATATGCATATGCACATATATGCACACATGCATACATACGTAGCTTTCCCTTTTTTTTTTTTTTTTGAGTCTATATTTTAGCCAGGCAAGAGCTTTTACAAATATTCTCCTACTGTGTTTGGAGGGGGGGAAATATTCTACCAAAGGAAGAATTCAGTAAATTACTTCTGCAGAGAGAGACCATATTGCTTTTAAAATATATCAAAAAGTCCCTCTCTCGGTGAATTGTGCACATTCTGTCCCTGAAAGATTTTAGTGCAGCAGTGACCTTAGAGGGGCTTTGGAAGAGAAGCCCTTTAGATTTGAATTGGTATCCTGACATGTCACAGAGAGGTTGCCATGGCAAATATGCATTTTTTTTTTTAATCTAATCATAGAAAATAAGTGTAAGTGTAATAAGCGTAAACCATGTAAGTCTGATTCATAAGTTACTGCCGCTCAAGGCTGTAGAAATCCTTCTCTGCCCATACATGGCCAAAGCTTTTTTGGTTTAGAAAATAAATTAAAAAAATTATTAGGCTAACTGTTAAATTTAGATTAATCTATTTTTGCTCCCTTTGCCTCGCAGATCTAGAAATGTTCAATTGCTGCATGAAACAACCCACCCCCCAGAAGCTCCCCGCGCAGCTTCGCGGAGCATACGCGAGCATCGGACCAAGAGGGCCTTTGTGCGATTCCACTTCACAGGGAAAAAAAATAAATCCACACTGTATATACGAATAGCCCGAGAGCACCTTACGTTTGGCACTATTAACTGATTATATACACATAAATCTGCTTATACAATTCTACTTGAACAGCAGTGAATTGTTTTGCCAGCAATTTACACTCTCTCTCTGAGCCCTTGCAGACCTACTTTAAAATCTGACTTAACCCTTTGAGCTCTCGCATCTACTTGAAAGTATCCTCATTTTTTTTTTACCAAAAATGTCAGAGGTTTATTTCATTCAAGATGTTCCAGTTATAGAAAATGTTAAACTTTTAGCACAAGCTGTAAATGAAACTCAATTTCCGATTCTGCCGCCCTGCTTCCCTGTTTCCGTGGTGACCTTGCTGACGGGAACTCTTGGTTGAGGAGGTCCCGGGGCAGAAGTGGTGACGGCGCTACTGAAAGTGAAATGATTTAGGCCTTATCTCAGAGACAGAGCAGCCTGAGACCCGCCTCCACAAGGAGAAAACACATGATCCAGGCCTTAACTTGATAGACTTTCAGTCTGTAATTGGCTAAGTGAAGAAAGTTTTGATAAATGGGACAAGAAAATGATTTTTTGGGTGGAAATTTTGAACTTTTGTCGAAACACTAAGATTTCATGTGGAAATACGGCTCCTTCTGACAAATGGATCGCGGGGGGTTGTTTTTCACCTGGTTTGGGGGGAAATAAGGGATGTCAGGAGAGGGGCCAGGACAGGGGGGAGCCAGTGTCAGGGGGTCGGGTCCCCCAGGGCCGGCTGGGTCCCTCTGGGGCGGGATCTGTCGCGGCTCCTGTCCCTACCTGTGGTCACCTGGTGGGTACCAACGTATGGAGGTGTGTCGCTGCCGAGTCCCCTCTCCCAGTTGCTCCCTCCCCATGTAGTTTACACATTCTCCAAAAGGTCACTTGGGCAATTAACTTCCCAGCCCACAATGTCCTTCAGCAACTATTTAAATTCCCATAAATGAAATGACTGGAGTCCGACTGTTCCTTCCCCGTGACCTCCCTGTGCTTTCTCTCCGTTAACTCTTTTCACCACGCGGGGAATGCCCCGGGTGCCGGGAAGTGCTGCCTGGGCCAGGAGAAGGCACCGCTGGTCACACTCTGACCCCAGACCTGGAGCAGCCTTTAATTCCCACGGTGGCTTCTGTTTTGGGGCGCGTTGTCACTGTGCCTGGCGTGTCCCTCGGGTATCTCTGGTGCACTCTGTGCGTGGATCCTGCAGCATCCCTTGCCCTGTAAAGCCCTCACAGCACCGCCAAAGGGCCGGCAGACCCCCCTGCAATGTGATTTCCAGCCAGAGACCCCCATCAGGTTATAACTTCCCTGGCTCTCAGTTGGCTTTGGGGGGTAAAGCACCGGGAATCCTACTGAGGAAATGCTGCCCTGGAAAACGCGCTGGGGTAAGAGGAGTTTCGGTTCTGCTTCCTTTGCTTGAGCTCATCCATGTTGAGAAGGGCCTGATCCTGCAAACCTACACACTCAGGAGTAGGTGTTTTCTCTAGAAAGAGGAAGTCTGGAATCTGGAAAAGCCAGATTTTGTCCCCATCTTAAACCTGGAGGCTGCTCTGTGATCCCCTTGTCTTGTCACATCCCTCCCGGGTGCTTTACCCAGATACAAGCAAGATGAGGTCTCTCATGGTCACCCAGCTCCTCTCCCCATCCTCATCCTCCAGCCCCAGACCTGGGTCTCCTGCAGAGACTCCTGTCTGGAGGGGGCAGACCCTGCCCCGTGGAGCAGGATCTCCCTGGATTATCACAAACCCGCTGAATTCTGCCCAAACTCCGGAGCCAGGGAGCTGAGCCCTGTGCAGACCTGCATGTGTGCCTCGTTAGATAAAGCAGTGTAATTAGCACAGCGCTTGTTGGACACATTGCTGACTAAACCTCAACTTTATCTTAATTAGTGATGTTCTGTCTAGTGAGAAGCGGGTTAAATAGCAAAAGGAAAAAGGCAGATAAGAGAGGGTAAAATGCTTTCTTATCTTTTTTTAAGGCAGGAGACTTCATCTAGACAAGACCCAAATAATCCCACTTAATAGAGAATCCAGCATAATATCTGGTACAAAATGTTTTCAAATAATATCCAGCTTGCTTTGGAAATATCAAGCGCTAAAGCTCCTATTGACTTCCACGGGGCAGCAGTTTATCCCAGTGGCAGAAAGTTACTTGTTGTGATCTAATTTCCATGGACCAAACTGGGCCGTAGGTGAGGAACCACTTGCTGGGGTTTGCTGGGCTGTAAAGAGAACTATTTACAAAACCCACTGCCCCAAGGAAAACAGTGAGAAGCCAAGTATTTACACTTTCAACATGTTTTGTGTTTACAAGGACAGGCTGGTTGGCAAAAAATCTGCCTTGTGTGAGAGAGAGAGGAATGTTTCCATGCCTGGAAGGAGCCGCTGTGAGCACCGAAACCTTCTCGCTGAGGGTGCCCCCACGGAACGGCTCGGGGATGCTGCGGCCCCACGGAGGATGGAGGGGGGTGGTGAGAGGTGTGGGTGGCTCATCCATCTCTGACCTCGGCCAGGAGGGGACGTGTGAGCCCAGAATTGCTCCCAGGGTGACCAGCCCGGGGGCTTGGTGTCCGGCACTGCAGGAGGATGGATGGGTGACCAGGGGGACGGAGGCCAAAGGTCCGGGCAGGGACACCGGGAACTGGGGACAGTCGGGATGGCTGGGAGGCGACGGGGCTGATCACCTCTGCTGGCTGAGGTACCCAGCCCAGCAATCCCACGTAAATTGTTTGCTTTTTTTCTGCTTCTTACAAACTGCAGTTTTAAACTGTGCCCATTAAGATTATTAATCCCTCTGCAATTAGCTCTGTGGTTATCCATGTCTTCACAGAAGGTGGCAATACCTTTGCCCTCCTCTCTATTCCATTCTTCACTTCAAAACTATACTTGATCCTTATAAGCTTTTTTTTTCCCCCTTTTCTGAGAGATGCCAAAAGTTTTGGTGAGGATGCTGCCCCAGCACGAGGGCAGGGTTCCCGCGGGTGTACCCGCAGCGATTGGGGATGGTCTCTGGGGGAAATCAGGAATGGAAACGGCCGGATTTGTCGCTTTAACCCTCCCTGCGTGGACGGGCAGGGTGGTGCTCACACCCCCGACGGGGAGTGAAAGGATGCGGGTGGCTGGGAAGGGAACAGGTCGAGGTCTGTGAGGTTAAAAGGAGGCATTTAACCTCATTAAGCAGCTCCTTTCTAAGGGAAGGGCGAGTGTCTCGGCTGTTCCAAACGTTACCCACTCAGAGAGCAAAAGTGACAGCCCAGCAGAATTATTAGAAAGTTTCTTATCGGGTTAGTGGCAGATTGTTTCTGGAAACGGAGAAATGGCTGTGTAATGGGAACTGCAGGTTTTCCTGGAATTCTGGACGTTGTACAAAAACAGCTCTTTTCAGACCCAGCAGACACAAGTGAAGTAAAATGGGTTTTTCGAGTGGAAAACTGCCAATTATTCCAGATTGTTGTGATAGTTTAGTGATTCACGCAAGACTTCAGTAGACTGTTAGCGAGAACTTCTCTTTAAAATGCACTATGGCTTGCAAAGCATATTTGTGGATTATGCGTTCACATTTTGAAATAAGCCTTCCATCCAGCTTTTTCTGCTTCCTGAGGACTTTTGGGAGCCAAATGGAGCCTTCTGCCTGGGCACCGCTCGGTCAGGAGCACGGCCACCCCCCTCCATGGGCAGCTGCAAGAGCCTTCTCTTTAACCAATAAACACACAAAAAACCAAAAATAAACCAAACCCCCCCCCAAGCCCTGGATGGTATTTTATAAAAGCTTGTGATCTACGTATTGAGGCAGAAAGACAAGAAAGTTCCCTATTTTTGCAGGCTTCAATGCCCTGTGTTTTCCAGCTTGGTGCTGTATTTAAAGGTCTGGCTTTACACCCTCCAGGGCAGAGTAAAAGAAAATTTACCCTGAGTGTCTGCGACCAGGAAGAACAAAATTATGCTGAAGACAGAGGGAATTAGGCTGAGGTAGGTTACCATGTACCATCACCTGATTCAATATTTCAGCAGGATTCTGCTTGTGGAGCGAGTCACGTTGACGGCATTTCAGCCAAGGGTTGGGCTGCAGGGTCACCAGGTACCGAGCGGGGGAGACACCTCCTGTCTTTGGTCCCTCTTTTTCCACTTCTTCTGTTGGAAAAGCCACACAGATCAACCGTCCGGGTGTCTGAAGCACACAGCTTCAAAATATATATCAAATACAGCATCTAAAGCGTATGACTGTGACAGGAATACAGAGAATATACAGCACCCGTGGATAAACATGTCCATTGACCTAGGAGTTCAGGGCATGATTCATAAATGCAAAACATAAAAGAACATGTTTAATTAGTCTGCAATTACATATTAATTACCTTTCTGAGGCACGTACACCCAGGAGGAATGGAAGGTCTCTCAGCAGAATGAGTCTATTTCCTTTAAGGAAGCAGAAAGAGAGAGATGTGTGCCAGAGGAAGCTGATGGGGTTTGCTCTATCTCGTTAGATTTTCTCAAATACTCTTTCGCAAAAAAAATTACCCAGTGCATAAAAAAACCTTTTTGTTTAAGTCCTTGTGAGTTAAGATTAAAGGCAGAATGGAAAATTGATGTTGTGACTTAACAGCAGGAGAGAGAACGAAAAATGTTTTCACTTCCAGTTTGGAAAGACTGAAGCAGGCTGGGTCTTTGAAACCGGATTGAAAACCGGGGGTTACAGCCTTTTTCATTGGTACTCATTTTTCCCTAATAGGACTTCTTGATGTCATCAGTCTGGCTTGAACCCGGTTAGCTCTATTTCCTAACAAATAGCAAGAAATGAGGCGAATGGTTATTGGCAGTACAAACACACTGCGGTTCTGGGTACCAACGTCTCGTTACAGCCACAGGAGGAGAGCCGCGGGACCCGGCGAATGCGTTTTCCAAGGATTCTACGTTGGGACACAGCAACGTGTGGCTCACAAAGGCTTTCCAGGCCCTCCAGAGCAGCAGCAGGTTTAATGCATCAACCCCCCCTTTAAATGCATCAAACTCGTTCCGGGACTCGCGCTGTTCCTTCCAAGTGATTAGACCTACATTATTCACAGGGAAACGCGTAGCCCTCGCAGCGGCACATGGATTCACCATCAGGTTGTTGGATTGATGGCCCTCTGTCTTGAAACCCCAGGTGCAATGAGACCCAGCGCCCAGCAGTGAGAGTCAGGCTAAGTCTGAGCGAGACAGGCCAATATTTTGAATTTTGAAGGCAGCTTGCCACAGCAGAGGCTAAAACGGCTGTGCAGAAGTCTCTGCCACTGAAAATAAATGAACTTAAAATGAGAGGTTTTCACATATAGGTACGTTGTTCCTGGGGGGAGTGGTGTGTGTGGATACACACACATACACACCCCAATAAAGAAATTAATTGCATTGCCTTGGGTCTTTTGGTGACCCTTGTGGATGACGACAAGTGGCTCTATAGTCAATGAACTGCACAGCCCTAATTGTTGGCTGCATCCTCGGTGAACTATCCTTTCAGCACGTCTGTTATCCTGCCAGCCAATTTTAGCATTCTTATAAACATTCACTCCTAACGGAACCGGTCCTTTTACTGAAGCCTCTCGGGAGCAACAGCCCCGGGTCTGATCTTTGTCCCTGTCCTGGCGGGGAGGAACTGGAGAACTCTCCAGTTCTCCCAGCACCGTCCTGCTCAGGGGCTCTCGCGGCTCAGCCCCTCCTCCTACTTACCGGGAAACCTGTGCTTTGGGAAACTGGCATCATAAGAAAAATGCTGCCTGAAATTAACTTTGGGAATAAGGAAGAGCGGGTTTCTCCCTGACTGAGGTGGGAAGTTGTCGGGGAAGCAGAGGAACTTCATCCCATCCTCAGCAACTGGAGGTTTTGTTGAAAAATCTTAATCTGAACTAATGCAAAGCTAAAGACGGGAAGCAAAGAGCTTCCCAGTGAAGACCTCTCTTTTCCACGTGCTCTCCCAGCATCCCTCCCAGCTTCGCCTCCCTCCTCGGTGCGCAGCTGGGAGAAGTGCTCAGTGCCGAGGGGAAAATATCCCCTCTTTTGGGGAGCCCTGTGATGTCCGTGGCTGCATCCTTCGTCCCAGCCGCGCTGGTCGAACAGCGCTGGTTAAGGTGAGCGGCCGACTGGAACCAGTGGAGGTGTTTCACCTGGAAAGCAGCGTTGCTTTGGTCAGATATATAATAAAACTTATTCTCTTTGCTGTTAAACACACTCCAGCTTTGTTTCTGCCCAGTAAGCGGTGCCCGTGGCAGCTCCACCAGCCCCAGCCTGTCCTGGGGACTGTGGGTCAGCCTGTCCAGGGGGGGACACGATGTCCCAGCCCCTTCCCGAGGTCTGGGAATTGCTCTTATGGCGGCATCGTTACTGGGGAACAGACTGGGAATGCACTTGCCAAAGGGGCTGCCAATGAAGCAAGTGTGTCCTCAAGTGCACTGGCTAATAACATGGGTGTCGTGGCTTGTATCTTCTGGGCCTCCAGGATAAGACTAAAGTGAATGTAAAAGGGCTGCTTTAAATTATCCAAAGATCCTGAATAGTTGTTGCTGTGGTTAAAATGAAGGTGATAGTAAAATAGAAACACTAAATTCACTTTTTTTTACCTTCTCACTAATGTAACATCATCAAATGCAGGTGACAGAATGCACACGTGACATCAGTTTTGTTATAAATGCCAAAAAATTCCTATGCATTTTATAGAAACTATGACAGATCTTTAAAACAAATGCTTTTTTTT